>JAKWJD010001765.1:22237696-22661231 GCA_027705065.1 Solanum peruvianum
GAGTTAAGGGAGGTCTAATTAATTTAGTAAATGATATAAAAGTGAAGCCTTAAACGGTTTAGGCAACACATTACAAGCGTTGTCTTGATTTTATGTGGGTTAGGCTCAAATATTATAGTGATTACTCTATTATTTAAAAATTGTTTGTATTATATTCCTCTTTATTTCACTTTAAAAATACTTCCTTTGTCCAATTATTGTTGTCCATTATAACATTTCGGGATACCCAAGAATACCCATTCACTTTCTGAAAACAATGGATTATTTTAACGTAGTCCCTAGTTTATTCTTCCATTTGTTATAATAATTTCTCTATTACATATTTCAAGACATTGCATTAGTTATATTTGAAGGGTAATATAGTAAAATTATCCTTCTATTTATAGTTTTTTCATAAGTATGCAAAGTCAACTTTCGTTGGACAGAGGAGTGATGTCTTTTCCTTTTATAAAAATGATATAGTTTTGATTTTCCATGATACATGTTTAATACACAAGAATAAATGTGTAATACTCTAAAAGTCTAAAGCCTAATCTAGATCTTAACATGAGAGTCTAAGAGTTGTAATACTATTTTAAGGTCCAATATAATGTATATATGTCATTTTGGATGTTTTAGATCAAAACGTCAAGGAACGTCCATGACGTTCGGAGACTAGTCCGAGAGGTGCTAGCGTGCCTTCGTCTATTTGACAAGGTTTTTAGAGTCAAAAAATGATAAAATTTGCTGAAAAGGTGTCTAACACGTATAAGAGTTAGTTTATAGTCGAAACATATGGGTACGACTCCCAAGGACCAACCATAGAGTCCTTGAGGAGGACCCTTCCTATTTGGTTAAAAGTTTTCAAAAGGCAGTACCATCGACGGTTGCCAACCAACTTGGCGTAGGCCAATCGACGGAGAGTCGATGGCCACCATCGATGGTCACTTAGCAATTTTTTCAAAAGTTCCATTTTGGAAACTCTCTGACCAAAATGAAGGATGTGCAGCACGGAATCCACATTGGTCGTCGACTGACCTACGACCCATAGGTCGGGGTCTCATAAGTTAGGTCACTGTTTTGCTACCACGTTTTAGGTTAGTCAAATTAATTAATTAGGTGTTTATTTAATTAGTTAGGAGTTAAGGTAGGTCTAATTAAGTTAGTTAATGATCTATATAAAGACTCAATCCTAATTAAACTAAGCTAACTCTCATAATTCCCAAAACCCAATTGCTCTTCCTTCTATCTTCTTTATCTCTCCCAAAGAAACTCCATAGAAGACCATGTAAAGGAGGGTTATAGGGAATAAATAAGACTATTTTCCTCCATAAATCTTCATCAATCAACAAGGTATGTTATCCTTTCACCTTTGGGATTCCTTTTCCCAAAGGGTTCTTCCGAAATTGATTTCAAAAAGATGATTTTCATGTGGGTTTCTTTCTATTACGAAATTGAATTTCTAAATTGTATTGTTTATGGTTTCTTTTGGTTATTGTACTTAGATTATGATGTATTATTATTCAATTATTCTATCTCTTGATGAGTTAACCTAGTTTGTGGAATAGATCATGAAATTGACCCAAGTCCCTAACCCTAGGTTTTGAACTTGTGATGAATTGATGTGTAGTGATTCAATTGACTTCATTATTGTATTAATTAACATTGATAGATGTTATTATGCCTATTATTGGATTGAATTGACTTGGTTTATGGTAATACTACAAAGATGGCATTTGAAGGAGATCGGGGCAAGTCTTGTTATATCAAACATTTACTTCAATTATGATTACCTGTGTTTAGTGATGAAGTTATATTGAAGTACACCTTATGATAAGATTGATTAGGGTTGGTATGATGTTGAATTGAAATTTCTTGATTATGTGATTGTCAGTTTATGGTTAAGATGTAATGATATAAGGTTGGTGATGAAGTACCTATGTGCCTTACTATGATATAATTATTTTAATGTGCTAATCTCACATGTGAGGGTTGTAATGAAAGGTGTTCTCATGCTATTCCTATTGAGCTATGACTATGATTATTGAAGAGGTAGAGTTATGATTATTAATGAAAGACATGTAGACATTTAGTATTTCCTATGAGTTTTATATGAAAGATATTTTAAAGACTTATAGAATGTTCGTGAAAAGTTTTAGTTCCGCACCACTTTTCATAAGTTTATATATTATCTATATGTTGATATATTATGTGTGAATGATAAAAGACATATTATCTATATGTTGATATACATCACTTTAGAGATAGATAAAAACATGAAATTAGTGCTAACACATGTACTAAGTATGACATAATGCATAAAATCATGAAAACAAACATTTATTAGGTACATGATCTTTTTGAATAAAACATTATATCATAATCATAAGAATAACATTTAACACCTTAGAAACATATAAGAAATCACTTAACCAATTTATCAAATTTTTAGAACAACTTTCCAGTGAACTACACTATACATTGAACTTCTTCACTGTTACAATGAAGTTTCTTAACTTCACTTTAGACACCTTCTAGCATGTAATCCCCTCACTAAAAGCTATCCTAAGACTAACTTAAGTAAGACAAAGAGAGACCGCCCATACAACCTCTCTAGGCACACATAAATGATCCTTAAGACCACATATAATGAGATCAACACATAGTTACAAGACACCAAATATATGAACATGAGATTCTTTCTACCAGAGGTAATTCTAAGTCTCACTTGAGTGAGTTGTGAAGCGAACACCCATACAATAACTTACACACACTTAATAGATCCTATAGACTACCTAATATAGAATCATTCACACTTAATATATCAACATATAGATAATATGTCATTCTCCTTCAAAAGACAATCAAAACACTTAGTTAAGTAAATCAAGAACATAACGTCCATGATTGACCTCTTCAAGATAATCTAAATAATCCTTAAGACTACCTACGGCTTAGATCATGTCCACATAAATAACCATCTTCCCTAACTAGAGTCATTCTTAAGACTTGTCTAGGTAAGATACGAAGTGACCATTCCTAGGCCCCCTTCACACCTTAACTAGACAACCCTTAATTATTCTAGATAAGTACTTATTCATTTAACATGCTTTCATAACTTAAGTCATTACATTCATTAGTTCATTTAAGACTCAATCATCATATAAGGAAATTCAAGTAATGGTCTTGGACAAGGCCTATGGACTCTAACTAACACCTTCAAAGCCTATTGTGCATTGTCTAGATAGCGTCCCATACCACCACCTAAACTTCATAGAACTTCTCTAATTCTAGTAGGTATCCCACATGATAAGAATAGACAATAACTAACATAGACCATGATAGCTAGGCATGGAATCCAGAGTTCTAACCTACTCCGATTAGGGTGTTCAACTTGCCAAGGGTAGAACTAGGACACATCCCATGTAGGCACATGGTTAAGGAATATGAAGGGCTTTCATGCACGCTAGTCTTAGTCTCAAGTAGAGCTACATTGTACTCTAGTCTCCGTCTCAAGTGGAGCTACTTCCCATAATATAATCACTCGGTGCTAACCTTTATTTTCGTAGAGTCACTAACATTAAAGGTTCATACAAATAGGTTCCATATCTTGTTCATAACCCAATCACATTCACCCTACCAAAGAGGTCCACTAGGTTTATCTTACAATGACAACATAGATAGCTCATCACGACTTTCCTTAGGATGATATGATGTCGTTCCAGCCAATCAACCCTAAGTCCATCATCATTTACATGAAGGATACCATTACGGTTCTTGACTTCAAAGTTCATAACCTTACCACTAGGTTTAAGGTTCCACATACAAGACCTTCTTAACATCATTTAAAGTTTCACATATCATTTATTCATACATAACAAGGGTGCACTATGCCTACCTAATCAAGACATCTCGTATTCACATATCATTCATACATGAATCAAGTAAGGGACACAAGTCTATCAAAACAGGACACAACATTCTTTACTTTATCACATATAGTATATCATTCTTTGAATCACTTAGGAATGACCCTTACAGTCTTTATATGATCCGACAATTTACTATAACATCATTAATATGACCATCATATACTCATATAGTTAAGTAGGAACAATCACACATCAACTCTAAGACTACACACATAAGCGCATAGTCATAGTCTAACATGATCTCCTAATATACATAGAAGAAACACTGTAACGACCTGTTTAGTCGTTGGGTAAAAATTTTTTATTTTGGAAAAATCTGGCTGCATGTGACGGACACCACGACGGACCGTCGTGGGCACGACGGACCGTCGAGGGTGTCCCGTACCAAAACACTTGGAATTATGAATTTGAGTCTTGAAAGTGAGTCTCTGAACTCTGTGACGGACGTGCAGGACGGACCGTCACAGTCACGACGGACCGTCGTGAGCACCGTTTCAGAACACTTAGACTTTTGAGAATTTGGCATTTGGAACAACTCTCTGACCGTCGCGACGGACCTGCAGAACGGACCGTCGCAGGCGCGACGGACCGTCACAGGCTCCGTCATCCTAGACGGGGTCAGATTTCTGGCTATTTTTAAAAGGGTGTTTTGGACCATTCCGGCTTTAATTTATAAAGTTAGTGGGTTAATGTTATTAGTTTCAATTCCTTGGGGGTTGAAAGACTAACTTTGAGTAACTTGGTGGGTTGGTTTCATTACCTTTGAAACTTGAAATCTTGTGATTTAGGGTAAGAAGAGGAAGAGATTAGAAAGAGAAAGAGAAGAGAAAAAGGAGGCGCTTGAGAGAGAAGGAGCAAGGTTTCTTGAAGATTCTTGCTTGAACACAAATCCTTGGTGAAGGTAGGTTATGGTTTATGCTATTGGTAGTAAACTCTCAATAGCAAATGATATGTATTGGGTAATCTTATAAACCCTTCTATATGCTAAATTGTATGATTGTATGAGTATGATTATATGTTTGTGATGAAATAAGCATGATGAAGCTTGTGAACCCTAAATCTTGATGAAACCCTAATTTATGAGATTTGTGATGCCTTAGTATAAATGAAGGCTTGAGGAACTTGTTATGAGAATTGTGATGCCTTAGTATAAATGAAGGCTTGATGTACTTGTTATGAGATTTGTGATGCCTTAGTAGAAATGAAGGCTTGATGTACTTGTTATGATAATTGTAGTGCCTTAGTGTAAAGGAAGGCTTGAGGAACTTGTTATGAGAATTGTGATGCCTTATTATAAATGAAGGCTTGATGTACTTGTTATGAGATTTGTGATGCCTTAGTAGAAATGAAGGCTTGATGTACTTGTTATGATAATTGTAGTGCCTTAGTGTAAAGGAAGGCTTGAGGAACTTGTTGTGTTGTATTGATAATGCCTTAGTATAAAGAAGGCTAGATGAATTATGTGATGTATTGATAATGCCTTAGTATAAAGAAGGCTAGATGAACCATGTGTTGTATTGATAATGCCTTAATATAAAGAAGGCTTGATGAACCATGTGTTGTATTGATAATGCCTTAGTATAAAGAAGGCTTGATGATCTGTGTTTGTTATTGATGATGCCTTGGTATAAAAAGAAGGCTCGAGGAAAATGAGGATCGGAGTGCCACGTTCCGGCACCAGGATAGAAATGAGGATCGGAGTGCCACGTTCCGGCACAGGATAGAAATGAGGATCGGAGTGCCACGTTCCGGTACCAGGATAGAAATGAGGATCGGAGTGCCACGTTCCGGCACAGGATAGAAATGAGGATCGGAGTGCCACGTTCCGGCACCAGGATAGAATTGAGGATCGGAGTGCCACGTTCCGGCACAGGATAGAAATGAGGATCGGAGTGCCACGTTCCGGCACCAGGATAGAAATGAGGATCGGAGTGCCACGTTCCGGCACATGATAGAATATGGATCGGAGTGTCACGTACCGACACGAGAGGAAGAAAGATAATGAATCTTGAAGATGTTTATATGCTACATCTAATGAACTTGTTTTCCTTAATGAGTATGGTATTGAGGCTTGAGTCCTCCTGGACGAACTTGGTGATATTTATTGATGATTGTAGTATTTGTTGTTACTACATGTTGAGTATTATAGTTGATTTGTGAGATTAACTGATATATACTGTTTTCTATTCTGAGTTGGCCGATGATACCTACTCAGTACGTGTGGTTGTACTGACTCCTACTTGTTTGTTTCTTTCTTGTATTTGTGGAGTGCAGCAACCGTGCCATCGTCTTCAACTCGATCGCGATTCTAGCCAGTCTTCACTGTACCGGACTTTCAGGGTGAGCTATGCTTCTAGCTTGGACTGGATCTTCTTCTTCTCGTCTTGATGCCTTGAAGTTCCGGCATGGACTAGTTTTCATCTGTTGTAGTTTCTTAAGAATACTCTTAGTTTCGTAAGTTGATTTGAGATGTTCTTGTGATGATGACTTCCAGGTTTTGGGGGTATTTATTGTATTTTGTTTTTCATATTGAGTTAAGTCTTCCGCGTTGTATAATTGTTAAGGTTTAGATTGTTGGGTTCGCTCACACAGGAGGGTAGTGTGGGTGCCAGTCGCGTCCCCAGGTTTTGGGGTCGTGACAAAGTTGGTATCAAAGCGTTAGGTTCGTTGGTCTCATCACACAAGAACGAGTCTAGTAGAGTCTTAAGGAACGGTAGGGGGACGCCTTTACTTTTCCTTGAGAGGCTATAGGACTTTAGGAAAATTCCATTCTTTCATTCTTTCTTTCGTGCTAGTACTTGAGTCCAATTGGTATCTAGGTGATACCAATTGGTATCTGACCATCTTCATTCCATTTCGCAGATGGTTAGAACTAGAGCAACGTCTGCGCCAACACCAACACCGGCAAGACAAGAAATGTCTGAGCTAGCCACTGGGGCGGTAACTCAAAGAAGAGTGGTGGCTAAAGGCCGTGGAAGAGGTCGTGGGAGGACATCCTCTAAAGGAAGAGGACAAGCACCTAGCCCAACTAGTAGTACTAGGGCGGTGACTCCCCCATCAACTGAGGAAGTGTGAGAGAGGGTGAGGAAGGGGAAAATGAACAAGTGCAGAACGAGGAACTGCCACCCCAACCTACCCCAGAGATGATCAATCAGGTTCTGGCTTATCTTAGCGGGTTATCTGATCGGGGCCAGACACCTCCAGTGTTTTCTACACCAGCACCTCAGACTCCGGAGGTACAACATGCGGCTACTGTGGCTCCCCGCATGGATGCTCCATTGGAAATAGGCACGTTTCCCCGTCTGACTACAGGGCCTATAATGACAAGTGATCAGCACGAACTTTTCAGTAAGTTTCTTGAAATTGAAACCTCCAGTCTTCAGGGGTGCAGAATCTGAGGATGCTTACGATTTCCTAGTTGACTGTCATGAGCTACTACACAAGATGGGTATAGTAGAACGGTTCGGCGTTGAGTTCGTGAGTTATCAGTTTCAAGGGAATGCCAAAATGTGGTGGCGGTCACATGTTGAGTGCCAACCAACAGAGGCACCACCCATGACTTGGACTTCATTCTCCAATTTGTTCATGGAGAAGTATATTCCCCGGACCTTGAGGGATAGAAAAAGGGATGAATTCTTGAGTCTAGAACAAGGAAGGATGACGGTTAGTGCATATGAGGCTAAGTTTCGTGCATTATCCAGGTATGCCACCCAGCTTTGTTTCAGTCAACAAGAGCGGATTCGCCGTTTTGTGAAGGGGTTGAGGTCGGAATTGCGGATTTCAGCCTTGCAGGTAGCGGCGACGGCAAAATCCTTCCAAGAAGTGGTAGACTTCGTGATAGAGGTGGAAGGAGTGAAACCAAATGACTCCACCGTGGCATCGACATCAAAAAGGTTTCGAAAGGGAGGTGAGTTCAATGGTTCATACACTAGAGGACAGGGTTCAGGAGGTTACACAGTCCGACCAATTCAGTCTTCACTACAGACTGTAATTGGGGGTCCACCTCAGGCCGGTCAATCACAGAGACCGATGCTGCAATCAAGAGAGTGTTATGGATGTGGGGAGACTGGACACATTAGGAAGTATTGTCCGAAGCAGAGTCACAGAACTCCCACAGTCAGAGGTAGAGGTGGTCGTGGTAGAGGCCGTTATTCTGAAGGGCGTGGTGGCCGAGGTGATGGGCAAATTGGGGCCACTACAGCACAACATGGCAGGGGCAACGAACAGACGGGTGATAGGGCCCATTGTTACGCTTTCCCTGGGAGATCTGAAGCGGAGGCATCTGATGCTGTTATCACAGGTAATCTTTTGGTTTGTGATCGCATGGCTTCTGTATTGTTTGATCCCGGATCCACGTTTTCCTATGTATCTTCTTCATTTGCGACTGGTCTTAATTTACCTTGTGAATTGCTTGATATACCTATTCGGGTGTCTACTCCGGTGGGTGATTTTGTGATGGTTGAAAGAGTATATAGATCTTGCTTGGTGACTTTTGTGGGGAACAACACTTATGTGGATTTGGTTATCTTAGAAATGGTCGACTTCGATGTAATTCTGGGTATGACTTGGCTTTCTCCAAACTTTGCAATTTTGGATTGTAATGCTAAAACTGTGACGTTAGCCAAGCCTGGGACAGATCAGTTAGTGTGGGAGGGCGACTACACTTCCAGTCCGGTTCATGTCATCTCCTTTCTTCGTGCTAGGAGGATGGTTAGCAAAGGGTGTTTAGCTTTCTTGGCACACCTCAAGGATGATACTACACAGGTACCTCCAATGGAGTCAGTTTCAGTAGTCCGAGAGTTTTTGGATGTGTTCCCTGCAGATCTTCCTGGTATGCCACCGGATAGGGATATTGACTTCTGTATTGATTTGGAACCGGGTACTCGTCCCATTTCTATACCCCCTTATAGAATGGCTCCCGCAGAATTAAGAGAGTTAAAGGCTCAACTTCAAGAGTTGTTGAGCAAGGGCTTCATTAGACCAAGTGCATCTCCTTGGGGTGCTCCGGTTTTGTTTGTGAAGAAGAAGGATGGGAGTTTCCGGATGTGCATAGATTACCGGCAGTTGAATAAGGTAACTATTAAGAACAAGTATCCCATTCCTCGCATTGATGACTTGTTCGATCAGTTACAAGGTGCTTGTGTCTTCTCTAAGATTGACTTGAGATCCGGTTATCATCAATTGAAAATACGGGAAACAGATGTGCCAAAGACTGCCTTTCGGACTAGATATGGACATTACGAATTTGTGGTAATGTCGTTTGGTCTTACGAATGCCCCCGCTGCTTTTATGAGCCTGATGAACGGGATTTTCAAACCATATCTAGATCTCTTTGTGATCGTATTTATTGATGATATATTGATATACTCAAAGAGTAAGAAGGAACATGAAGAACATTTGAGAAGGGTATTAGAGTTGTTGAGGAAGAAGAAACTTTATGCCAAATTTTCCAAGTGTGAGTTTTGGCTAGATTCAGTGTCCTTCTTGGGACACGTGGTTTCTAAAGATGGAGTGATGGTGGATCCATCTAAGATTGAGACAGTGAAAAACTGGGTAAGGCCTACTAATGTGTCAGAAATAAGGAGTTTTGTGGGGTTAGCTAGCTACTACCGACGATTTGTCAAGGGATTTTCTTCTATTGCTTCCCAATTGACGAATTTGACTAAACAGAATGTTCCATTTGTATGGTCGGATGAGTGTGAGGAAAGCTTCCAGAAACTCAAGACTCTATTGACTACTGCACCTATCCTTACCTTGCCAGTAGAGGGTAAGAACTTCATTGTTTATTGTGATGCATCCTATTCTGGTTTGGGTGCAGTGCTAATGCAAGATATGAATGTGATTGCTTATGCTTCGAGGCAATTAAAGGTGCATGAACGTAACTATCCGACTCATGATTTGGAGTTGGCCGCGGTAGTATTTGCATTGAAGCAATGGAGACACTATTTGTATGGGGTTAAGTGTGAGGTCTATACGGACCATCGTAGCCTACAGTATGTCTTCACTCAGAAAGACTTGAACTTGAGACAGAGGAGATGGATGGAACTACTCAAGGACTACGACATCACTATCTTATACCACCCGGGAAAAGCAAATGTCGTGGCAGATGCGTTGAGTAGAAAGGCGGTAAGCATGGGAAGTCTAGCTCATTTGCAGGCTTCTAGGCGCCCGTTGGCGAGAGAAATCCAAAATTGGCTAATGATTTTATGAGACTAGAAGTGAATGAGAAGGGAGGATTTTTAGCTTGTGTGGAGGCGAAATCTTCTTTTCTTGACCAGATTAAGGGGAAACAGTTTGATGATGAGAAACTAAGTCAAATCCGGGATATGGTGTTGCGAGGAGAGGCTAAGGAAGCAATGATTGATGACAAAGGGGTTTTGAGGATTAAGGGAAGAGTATGTGTGCCTCGTGTTGATGACTTGATCCACACTATTCTTACAGAGGCTCATAGTTCCAGATACTCTATACATCCTGGTGCAACCAAGATGTACCGTGATCTAAAACAGCACTTTTGGTGGAAAAGAATGAAGCGTGACATTGTGGATTTTGTTGCCAAATGTCCGAACTGTCAGCAAGTAAAGTACGAACATCAGAGGCCCGGAGGAACACTTCAAAGAATGCCCATTCCTGAATGGAAGTGGGAGAGAATTGCGATGGACTTTGTGGTTGGTCTTCCAAAGACATTGGGGAAGTTTGACTCTATTTGGGTAATTGTAGACAGATTAACTAAGTCTGCTCACTTCATTCCGGTCAAGGTGACCTACAATGCAGAAAAGTTAGCCAAAATTTACATATCAGAAATCGTTCGGTTACATGGGGTTCCACTTTCCATCATATCTGATAGAGGTACGCAGTTTACTTCTAAGTTTTGGAGAACCTTGCATGCTGAATTAGGTACTAGATTGGATCTTAGTACTGCATTTCATCCTCAGACCGATGGTCAGTCTGAGCGAACGATTCAAGTGTTGGAGGATATGCTCCGTGCGTGTGTGATAGAATTTGGTGGCCATTGGGATGACTTCTTACCCTTGGCAGAATTTTCATACAACAATAGCTATCACTCCAGTATTGACATGGCTCCATTTGAGGCATTGTATGGGAGGAAATGTAGGTCTCCCATAGGTTGGTTTGATGCGTTTGAGGTCAGACCTTGGGGTACTGATCTGTTGAGGGATTCCTTGGAGAAGGTGAAAGCTATTCAAGAAAAGCTTTTAGCGGCTCAAAGTAGACAAAAGGAATATGCGGACCGAAAGGTTAGAGACTTAGAGTTCATGGAAGGTGAGCAAGTCTTGTTGAAGGTTTCACCCATGAAAGGGGTGATGCGGTTTGGAAAAAGGGGTAAGTTGAGTCCAAGGTATATTGGACCATTTGAGGTACTTAAGCGAGTAGGGGAGGTGGCTTATGAATTAGCCTTGCCTCCAGGGCTGTCCGGAGTGCATCCGGTATTTCACGTGTCAATGTTGAAAAGATACCATGGGGATGGAAATTACATCATCCGTTGGGATTCAGTTCTACTCGATGAGAATTTGAATTATGAAGAAGAACCTGTTGCTATCCTGAATAGAGAAGTTCGCAAGTTGAGGTCGAGAGAGATTGCATCCATTAAAGTTCAATGGAAGAATCGACCGGTTGAAGAGGCTACTTGGGAGAAGGAGGCAGATATGCGGGAAAAATACCCAAATCTGTTCACAGATTCAGGTACTCCTTTTCGTCCTTGTTTTTCCTCTTTTGATCGTTCGGGGACGAACGATGGGTAAATTGGTACCTATTGTAACGACCTGTTTAGTCGTTGGGTAAAAATTTTTTTATTTTGGAAAAATCTGGCTGCATGTGACGGACACCACGACGGACCGTCGTGGGCACGACGGACCGTCGAGGGTGTCCCGTACCAAAACACTTGGAATTATGAATTTGAGTCTTGAAAGTGAGTCTCTGAACTCTGTGACGGACGTGCAGGACGGACCGTCACAGTCACGACGGACCGTCGTGAGCACCGTTTCAGAACACTTAGACTTTTGAGAATTTGGCATTTGGAACAACTCTCTGACCGTCGCGACGGACCTGCAGAACGGACCGTCGCAGGCGCGACGGACCGTCACAGGCTCCGTCATCCTAGACGGGGTCAGATTTCTGGCTATTTTTAAAAGGGTGTTTTGGACCATTCCGGCTTTAATTTATAAAGTTAGTGGGTTAATGTTATTAGTTCAATTCCTTGGGGGTTGAAAGACTAACTTTGAGTAACTTGGTGGGTTGGTTTCATTACCTTTGAAACTTGAAATCTTGTGATTTAGGGTAAGAAGAGGAAGAGATTAGAAAGAGAAAGAGAAGAGAAAAAGGAGGCGCTTGAGAGAGAAGGAGCAAGGTTTCTTGAAGATTCTTGCTTGAACACAAATCCTTGGTGAAGGTAGGTTATGGTTTATGCTATTGGTAGTAAACTCTCAATAGCAAATGATATGTATTGGGTAATCTTATAAACCCTTCTATATGCTAAATTGTATGATTGTATGAGTATGATTATATGTTTGTGATGAAATAAGCATGATGAAGCTTGTGAACCCTAAATCTTGATGAAACCCTAATTTATGAGATTTGTGATGCCTTAGTATAAATGAAGGCTTGAGGAACTTGTTATGAGAATTGTGATGCCTTAGTATAAATGAAGGCTTGATGTACTTGTTATGAGATTTGTGATGCCTTAGTAGAAATGAAGGCTTGATGTACTTGTTATGATAATTGTAGTGCCTTAGTGTAAAGGAAGGCTTGAGGAACTTGTTATGAGAATTGTGATGCCTTATTATAAATGAAGGCTTGATGTACTTGTTATGAGATTTGTGATGCCTTAGTAGAAATGAAGGCTTGATGTACTTGTTATGATAATTGTAGTGCCTTAGTGTAAAGGAAGGCTTGAGGAACTTGTTGTGTTGTATTGATAATGCCTTAGTATAAAGAAGGCTAGATGAATTATGTGATGTATTGATAATGCCTTAGTATAAAGAAGGCTAGATGAACCATGTGTTGTATTGATAATGCCTTAATATAAAGAAGGCTTGATGAACCATGTGTTGTATTGATAATGCCTTAGTATAAAGAAGGCTTGATGATCTGTGTTTGTTATTGATGATGCCTTGGTATAAAAAGAAGGCTCGAGGAAAATGAGGATCGGAGTGCCACGTTCCGGCACAAGGATAGAAATGAGGATCGGAGTGCCACGTTCCGGCACAGGATAGAAATGAGGATCGGAGTGCCACGTTCCGGCACCAGGATAGAAATGAGGATCGGAGTGCCACGTTCCGGCACAGGATAGAAATGAGGATCGGAGTGCCACGTTCCGGCACCAGGATAGAATTGAGGATCGGAGTGCCACGTTCCGGCACAGGATAGAAATGAGGATCGGAGTGCCACGTTCCGGCACCAGGATAGAAATGAGGATCGGAGTGCCACGTTCCGGCACATGATAGAATATGGATCGGAGTGTCACGTACCGACACGAGAGGAAGAAAGATAATGAATCTTGAAGATGTTTATATGCTACATCTAATGAACTTGTTTTCCTTAATGAGTATGGTATTGAGGCTTGAGTCCTCCTGGACGAACTTGGTGATATTTATTGATGATTGTAGTATTTGTTGTTACTACATGTTGAGTATTATAGTTGATTTGTGAGATTAACTGATATATACTGTTTTCTATTCTGAGTTGGCCGATGATACCTACTCAGTACGTGTGGTTGTACTGACTCCTACTTGTTTGTTTCTTTCTTGTATTTATGGAGTGCAGCAACCGTGCCATCGTCTTCAACTCGATCGCGATTCTAGCCAGTCTTCACTGTACCGGACTTTCAGGGTGAGCTATGCTTCTAGCTTGGACTGGATCTTCTTCTTCTCGTCTTGATGCCTTGAAGTTCCGGCATGGACTAGTTTTCATCTGTTGTAGTTTCTTAAGAATACTCTTAGTTTCGTAAGTTGATTTGAGATGTTCTTGTGATGATGACTTCCAGGTTTTGGGGGTATTTATTGTATTTTGTTTTTCATATTGAGTTAAGTCTTCCGCGTTGTATAATTGTTAAGGTTTAGATTGTTGGGTTCGCTCACACAGGAGGGTAGTGTGGGTGCCAGTCGCGTCCCCAGGTTTTGGGTCGTGACAAACACATACTTTCACATTACTTCACATGTAAATAGATATGTTCATACTTCACATAAATCAACTAAACAAATCATCATAATACTTCAAGTAGTGCCGACAAGGCCATCACTACACCATTTTAGGCCTACGGCCACCCTAGTAAAATGTAGCTTAAACTAGTAAATAAAGTGTGACCTTTGATAAAAGTCTCCACTTTTAGATTTTAAGCAACGCTTTTTAGGGGGTGTCCTAAAGAAGCGTAACCTTTGACATTAGGCAACACTTTTTAAATGTCGCCATCACATCTACACTTATAAAGTGTTGCCAAAGAGGTATACCGGCGCGCTTTATGTTGATTCATTAGCTACACATTTATTTTATTATACTACACTTAAAAGTGTTGTCTTTGCTATGTAATTGATCACACTTAAAATGTGTTGATTTTTATATCTCATCTAGAACAACATTTATTAAGTGTAGCTTTTGTTGGACGTCCTACAACAACATTTTTGAAGTGTGGCAATGTTGTGTTTTTTTGTAGCCATAATTTTTTATTTTAAAAAATAATAATTTTTATTGCATATATATATAATCACATAATTAAAATACAAGTTACCTAAAGCACAAAATTAACTAATAAATAAATTGAAACTATATAATTTAAATAAACTTCGAGAAACATGTCGCGTACAAAAACTCTTCATCATTCACTACAATAGTACAAAACCAAATAAATTCCCCAAGAACCACTCTTCATCTTTCACTTATATCAGTTAATACCACAAAATCAAATGCATTCAGAAATATTTGATAGTAAAAAACTCTTCATCGTTTACTACAATAGATCGAGTTACTCTTGCCACAATTCAAATTAAATACCGACATTTTTCTGCACATTCAAAATAAAATTATAAGTTAGTGACATAAATCATGTATTTAATATGCTTAAATTCACAGTAAGCCAAACCGATTCATAAAAATAAAGCCCCTAGAAAAGCATAATTGGAGAGTGATGGTGAATATGGAGAGTATTTCATTGTAAGCCAACCACCCCAATCAATTTATGCAAATCATATAGAACATGCATCTGCCTTCATTGCCTATTTGTTGTAATTTACTATTTATTTGAAGAAATAATAAGTTGGACTATTTTATACATAACTTATACATGATGATAGTATATCTGTAGATGTCGGCTACACTTTACAGTTCACATAAACCCAATGCCCCGATCCTCTATAATATAGCCCGTATAACCCATTCCGTATTTCATGACTACAATACATAACCCGTTGTACATGCATATACTCAAGCAGGGCCAAAGTATTCTGGCAAGGAAGCTGCCCCATTGCAGAAACAAAACAAATCACAAGCACCAAAATCTAAATATCTTTATTGGAACACCAGAAAAAGCTTAACTAGCACAAGTGACAACAAACTCACTCACAAAAATACAACCAAGTCTTTAACCTTCCAAAGACAACTTTAACTTAGAGAATTATTTTAAGCAATAAAAAACAAAACCATCCTTCTCTCACAACAACCATCATAGTTCAAATCAGTTGAACAACAGGGGAAAAAGTACATCACTACAACCCAAAATCACTAGCATCCTCCTTCAACATAATACAACACTCATATAACTAAAAAATATAAACTTTTCTAGGTATATATAGAAGCTGAAAGGAGACAATTAGTGGAAAAAACAAAGTACAAACTACACTTTCAAAGATTCAAGATAATAAAAAAAAGTTCAGAATTTCATTACAAAGAACACCATCTCAAAAAAAACAAGTCATTTTCAAAGATTTACTGAAGAAACTCTATTTCTTGCAATGATTATAGCTTCATTTTAACTTGGAACCTCAAGTTCTTTAATGCACTCAACCAGTATAACCTCAAGTTAATGGACTATTGGCTACAAAATCACTTGCAAGGGTAATCCATCTTGAAGGCAGTGCCTTCTCAAAAAATATAGGTTACTGATCCACGTTAAAATTCAAAATTTCATGTCAAATTTCATTCTATCAAAACTAAAAGAATATGAAACTCACAGAGGTCACAATAGTAAAGTAAGAGGCATATTCATTAGTGACTAGAGACCAAACACTTCTGCAGACCACAACCCGAAATAGATAATAAAAACTCATTTGAGGATTATTAGTTCAATGTAAGGGATATTGGGCAATATCTCACCCTAAACAAATGAAATAGTACCACATGGTGATTAACAAATAAATAAACTAAGTTTAAGGCGAGCAAACAGACTACGAACTCAAGAAGACTAAGAATAGGGAAAACAATGCTTGAATGCTGGAATATACATGGATGAGAAAACAAAGTTCAATAGCAAGGTCTCTAAGAAACTGATCATGAGCAGGTTATGAAAAAGAGCAATAACTTAGTTATAAAAGAACATTTTGACGATCAGAAAGCAAATATCTTAAAGGAGGTTCCTGATAAAGTTAAAGTTAAAATAGGTGAAAAAAACACATTGGACGACTTCCAGAAGAACATCAATAAAGTCAATAATAAGAGGAGATACACAAACGACAACTACCTTGGATATTGATAACAATATGCAGACTATTAACAGAGAATGTGAAATACAAAATACCTTTTGAAGAACAGAATCATGAGCTGATTCAAAAACTTTATTTCATAAAACGATTTATAGAAAACTATTTGGCATAGCCATTAGTACTCCTGGATCCATTCTGATAACTCTTAGTAGATGGCGGTACATTAGTGTTCAAGCCATATGTGAAAGTTCCTTGAGCTCGCATTTCAGTACCTACATAAGTTTGCACATCTATCACATCATATGCAGCCGAGATGCCTTTTTAAAAGTTTTTTTCTTAGGATTCAAGTCAGGTGGATAGCTTATTAGTGTGAAACATTGTCCTTCCTATGTCCTGTGCATCTGCAGAACACACACACGAACTCTTTCCTGAATTTCCAACTCTTTAGAAGTTATAGAAAAGCTCAACTCTTTCCAGAATTTCCAGCAGTGTATTACAACAAATTGCAACACTATATAAGAGTAATTGAAAATAGCAAACTGCAACACTGAGTTTTCAGAATTTCCAGAATTTTCCAGCACTTATAATATTGCAGCAGCTGAGTTTTCAGAATTTCCACAATTTTTAAAACTTCTAGCACTGTACAATAGCAAATTGCAGGTGCAGAGTCTCGAGAATTTCCAGAATTTCTAGAATTTCCAGTATTGTATAATATTGCAGCAGCTGAGTTTCCAGAATTTCCAGCACTATATACTGTCTCATTTGCTTACAATATGCAATCCATACAAACTGTACTAAATAAATTCAAACAAAATCAGGACCTAGACAGACTATTTTTTATCAAATTGAACATTAGAACTTGAAGCCTCAAAGCAACAGATAGAATCTGAGAGCAATCAGACGGAGACATACAACGCCTAAGTTAAAAGATGCTCAAAAGAAATCTGAGCCACACTTGGAGAGAAAGGTAAACAACCAGATTTTACAGCCCTCGAATCATCTGAATCAGAATCATACGTTATGAGATGATCAGAATCATAGTAGTTTCGTGTTTCGAGTAATTTGTTACCATTCTTGTTTCTAATAAATACATAACAATAACAACAAAACTGTATGTCATTGTATGTCATTATTTCAAGGATGAAATATAGTTAATTTACTGTTTTGAGATTAGAAATACCTTAATTTTGGTGTCTGCATAATATTAATTTCCTCTCAGCAAAACATGAAATAGTTAAGAAGATTTCTTGATTTAGAAAAACAAATTGATCAAAATATGCTTATGCTAAAGTATAAAACTACATTAAAAAAATATAGTAACATAATGGGTTTGCAAATTGCAATCTACATCCAAATTAAAAAAAATTTAAGTAAAACACACAATTCCTTCAAAGGAACTCCAAATAGAAACAAACTCCACTATCACCAACACAATATACAATAAAAGAGTGCAACCTAAAAAACTAAAATTATTTCACTGTTATTTATCCAATTCTTTTTCCCCCTTTTACTTAATGTCTACTCAAGTTGTTTATACTGTATAACAACAATATAAAGAAAATGAAACTAAAATACACATAGAAAATTACTTCAGAAACCACCAATCATAACGACGAATACGCACCCTGACAATCACGATGTCTCAGGTTGGAACTATTACATGCTGAAACTTACTCAAGGGTGATGGGAACAAATGCAGACATCTTGATTTACCATACCGTCGAAAAAAATTATTACTAATACTCACTGATGCATAATAGCTTCATACAAGCAACAGGACCATGATGGAAACAAATGCAGCCATGAATTAGGCAAAAAAGATCTTTTGAAAACTACAGTTACATGCTAATCAGGATTTAGAAGAGGAAGTTTGATCATTTCTACTGGAACCAGAACCAACCATTAACTGAAACTCTCTCTTGTCATAAATCTCCAATGAAAAATCCCCAAGCATTTGTGTAGTTGTTGTGGAACCAGTAGAACTCGAACTTGGAGCAATGGCTGAAGCAAAAGAACTTAACTTGTCTCAATTCCCATCAATTTTTCACACACAAGAGCTGCTCAAATGAACCTCAATAGCAGCAGCAGCAACTCAGATTCATGGGAATCAACACTAATTAATAAACTTGATCAATTTCTGCACGAAAAAGTTATGCCTAAAACTCTTGCTGCCCAGTCTTTGAAATCTGACATGATGGATGACTTCCTGAAGATGAAGAGACTCACTGCAGTAGCTGAAACTGTGAATAATAAAGCGTCTTTACTTACATCGGATGTTGTTGCTAATGACTTATCAAGTGAAGAGAATCCCTGTCAGCATAATATGAGACCCTTTCACTAAAGCTGGTTGAATTAGAGCAAAAGCTGGAGAAGATTGAAGTAGATAAAGCTGAACTGCCAATGCTTTAACTGAGAGTCGAGATGCCCTCAAGGTGTCCGATTAGCAGACCCTTTCACAACAACAAAATTCATTTTCAAATCAATTGTTGCTACAAAACTATAAATCTAATAATTGATGTGTTACACATTAGAGTCTTTCGTTAAATACGAGTATAAATCTGGGGGAAAAGAAAAAAACAAATAAATTATCACTAACAAACTACATTTGGGAACCCTGTATCCTGGTAAGAGTCGAATGTAGATACAAATGCCATAAGCACAAATCTTGAATAATTTCATCTATCCTTTGATTCATTTCCTCTTTCGCCTAATTCTTCCTTCATTAAAGATTGAAAAAATAGCAAACTTATGTCTGCTCTAGAGCTACTGCCACTTGTTAATGATTTTTTCTCTAAGTGCTTATGTAGAAATAAATAGTTAGTACTTACCAAATGAGACTTAACAAAATCAAATCTACTCTCCACATGCAACTAACGTTACTAGAAAACATAAGTATTAGTTGTTGATCTTACCTTCTTTGCTAGGTTGAACGGGATATATTTGTATTTGACCATGTGAAGAATTTGTCGCTTCATTGTAATGGCACAAAGAATGACCTATAGCAAAGTAATACAGGCCATAACACAGAAACATCAAATAGAGAAAAGATATTCATGATAAATGCAATACATAAACCTTAGTTATGACATACCTGAGATAAACAAAACAAGCATAAACACCCAGTAAATTTGAGAAAGTAGTGAACGGAATGAAACAATTACATAGACTTAAAATGTTCAGAGCTAAACACATTTTCTGAAGCTGCTGTCATGTTTTTTCACATTTATCTCCCTTATTTGAACTTGTAAATACATGTAATGGAAGGAGTCCATTAATCCAGAAGAAATTACCTACAAAAGTAAATTATTAAATAAAATTTACTTGTTTGAAAACATTGAAAAAGAGAATAACAAACATACCTAAAAGTCAAAACGAAATTAGCAGAATGGTATCATTTAAAACACTACCTCCTCGTATAATAAAAGGATATTTGAGGAACTTTTGCAGCGGTATGTTGTTCAAGAGACGTGGTCATTCTTTAGTGATGTTTAATGCAATGAAGCTTAGAGCTTGAGTTTACCCTATTTTGTGGTTATAAAGGACACAAAAACTACAAAACCAAACAAATAAAAAGACAAAACCAAAGATATATTAATCCACATTCAGAAAACAAACAGAATACATAACTGACCATGCAACTCTCTCCCAGTCCGGAAAAAAAAACGATGTTACCTGGAAACAATAGTAGCTACTCTAGTTGTACATTCAAATTTGAAGAATTGATTATCAAACTCCATAAAAATAGTGGCAATAATTGATGGAGAAACCTTGAGCCACGTTCATGATAAAACTACTGAAATGCCAAAATTATCACTCCCTATTTCTCACTCGACGGGTGGAGTAACCTCAGTTTTTATAAACTTCTGTAATAAAATGACCACATCAAATGTAACAAATTATGTTTCCAGCACACTCTAAAGATAGTCAAAACATTATCCTTTGCTTGATTAGGACAAGATGGTATTAATCTATACAAATCTTCACAATTCCAAATTATATTAAAGGCATTTCATACCTCTTGCACATGTGTTGATTTAACTCCTTAAAGTGAAAAGCAAAAGGTTTTTTTATTCTTAAAGACAACTTCAAGATGGAGCGTTAGAAATGACCCTTACATGGTATGTTAATAATAAATAACAAAACACACGTATAATAGGTATGCAATACCTACCATATTCAAGAGTTTAAAAAAAAATTACTCATGATTCAGCCATAGCTTTCTCAAAATGTTAATGCACAAATTATGATAAAGGATTATAAATGGAGTTTTCCCTCCTTTCTATTTCAAGAGGTAGATATAGGGGACTAAAGAATAATCACACCACATCTTCAAATCTAATTTCAGGCATCTTTTATTCATAACTCGAAAAGTAGGATATCTTCATTTTACTTCTTAAGTCATTTAGTAGCTCTCATAAGGCATGAATAAACATAATCAAGTTGCTCATTTTCTAAAAATTTGAGTGAATCTACAAACACTTGTATAAATTTGTATAAAATTCTTCTATATATTTAACATACATAACTAAAGAATGACTAAAGCAGTAATACAACAAAAGAACGAAGAACATACTTCAGAATTACTGACGTTCATGCAAGTTTCTACTAAAGACTGATATACGAATAGGCGAGAATGATATCGAGAAGAAGTATATGAGCCGTGTGACTAATTCATAGTGTGACATATGTTGCCACATATATCCTTTCTAATAATATTAATTTTTTTGATAATTCATAGTGTGACATATGTTGCCACATATATCCTTTCTAATAATATTAATGATTTTTTTGTTGAAACAAATGTCAACTATGATGAAAAAGAAGAAATGTGGTGTATGTGGCAACATATATAACCTATGTTGTAAAAAACACCACAAAACTATCTACATGTCCCAACATAAAGGATATACGTGGCAACATATGTCACAGAAACAAGATATGTGGCAACATATGTCATAGAAGAATATATGTGGCAACATATGTCACATAAAGAAGATATGTGGCAACATATGTTACTAAAAAAAAGATCTGTGACAACATATGTCACAGAAAGGACATATGTGTCAACATTTCATTGTTATCAATGTGGTGTCTGTGGCAACATATATAACCTTTGTTGTAAAAAAAAAACTATAAAATTATCTGCATGTACACCAACAGAAAGGATATATGTGGCAACATATGTCACACTATGAATTATCAAAAAAATTAAAAATAATAATAAAAATGTCTAAGACAGTCGTTCTTTCATTTTTCCTCTCTCCTCTCCTCTATAAAAGGTCATTTTGTTTCATATTTTAAATTTAAATTATTTTTACTAATTCTCATTCTCTTTTCTCTCATTTCATTATTTCTTTAAAATTCAAATTGTTGCTATATTTTGTATAATATCAGTGGTAATATGATGCGATTTTCTTCTACAGCAAAGCATCGTTGCCCTCATCATTTCTAGTTTATCGTTAATATCTTTCTAAGATAATATATATTAGTTATTGGTATTAAATCAGGAATTTTTTAGTGCTTTTTATCACTTATTTGTTTGTAGGGTGGTTGAGTTGTTATTCCTTTTGAAATATTACCTGGGAAAAAATATATTTTAAGATGTACATGTTGCCACATATGACAAGTATGTTGCAATTTTTCCAACAAAACGTGCATATGTTGCCACATATGTCACTTCAAGAATGAGTTAATCGATAAATTGAACAATTTAGGAATGAAAAAATGTCAAATTGGACCAAATTTAGTACTTTGGACCATAATTAAGCAATAAACATATGCTATAACACTTGGAACAACGATTTACAATGATGTTATAAAACTATCATATGAGGTTACTTGATCATTGTGTTATGAACTAGTGATATGATAATTTTTGTAGAAATAATTGATAAAATTGAGGAAGGTTGTTATATTAGACTATAATTTTGTACTTAAACATGTTGTAGGACTATATATTAGTGTTACATGTTGAATTAGGTGACAATATAATTAAATTAACCCTTCAAAGACCATTTTATGATAAATATATGTTGTCACATATGACATTTCTGTTGCAATTTTTTCAACAGGACGTGCATATGTTGTTACATATGTCATTTCAAAGATAACTTAATCACTAAATTGAGCAATTTAGAATGAAAAAAATGTCGAACTAGACCAAATTTTAGTAATTTGAACCATAATTATGTAATAAAAATATGTTATATCACTTAAAACAACGATTTATAAGGGTGTTATATAACTATCATCTGTAGTTACTTGGTGATTGTACGATGAACTAGTGGTAAATGATAGTCTTTGTAAAAATAATTGATAGAATTGATGAAGGTTTTTGTATTAGACCATAATTTTGTACTTAGACATGTTGTAGGACTATATATTAGCATTACATGTTGAATTAGATGACAATTTTATTGAACGGAAAAGGGCCTAAAATACCCCTGAAGTATTGGAAATGGTACAAAATTACCCTCCATCCACCTATTGGCTCCAAAATACTCTTTCCACCCACTTATTGGCTCCAGAATTCCCTTGTCATCCACCTTTGGGTTCAAATTTGACCATTTATTTAACGATTTTAAATTTAAACTATTTATATATATTTTTAAATACGTGACACTAAATTATTTGTTATAATTTAACTTATTAGTATAATTGATAAATCAAAATACTACCTACTTATTACTAATTAAACCCCACAAAATTAATAAACCCCATCACATTACTAATGTAACAACAGGAAAACTACTGCTAATGAGTGTTTTTAAAAATTTGAGTTGAAAATATCTATAGAAGTAAATTATCATACATTCAAGTGTCTAAATAAAAATTACAAATAAACTTAAAAGTCTGACTATGTTCATTTTAATTATTCCTTTATCTCAATTATGTGATGTTACTTCATAGATAATTTTTTTTAAAAAATACTAAACTAAAGGTTTTAGAACAAATCATAAATATTTATAAAGTTATATTAAAAAATAAGTGCATGAATTAATTCGGGATGTATTACTTCTTTACCTTTAATCATAAATTTTTAATTCAAACTTGAAAGAGAATCTTATTGAAAGTGTCCTCCTAAATAATCGGCTCAACTTAGATTTAATTGGGGTTTCGATTCGGACTCGAATAATTTTGGATGTCATTTTCAGGAATCTATAGTTTTGTCGTGTTTTAATAGTGTTTATGTCGATTTTGATATTATAATTAATTTATTAATTGGGTGGGTTTATTTAGTAATGAGTGGGTAGTAGGTTGGATGAAAATTTAGATTAATAAATTAAATTATAACCAATAGTTGAGAGCCAAGAATTTTAAAAAATATTTAAACAATTTAATTTTTAAACCGTAAATAAGTGGTCAATTTTTAACCCAAAGGTGGATGCCAAGGATATTTTGGAGCCAATAGGTGCATAAGAAGGACATTAACCCCAAAAAGATCATTTTATGATATACATATATTGCCACATATGGCATCTCTGTTGCAATTTCCCAACAGAACGTGCATATGTTGTCATATGTGTCACTTCAAGGATGACTTAATCGATAAATTGAGCGATTTAGGAATGTCAAATTGGATAAAATTTTAGTACATTAAACCATAATTAAGCAATAAAAATATAATACAACACTTGAAACAATGATTTACAAGGGTATTATATAACTATTATGTCGATTGCGACATGTAAGTCATAAGTTGCTACATGTCTAGCATATATATTGCAGCTTGTGTAAGTTATATGTCGCAAGATCTGTCCATTGTGTTGCTATTAAGATAACCTTTCTGTTGCTACATATGACTATAATTTGTTCCAATAGTCAATTGTTGCAACATATAGCAATCTGTTGGAAACGCGAATGCAAATTATTGAAAAAATTGCAGGTGCCCAAATGATGATGAATGATTTCAAAGAACTATTAATTTTACATATCAAAACAATGGTGTGTGACCCTAATCATTTATGAAGTAATTTTAATTGAGAGCAAACAAAATCTAATCTACTAATTTAATTAGTTAAATCTTATTCAAGAAGAAGAAAAGAAGAAAGCTCAAGGACTAGCATCCAAGACCAATAATGTACGAAAAGAAGAAGAAAAAAGATAAAGAAAACGGAAAGAAACACAAGCAAGCAAGAAAGAACGACGAAGAAGAAGAGGAAGAAAAAAATATGACAAGAGGTGGGGGAAAATATTTTATTTTCCCTTTTGGTACAGCTTGTTGGTGGCTTCCCCAAATTTTATTTCCCACCAAAATTGGTTAAATTAGGTTTTAGTCAATTTACCCTTTACCCTTCATTTAACTCAATGGACCAAATTGTCAACTTATAAACTTGAGGGCAACTCCACAATCCTTAATTATTAATCACATAATTGTCCCCTACACCCAATACTTAAGACTTATGTCACCACCCATATATTTTAAAACCTTATTGTCACTTTTTTTAAAAGTCCCGAGCAACTAGGAGAGCATTTTAATTTGGGGGAAAACGTTTTAAGTTATTTTTAAATTGAGGATAGATTTTCCAAATTAGAAATTTAAGTTAATGTTAAATATATTGGGGAATACATTATTTTGGTGAAAATTTTAGGAAAATATAAGGTCACCCTTCTAAAGTGTTATTATAAGAATTATAAGAATATCACACTTTAAAAGTGTAGTTATAGGTATAAATATGCATAGCAAATTATATCATGATGTGGCAACACTTATAAAGTGTAGTCTGTACTATCAAAGAGCACACTTTATAGGTGTTGCTAAAATTACTGTAGCGAAATGGGTAAAACTAAGGATATGCTTAAAAAACTTAGCCAAAAATGTTTTAGGCAACAATTTACAAATGTTGTCGAGATTAGTGTGACCTTACCCTAAAATAGTGCATAATCATCATAATACATAAAGTAACACCGACAAGGCCACATCAATTGCAAGTAAAGCACATATCACCGCCACCATTAGTGGATCATACAAATCACAACATAATTGAATTCTTACTAACAAAAAATAGAAAGAATTAGGGCAGCGTACCACAAATCCATTTCACCACTTCAATCTATAGCTAAATCATCCAATTCAATATCATAAGTCCCTTACCCGTGGCCATAACCAATAATTCAATACATAAACTATGATATTCAATGAAATTAGGTCAAATCAATATATATTCATCAATCTAATACAACCTATATATCAATTCAATACAATTACTACATAAATCAATAGCCCATAGAAAACTACACTAAAATTTATAAGCATCAAGTCCAAATTACTTAAACCATAAAGTAGTCAAAAACTAGAGTTCATCAGTTACATGGATTAATAGGTTAATTGAGTTAAAATCATCTAATTAACAACAATTCAACCAATATACAATTCTTTAAAACCTATAATGCAAGAACCCATGGATAGATCATAAAATTTGACAATTCATCTTTGAAAACTTTAGAAAACTCTTTGAATGTTGGACTCCTTGATGAATAGAGTTTAAAACATCAAAAAAACATACCTAAATAAAGCTACTCCTACAATTTGATTATGAATCACCACTCAAACCTCCAATCCAAGACCTTTCTTGATTTTTGGCTCCATTAGAGTTCTAGAGAATTTCTAACGGAATTTGGGTTTTGATTTTAAAGAATGAATTCTTCTATGTGTTAAAGGTTTATAAACATGTTTAAAACACCCAAAAGACCCGTAAGTAACTTCACTTTCTCTTATTTGGACTTGGGGTGAATTTAAGACTTCACCCCTAACTTAACAGTGAACCTGCGCAGGAGACAACCTTCACAGACGGTTGCCCATCGATGGGGCGTCAGCCCACCAAAGGACTGTCCTGTCCTCCGTCGATAGGTTTAGAGGCTGTAAAATGGGATCTTAGATTCATAGGATAAGTATTTACCAACTCCCTCAATCGACTGGGCGTCGACCAACCTAGAGGCCAACAATTGCCTCAATCAATTGGGCTGGTCTAATTCAACCTTTTGTTCTTTAAAGGGTCCTTCCTCAAGGACCTTTGGATGGTCCTTGGAAATGTGCGCGCGGAAGTTTCCAACCCGAATATGTTTGTATAAGAGTTTAAGAACTCCCACATTAATTTCATTCAAAACGAACACGTAAAACTCGACGAAACATGCCAAGAGACACAAGGTGATTTCAAGGCAAACCTTTCGAACGTCATGGATGTTTGATCTCCAAACGTCATGAAACATGACACATTGATTAGAATCATCATAATAAATCATATAAGGACATCATTAATTCATGAAACACACGTATAATCATATAACCATATATGAGGCACATAGGTGACTTAGTCGTCAAACGTCTTGGTCATCCCTTGACGTTTCACTTCAAAATCACCTAAAACTCTTTACACTTCCTCAATACCACATTATAAACCATTTTGTTACCATATACCCTCATGAAAACCATTTTAGGCTCTATCTTCATCTATGTCATTTTCGAGGTATTCCAATCTCCCCCACTTGGACAACATTCTCCTCGAATGACACTTGCCACTCTCCGAACACTTCCAAGAATAGAGACTTAAATAAAAATCTACCATATAACACATTATACAACACACAATCAAGTAGAAACATCAATTGTACATATTCAAGAGAATCACAACATAACAAGAAACTATCATAAATTCTACAACTCATTATGCCATAAAGCTCACATCCTTCATTCCAAATAGTAAAAACTCATTTTATAGTTAATATCATGCCCATATAAATTAGTTCTAACAACATTGCAAAAATTTTAGACCAAAGAATGAATTAGTGAATTTCTCAAAATTTTTACAGTGAGCAGGCAATGTTATAGTGAATTTTTCAAAAATGCAACTTTTAGGCAATTTATGATGGAAACATGTTAATATGCAAGATAAAACCATATAAACATATCCTATGACATGATCATAACTTCATAAAATGTATAATGCAAGGAATCAATGCAATTCAATTTCAATAAGACCCCTAAATATAAATCACATACAACATACTTGTTATGCCTCGTATTTTATACGTAGTGCGCGTCATGAACTAGTAGATGTAAGTTCGGGAAATGAGATTTTATTTTAAGTTCCAAAGTGTTTAAAGAAATGTTAAGCAAGGATGTAAATTCTAATTGTGATATTAATTAGTGGCTGAACTTTAAGTGTGGGATTACTTAGTGGAGCATGTGTGGTGGGGGGCTGCCTCCACTTCATATTATTAAGTATTAAAAAGAAATCAGATTTTGGAGAAGCAATTAGTGGAGCATGTGTGGTGGGGGGCTGCCTCCACTTCATATTGTTAAATGGTGTAGTGAAATGCTTTGCAAGCATATCTTCTCTTTCACCACTTAACTTGGGCAGCCATGGAAATGGAGAAAACCAGCCATGAAACTCTTGGCCAGCAGCTGCAAAGAAATTGGTTAGTAATCTCCTTGCTTGGTGTGTTAATTCCTTAGAATACCTTTGTTAATTAGCCTTTAATGTTAAGAAGGGGACGTGAACAGTAGTTTAGGAAATTTGTTTTAGTTATTGAATGTGCTAAGTATGAACAGAAACCATGATCGGATTGCTAGTGGTGTTATGTTAGTGTTTGGGCTGTTTTGATTAAAGGAAACTGCTGGAAATTCTATTTTGGTGTTATGTATATGTTAATATGCTTATGGGTATATACTCCAAAGGATGAATACGATAAGGTAGATGTGTTGCGAATTATAAAATGAGTTATCACTCGATGTGTCGTTGTTTCGTTACTATGGCTGCCAAAATGGAACTGTTTTGAGGGAGGCAGTTTAATATGATTCGTTGGATTATATGTGTTGTTGGTATTGCTGTGGATAATTTGGGTTGTTGTCGGATTGGGATGAAGTAAAGAAAATAGGGGAAGTGCTGCCGGATTTTCGTTAGATTATTAGCTAGCTTACAATAAGTAGTAAAGCGCGACGTTTATCTAATTGCGGCACGATTGTTGCTTGTTATAGATTAATACCTTGAGCAGTAAATATTGGACGTGCGGCTCGACTATTCGGTATGTAACGCTATCCTTTCCTTCTTTGTTTGGCATGACCTTTAAAAATGAGCAAATAACGGACAGATTTGATACCTACTTCTAGAACGTCTAGGTGACGTATATTCTTACTTCCACAACTATTCCTTTATATATTGTCTATATCTAAGACTATGGTGATTTCTGATATTTATGATAGCGCTTCTTAGAGTCATTGAGATTGTACGTTTCCATATCGTATTTAAAGGTTCATAATCTTGATAAAACATTAATCTTTGGTAATACTCCTTGCTGGTTCAAGTTGGTTGTTATATTGAGTTATAAGAAATGATTTTAATTGCATATGGTTGCTCATAATATTCTGCTCGTGCATAGAGTCATTTATCATTTCACCGAGTCCCGGGCCGGGTAATGTTCGTGCGGAGTTTCTTGCATATGTCACCGAGTCCCTCACTAGAGGGCCGGGTATGTATATTATATATATGATTGGTGATGAGGATGGTTATGATGATGATGATGACGGAGATGATCTGATGACTATTTCACCGAGTCCCTCACTAGAGGGCCGGGTACGTATGATGTATATATAATGATGATTATTTTGCCGAGTCCCTTACTAGGGAAGCTAGGCATATTATATGTTAAAGATATGCATGATTTTCAATTAAAAAGTACATGTGTAGCGATATGTTGTCTCGACTTATCATGTTGGTATCCTGTCATCTTTACTTTATGCTTTACATACTCAGTACATTGTCCGTACTGACCCCCTTTTCTCGGGGGGCTGCGTTTCATGCCCGCAGGTGTAGACGCTCAGTTTGGTGATCCTCCCGCCTAGGATATCTACTCTGCTGTTTGGGAGAGCTCCACTGTTCCGGAGCCCAGTCGTTTTGGTACATAACTTCTTATGTAGTCTTTTGCGTGTCTATGGGTATGGCGGGGCCCTGTCCCGTCGAGTTTCACTACTATACTCTTAGAGGTCTGTAGACATCGTGTGGGTTGTATATTTATGTTTTGGATAATGGTCTGGACATGGTTTGTTTGGGGATGTCCGCTTGTACAAGGGCAGCCTTATCGGCTGCATACATCATTGTGTATTGTGTAGTGGCAGCCTTGTTGGCTGCGTATGCTATTATGCTTTGGATAGTGGCGGCCTTGTCGGCTCACGTATGTTGTTACGGTTGAATGATTATGACTCCTTATGTGGCAGATCCACTTATATATATATGGCTTTGGGGTTGGCTTGATTTGATTAAATTCCATATGTCTTAGTTTCAGTTGGTCATACTTTATAGGTTTGTATGTGAGTGTCCAAAATGGGCACTAGTCACGGCCCATCGGGTTGGGTCGTGACAAAGTGGTATCAGAGCGGTTCTTCCTCGGAAGTGTCTACAGACCGTGTCTAGTAGACTCTTGTTTATCGGTGTGTTGTGCACCACATCTATAAACAGGAAGCTACAGGACATTTAGGATGTCATCCTTTCTTCTTATTCTAGATCGTGCGATAGAGCTATAATACCAGGATAATCCCTCTCTAACGAATCCCTATGTTTTCAGTTATGCCTCCAAAGAAAGCGACAGCCGCCCAGAAGGGCAAATCGGTAGCAGAAAGTACTAGTCAGACCCGGAGAGTTACTAGAGCCCGTGCCCAGTCTATGCCTGGTATTGTGCTCCAGTCGGAGAGCTCTACTACACCGCCACCGCTAGAGGAGCTTAGAGCAGCAGCAGCTCCAGTTCGGGGGACACCACCACTAGCCCCCGAGGCCCCAGATGCTGAACCTCCAACTCCTCAGCCAGGGGTGGAGGATAGGGCCATGAGAGATGCGGTTCAGTTGCTGACTAGATTAGTGGCAGGTCAAGCTCGCAGGCATGGACTAGGAGTTGATCATGCGGACAGATCTGATAGCTTAAGGGCTCGTGACTTCTTAAGTTGTAATCCTCCAGAGTTCTTTGGGTCAAGGCCCCAGGATGATCCGCAAGAGTTTATTCGTCAGATACAGCGTACATTGAGGATAATTAAGGCTTCGGATATCGAGTCTGTTGAGTTGGCTACGTATCGTTTGCGGGATGTAGCTATTAATTGGTATGAATCTTGGGAGTTATCTAGGGGTGAGGGTGCTCCTCCAGCTGTATGGGATGAATTTGTGGAGCTTTCCAGGGCCACTTCCTGCCTCCAGAGATGAAGCGAGCTAGAGTCGACAGATTCTTGCGTTTGAGGCAGAATGGCAGGAGCATTCGAGAGTATAGCCTTGAATTTGATTCATTGGCTAGGCATGCGCCTACTATTGTGGCTGATATGGCAGACAGGGTACATCGTTATGTGATGGGATTGGATCGTTATCTGATTGACGGTTGTATGGCTGTGACTCTTCAGCCAGGTATGGACATTGCTCGGGTACAGGCATATTCACAAGGGGTAGAGGATCGGCACCGGGGACGTCAGCCAGATAGAGATTATAATAGAGGCCAGCATAAGAGGGCTAGATCAGCAGGTTATCCTGACGAGTTTCGGGGCGGGCAGTCTCAGCAGCATGTTAGATTTTCTTCCCAGCCAGCACAGAGTGCACCCCCACGTTCCATGGGTAGGGGGTTCGATCGTACGGGATATTCGGAAGCTGGTCAGAGCTCTAGGACGTCAGGGTCACAGATGGGCAGGGGTTTGAGCCAGTCGAGGCCACCTTTGCCTCGGTGTTCTCGTTGTGGTAGGTCCCATCCTGGGGAATGTCGTTGGGCTACGGGTGCATGTTTTTCGTGCGGCCGTCAGGGTCATACTATGAGGGAGTGTCACCTTAGAGGTAGTGCAGGTGGTATCGCACAGCCTTCTGGGTCCGTTGCTGGTTCATCTCCTTCTGTGGCTATGCGTCCTATGGGGCAGGGTATTCAGACGCCAACAGGCCGTGGTAGAGGACGTGGTGGAGCTTCCAGTTCTAGCGGTCCCTCGAACCATTTATATGCTTTGGCTAGTAGGCAGGATCAGGAGGCGTCACCTAATGTGATCACAGGTATATTATCACTATTCTCCCGAAGTGTGTATGCATTGATAGACTCAGGTTCCACCTTATCATTTATATCTCCCTTCGTTGCTAGTAGGATTGGAATAGAGTCTGAGTTGATAGAACCATTTGAGGTAGCTACGCCTGTAGGAGATTCTGTCATAGCTACGCGAGTATATAAGAATTGCTCAGTGGTTATATATAGTCGTCGTACCGTAGCAGATCTAATAGAGCTAAATATGATTGAGTTTGATATTATCTTGGGCATGGATTGGTTGGCTGCTTGTTATGCTAATGTTGATTGTAGAGGGAAGATAGTACGATTTCAATTTCCAGGGGAACCAATTATAGAGTGGAAGGGTAGTACAGTATCGCCGAAAGGTAAGTTCATTTCATACCTTGAGGCTAGGAAGTTGGTTAGAAAAGGTTATATTTATCATCTGGTTCGGGTGCATGACATAAAGGCAGAGGCATCGACTCTTCAATCAGTCCCAGTAGTTAATGAATTTCCCGATGTATTTCCAGAGGAACTTCCAGGCCTTCCTCCAGAACGGGAGATAGAGTTTAGTATAGATGTACTGCCACATACCCAGCCTATATCTATACCTCCTTATAGAATGGCACCTGCTGAGTTGAAAGAATTGAAAGAGCAATTGAAAGATTTGTTAGAAAAGGGCTTCATCAGGCCTAGTACGTCACCTTGGGGAGCACCGGTACTGTTTGTGAGGAAGAAGGATGGGTCGCTGCGGATGTGTATCGATTATAGGTAGCTGAACAAAGTAACAGTAAAGAACAGGTATCCCCTCCCAAGGATTGACGATCTATTTGACCAGTTGCAGGGTGCTAAGTGTTTTTCAAAAATAGACTTGCGGTCAGGTTATCATCAGGTGCGGGTAAGGGAGGCAGATATTCCAAAGATGACATTCAGGACCCGATACGGGCATTATGAGTTTAGAGTGCTGTCTTTTGGGCTGACTAATGCTCCAGCGGTGTTTATGGATTTAATGAATAGAGTGTTTAAACCATTCCTTGATATGTTTGTTATTGTATTTATAGACGATATTTTAGTCTATTCACGTTCAGAAGAGGAGCATGCAGACCATTTAAGAACGGTACTTAGGGTGCTTCAACACCAGAAGCTGTATGCTAAGTTTTCTAAGTGCGAGTTCTGGTTGACTTCAGTGGCATTCTTAGGGCATATTATTGGAGTTAATGGTGTTCGAGTAGACACGCAGAAGATTGAGGCGCTAAAGACTTGGCCCAGACCTACGACACCTACTGAGGTACGCAGCTTTCTGGGGTTAGCAGGATATTACAGGAGGTTCGTAGAAAAGTTTGCCTCAATTTCAGCGCCTTTGACAAGGCTAACTCAAAAGGCAGCCAAGTTCCAGTGGATTGATGCATGTGAGCGAAGCTTCCAGATATTGAAAGACAAATTGACTACAGCTCCAGTCCTAACACTTCCGGAGGGACCAGACGGCTATGTTATTTATTGTGATGCTTCCGGTGTTGGGCTAGGATGTGTATTGATGCAGCATGGCAAAGTTATAGCCTATGCCTCCCGACAGCTTAGGAAGCATGAAAAGAACTATCCTACTCACGATCTGGAGTTAGCGGTCGTGGTTCATGCCTTGAAGATATGGAGGCATTATTTATATGGTGTCCATGTGGACATCTATACAGATCATAAGAGTCTCCAATATATCTTTAAACAGAAGGAGCTGAATTTACGACAGAGGCGGTGGTTAGAGTTGCTAAAGGATTATGATATTGATATTTTATATCATCCAGGGAAAGCGAATGTTGTAGCAGATGCTCTTAGCCATAAGTCCACGGGTAGCTTGACAGATGTACAACCAGAAAGGAGGGAGATGGTTCGGGAGATTCAGCGGCTATCAAGCCTTGGAGTCCGTCTGGCTAATTCAGAAGATAGTGGAGTTTCTATCAGAGAGGTTGCTGAGTCCTCAATCATAGATGAGGTAAAGAGACACCAATACGAGGACCCCATTCTGGCACAGTATAGAGATGCAGCTCTTAAAAAGGAAAAGACCCCATTTAAGATTACACCTGATGGAGTGTTACGATATGAAGGTAGATTGTGTGTACCAGATATTGCGGGGCTACGACGGCAGGTTATGGGAGAGGCACACTCTGCCCGTTATTCTATTCACCCAGGGTCAACAAAAATGTATCATGACCTCAGATGCTTATACTGGTGGGATGGCATGAAAAAGGACATAGCGGAGTTTGTGGCTCAGTGCTCGAATTGTCAACAAGTCAAGATCGAACATCAAAAGCCTGGTGGATTATTACAGGCGATAGAGATTCCGACTTGGAAATGGGAGATGATTAATATGGACTTCATTACAGGCTTACCTCGCACCCAACGGAAGTATGACTCTATATGGGTTATTGTAGATAGGCTGACGAAATCGGCCCATTTTCTTCCAGTCAGGACTACTTATTCGGCTGAAGATTATGCGAGGTTATATATCAGGGAAATAGTGAGACTTCATGGGATTCCCACGTCCGTTATATCAGACAGAGGAGCTCAATTTACAGCCAACTTTTGGAGATCGTTTCAGAAGGGATTGGGGACACAGGTGAACCTTAGCACAACATTTCACCCTCAGACTGATGGGCAGGCTGAGCATACTATTCAGACATTAGAGGATATGTTGCGGGCCTGTATTATTGATTTCAAAGGTAGCTGGGATGATCACTTGCCGCTCATTGAGTTTTCCTATAATAATAGCTACCATTCTAGTATCCAGATGGCACCGTACGAGGCCTTATATGGGAGGAAGTGCAGGTCACCTATTGGTTGGTTTGATGTTGGCGAGACTAAGTTGATAGGTCCGGATATGATTCAGCAAGCTGTTGACAAGGTGAAGCTTATTCAAGAAAGATTATTAGCAGCCCAGAGTCGACAGAAGTCATATGCAGATAATCGGCGTAGAGATTTGGAGTTTCAGATTGGTGACTGGGTATTCCTGAAGGTATCACCCATGAAGGGTGTGATGAGATTCGGCAGGAAGGGGAAGCTCAGTCCAAGATACATTGGGCCTTATCAGATTGTTCGTAAGATAGGCAAGGTTGCATATGAGTTGGATCTACCATCTGATTTGGGGGCGGTACATCCAGTCTTCCATGTATCGATGCTACGTAAATGTATTGGTGATCCTTCTAGAATATTCCCTGTAAATGATGTTCAGGTAACAGAGGAGTTGTCATATGAGGAGAAACCCGTAGCTATACTTGATCGACAGGTTAGAAGGTTACGTACTAAGGATGTGGCTTCCGTCAAAGTGTTGTGGCAAAATAATAATAGGGAGGAGATGACTTGGGAAGCGGAAGACGAAATGAAGAATAAGTATCCTTACTTGTTCCCCGTACCTACAGGTAATTCAATTCCTAGCTTGACTATATTGATTGATAAATGAGATTATGTAGTAAGTTGTGACTATTTGAGGCATCTGTACGTTACGAAATGCAGGTTGATAGGTATAACTGTTAGAGAGACCTCGTTGGAAATTTTTTCGGTAATATGCTAACTTAACATTCGAGGACGAATGTTCCTAAGAGGGGAAGAATGTTATGCCTCGTATTTTATACGTAGTGCGCGTCATGAACTAGTAGATGTAAGTTCGGGAAATGAGATTTTATTTTAAGTTCCAAAGTGTTTAAAGAAATGTTAAGCAAGGATGTAAATTCTAATTGTGATATTAATTAGTGGCTGAACTTTAAGTGTGGGATTACTTAGTGGAGCATGTGTGGTGGGGGGCTGCCTCCACTTCATATTATTAAGTATTAAAAAGAAATCAGATTTTGGAGAAGCAATTAGTGGAGCAAGTGTGGTGGGGGGCTGCCTCCACTTCATATTGTTAAATGGTGTAGTGAAATGCTTTGCAAGCATATATTCTCTTTCACCACTTAACTTGGGCAGCCATGGAAATGGAGAAAACCAGCCATGAAACTCTTGGCCAGCAGCTGCAAAGAAATTGGTTAGTAATCTCCTTGCTTGGTGTGTTAATTCCTTAGAATACCTTTGTTAATTAGCCTTTAATGTTAAGAAGGGGACGTGAACAGTAGTTTAGGAAATTTGTTTTAGTTATTGAATGTGCTAAGTATGAACAGAAACCATGATCGGATTGCTAGTGGTGTTATGTTAGTGTTTGGGCTGTTTTGATTAAAGGAAACTGCTGGAAATTCTATTTTGGTGTTATGTATATGTTAATATGCTTATGGGTATATACTCCAAAGGATGAATACGATAAGGTAGATGTGTTGCGAATTATAAAATGAGTTATCACTCGATGTGTCGTTGTTTCGTTACTATGGCTGCCAAAACGGAACTGTTTTGAGGGAGGCAGTTTAATATGATTCGTTGGATTATATGTGTTGTTGGTATTGCTGTGGATAATTTGGGTTGTTGTCGGATTGGGATGAAGTAAAGAAAATAGGGGAAGTGCTGCCGGATTTTCGTTAGATTATTAGCTAGCTTACAATAAGTAGTAAAGCGCGACGTTTATCTAATTGCGGCACGATTGTTGCTTGTTATAGATTAATACCTTGAGCAGTAAATATTGGACGTGCGGCTCGACTATTCGGTATGTAACGCTATCCTTTCCTTCTTTGTTTGGCATGACCTTTAAAAATGAGCAAATAACGGATAGATTTGATACCTACTTCTAGAACGTCTAGGTGACGTATATTCTTACTTCCACAACTATTCCTTTATATATTGTCTATATCTAAGACTATGGTGATTTCTGATATTTATGATAGCGCTTCTTAGAGTCATTGAGATTTTACGTTTCCATATCGTATTTAAAGGTTCATAATCTTGATAAAACATTAATCTTTGGTAATACTCCTTGCTGGTTCAAGTTGGTTGTTATATTGAGTTATAAGAAATGATTTTAATTGCATATGGTTGCTCATAATATTCTGCTCGTGCATAGAGTCATTTATCATTTCACCGAGTCCCGGGCCGGGTAATGTTCGTGCGGAGTTTCTTGCATATGTCACCGAGTCCCTCACTAGAGGGCTGGGTATGTATATCATATATATGATTGGTGATGAGGATGGTTATGATGATGATGATGACAGAGATGATCTGATGACTATTTCACCGAGTCCCTCACTAGAGAGCCGGGTACGTATGATGTATATATAATGATGATTATTTTGCCGAGTCCCTTACTAGGGAAGCTAGGCATATTATATGTTAAAGATATGCATGATTTTCAATTAAAAAGTACATGTGTAGCGATATGTTGTCTCGACTTATCATGTTGGTATCCTGTCATCTTTACTTTATGCTTTACATACTCAGTACATTGTCCGTACTGACCCCCTTTTCTCGGGGGGCTGCGTTTCATGCCCGGAGGTGTAGACGCTCAGTTTGGTGATCCTCCCGCCTAGGATATCTACTCTGCTGTTTGGGAGAGCTCCACTATTCCGGAGCCCAGTCGTTTTGGTACATAACTTCTTATGTAGTCTTTTGCGTGTCTATGGGTATGGCGGGGCCCTGTCCCGTCGAGTTTCACTACTATACTCTTAGAGGTCTGTAGACATCGTGTGGGTTGTATATTTATGTTTTGGATAATGGTCTGGACATGGTTTGTTTGGGGATGTCCGCTTGTACAAGGGCAGCCTTATCGGCTGCATACATCATTGTGTATTGTGTAGTGGCAGCCTTGTTGGCTGCGTATGCTATTATGCTTTGGATAGTGGCGGCCTTGTCGGCTCGCGTATGTTGTTACGGTTGAATGATTATGACTCCTTATGTGGCAGATCCACTTATATATATATGGCTTTGGGGTTGGCTTGATTTGATTAAATTCCATATGTCTTAGTTTCAGTTGGTCATACTTTATAGGTTTGTATGTGAGTGTCCAAAATGGGCACTAGTCACGGCCCATCGGGTTGGGTCGTGACAATACTTCTATGACCTTCTACTCTCAAGCTTGAGTTGAATAGAAGAGATGAGACAATCAATCAAAAACCCTTTACTCACTATACTGCCCCACTCAGAAGGAACTCATACTATTAAAGAAACACAAGAACTTACCATCATCATCATCATCCTCATCCGGCTTTGATCCTCTTGCCCGGAGTGCATAGAAACGAGCCTTCACCTTCGGAACATCATCTTTTAGAACATTAGAAGCAACTTGCTTACCCTCTCTTCCTCTAGCAGCAATGGTAGGATAATCTCTCATCTTATGATCATCCTTCCCACAACCAAAGCAACCACTAGTACCGGCTAGACACTTTCCATAATGTTTCTTTCCACAAGTAGCACAAGTAGGCTTGCCATCTTGAGAACCACCTCCTTTCTCAAGTTTCACCTTAGGAGTACTAGGTCCATCTTGAATTTGAGACCTCTTCTTGAACCTAGGTTTAACTTGCTCACTTGGTCCACTCCTCTTCAAATCCTAGACATCCTCTTAAGTTTGGACTCCTCTATGGATTGAGCATACACCATAAGTCTAGCTAAGGTCATATCATCCTGTAGCATGGCCGTACACCATTCTTCCTTCACTAGATCGGCAACACCCATCACAAACCTACTCATCTCATTCCTAGGGTTAGACACCAAGGATGGGGCATATTTAGACAACATAGTGAACTTCAAAGAGTATTATTCATCACTCATATTGTCTTTCTTGAGATTGATAATCTCCTCTACCTTAACTTCCATCCTCTCACGGGGAAAGTAATTTCCAAGAAAAGCTTCCTCAAATTCTTCCCACTCTATAAGACCCGACTCAACCGGCCTAATGCCTTTCCATTGTGTGTGCCACACTTGAGCAACATCTTTCAATTTATAAAAATCTAAATCTGCTTTCTCCTTAGAAGTCACTCCCATAGCATGCACTATCTTATACAACTCATCTAGAAACTCTAAAGAATCCTCACCCACCTTTGAGCCAAGAAAGATAGGAGGATTCATCCTCACAAAGTCTCTAAATCCAGACTTCATAGTTCTCTCTACAACATTCACTCTATGTTCATACCCATATTAAGATGGGTAGTCAAAGCTCAGGCAATAGGAAGTAAAGTCTCTCTAATCTCCCCATTAGTCATTTCCGGGGGAACCACCAAAACCTCATTAACTTGACCTCCAATAGACACTTGAGCACCTTGAGAACCTTGATGAACTTACTCAACTTCCTCAACTTGAAGAGGAATCTCCTCATTCACATCATTCTCCTCAAATCTCCAAGCCGGTGTCCTCCTCGTATTCATCTTCTTAGAAACACAAGAAAAAACATAAGAAAAGAGTACTCATAACTTTTACTCTACAACACGACATAGGAGTAGAAAGTAGGGAAGCTCTATCATCCTATAGCCTCACGCCCATAGATGTGTCGTGTCTCACACCGATGGTCAAGACTCTACTAGACGTGACTTGATGAGACTTTTTGATTCCTAAGACCACTTTCATAACCTATGATCTGATACCAAGCTTGTAACATCCCGATACCACACCCTAGAAGATATGACACTCTACGAGTGCAACCGACGTATTTTACCTCTCGAAAGTCTTGTACAAGCCCTTCCCTATCGTTCATCGCATATAAAACATATGAAAAGTAGTGCGGGATTAAAAATTTTCACAAACATTTTATAAGTCTTTAAAATATCATTCATATAAAACTAATGGGAAATACTAAGTATCATTTCATCAAATATTAGACACAAGAAAACTTTGGGACACGACCCATACTCAGTAGAAATAAGTACTACTAAGTTTGTTACAATACTTTGATAAAATAAATAAAAGACAGTTATGCCCTCAAGTCAAATGAGGACATACTTCAACTTTCTTAAACGATCTTATAATCCAATCTTAGCTCTCCAAAAAGACCTTCACCTATTAATCACTTTAGAGATTGTTAAAAGCATGTAATTAGTACATACTTCTTAACTATGACATATTGCATAAAATCATGAAAACAATATTTATTAGGAAAATGCTCTTTTTGATTAAAACATCATATAATGATCATAAGAATAACATTTAACACCTTATGAAAACATAAAAAATCACTTAACCAATTCATCACATTTTTAGGAACAACTTTCCAGTGAACTACTTCACTGTACAATGAACTTCTTCACTGTTACAGTGAAGTTTCTTAACTTCACTTTAGACACCTTCTAGAATGTAATCCCCTCACTAAAAGCTATTCTAAGACTCACTTAAGTAAGACAAAGAGACACCGCCCATACAACCTCTCAAGGCACACCTAATGATCCTTAAGACCACCTATAATGAGATCAACACATACTTACAAGACACCAAACATATGAACATGAGATTCTTTTTACTAGAGGTGATTCTAAGTCTCACTTGAGTAGTTGTGAAGCAAAAACCCATACAATCCCTTACACACACACTTAAGAGATCCTATAGACTAGCTAAGCTAGAATCATTCTCACTTAATACATCAACATATATATATAATATGACATTCTCCTTCCAAAGACTATCCAAATACTTACTTAAGTAAATCAAGAAGATAACGTCCATGATTTGACCTCTTCAAGATTACCTAAATAATCCTTAAGACTACCTATGGGTTAGATCACCACACAATCAACCATCTTCCCTAACTAGAGTCATTCTTTAGACTTATCTAGGTAAGATACGAAGTGGCCATTTCTATGCCCCCTTCACACTTAACTAGACAACCCTTAACTATTCTAGGTAAGTACTTATTCATTTATCATGCTTTCATAACTTAAGTCATTACATTCATTAGTTCATTTAAGACTCATTCATCACATAAGGACATTCAAGTAATGGTCTTGGACAAGACCTAGAGACTCTAACTAACACCTTCAAAGCCTATTGTGCAATGTCTAGATAGCGTCCCATACCACCACCTAAACTTCATAAAACTTCTCTAATGCTAGTAGGTATCCCATATGATGAAAATATGCAATAAACGACATAGACCCTGATAGTTAGACATGGAATCCAGAGTTCTAACCTACTCCAATGAGGGTTTTCTACTTGCCAAGGGTAGAAGTAGGACACATCCCATTTGGGCACATGGTTAAGGAATATGAAAGGCTTTTATACACTCTAGTCTCAATCTCAAGTATAGCTTCATTGTACTCTAGTCTCCGCCTCAAGTAAAGCCACTTCCCATAACATAATCACTCGGTGCTAGTCTTTGTTCTCTTAGAGTCATAGACATTAAAGGTTCACACAAATGAGTTCCATATATAGTTCATAACCCAATCACATTCACCTTAAAAAAGAGGTCTACTAGGGCTACGTTACAATGGCAACGTAGATAGATCATCATGACTTTCCTAAGGATGATATGATGTTGTTCCAGCCAATCAAACCTAAGTCCATCATCCTTTACATAAAGGATACCATTACGACTCTCGATTTCAAAGTTCATATCCTTACCACTAGGTTTAAGGTTCCACGTACATGAACTTCTCAACATCATTTAAGGTCTCACATATTTTTCATTCAAACATGAAAAGGGTGCACTACACCTACCTAGTCAAGACATCTCGTATTGCATATCATTCATACATGTATCAAGTAAGGAACACAAGTCTATAAAAACAGGATACAATATTCTTTACTTTATCACGTATAGCATATTATTATCTGAATCACTTAGGAATGACCCTTATCATATTTATGTCATCCTATACTTTACCTTAACATCATCAACATAACCATCATAGACTCATATAGTCAAGTAGGAACAATCATGCATCATGTCTAAGACTACACACATCAGCACATGGTCATACTCTAACATGATCTCCTAATATACATATAATGACCACATACTTTCACATTACTTCACTTGTAGATAGATTAGCTCATACTTCACATAAATCAGCTACACAAATCATAATAATACTTCAAGTAGTGCTGACAAGGCCATGATCATCATAATACATAATGTAATGCCTACAAGGCCACATCAATTGCAAGTAAAGCACATAGCTCTGCCACCGTAAGTGGACCATACCAATGACAACATAATTGAATTCTAATTAAAATAAAATAGAGAGAATTAGGGCAGCGTACCACCAACTATTCTCACCAGTTTAGTCCATAGCTAAATCATCCAATTCAATATCATACGGCCCTTACCCATGGAGATAACCAATAATTCAATATATAAACTATGATATTCAATTAAACTAGGTCAATTCAATATAAATTTATCAATCTAAGACAATTTATATATAATTCAATACAATTATTACATCAATCAACAGCATAGAAAACTACACTAGAATTTATAAGCATCAATTCCAAATCACTTAACTCATAAAGTAGTCAAAAACAAGTGTTCATCAATTACATGGGTTAATAGGTTAATTTATTAAAATCATGTTACTAACAAAAATTCAACCAATATACAATGCTTTAAAACCTTTAATAAAAGAACCCATGAATAGAACATAAAATTGGACAATTCATATTTGGGAACTTTAGAAAACTCTTTGAAAGTTAGGCTCCATGATGAATAGAGTTTCAAGGATCAAAAAACGTAACTCAATAAATCTAATCCTCCAATTTGATGAAGAATCACCACTCAAACCTCCAATCCAAGCCCTTCCTTGAGTTTTGACTCTAATGGAGTTCAAGATAATTTATAAGGGAATTTGGCTTTTGATTTTGAAGAATGAATTATTCTAACTGTTAAAGGCTTATAAACATGTTTAAAATACCCAAAATAACCCTAAGTAACATTTTTTTCTCTTATTTTTACATGGGGTGAATTTACAACTTCACTCCTAACTCAACAGTGAACCTGCGCAGGAGATAGTCTTCACAGACATTTGCCTATCAACGGGGCGTCAGTCCACCAACAGACCGTCTTGTCCTTCGTTGATGGATTCATAGGATGGAAAATGGGAGCTTAGAACCCTAGTATAAGTATTTACCCACACCCTCAATCGACGGGACGTCCACCAGCCTAGATGCCGTCGATTGCCTCAATCGATTGTGCTGGTCTAAGACAGCCTTTGGATCTTTGAGGGGTCCTTCCTTAAGGACATTGGATGGTCCTTGGGGATGTTTTCCCGGACATTTTAAATCTGAATATGTTAGAACATTATTTTAGGATCTCTCACATCAATTTCATCCAAAATGAACACGTAAAATGCGACGAAACATGCCAAGACACACAAGGTTATTTCAAGGCAAACCTTTCAAACGTCATGGACGTTCTTGGATGTTTGACCTCCAAAAGCCGTGAAACTTAACACACTGGTTATAATAACCATAATAACTCATATAAGGACCTAATTAACTCATGAAACACACGTATAAGCATATAACCACATATGAGGCACATAGGTGACTTAGTCGTCGAACGTCTTAGTCGTCCCTTGACGTTTTACTTCCAAATCACCTAAAACTATATACAATGCCTCAATACCATATTAAAAAAACATTTTAGTATCTTATACCCGTATAAAAACCATGTTAGGCTCTAGCTTCACCTAAGTCATTTTTGAGGTATTATAATAAAGAGTGTCAAATACATCTCCTAGTTCTTAAACTATGTTTCCCCCATAGTATTAATAGCTAGTGGATCCATATAGATGCTATATTCATGTTTTGGTAATACCTTGGCAGGTAGTCCAACTTATTTCTGTGTAGGGTTCAATGACACCGAGTTCCACATTCGCTCATGTGGTCTATGTCAGTTAAGGCAAGATATTCCCTAAAGTAAAATGAAGTAATAAGATGGTCTCTAACTAGGATGACTTGAGATGTTTGACTTAGTATAGGTAGGGGTATGAGACTCAACCTATACATTGCAGTAGTTAGACTTGAGGGGAGTCTTAGGAAGATTTCTTATGCTTTATGCTCTTATAAAGTGAATGATATGTATGTTGTGACTCTATATGTTGATGATACTATATGATGTTGGTTCCATGTATGAACATGTTAATAGCCTATATTGATAAATTATGATGATGAATATTCTTAATTCCATGTTATGTGATGTTAGGCATTTCTTATGATTCCTTATTTGGTTTGCTTTATAGGGTAAGGTTTATGGGGCTTTACTTGGTCATTGCACTTGTAGACTTAATGAGGGTTTATGAGTAATGGTCTTTCTTATGATATGATGTCATGAAATCTTATGTATGTTTTGTTGTTGTAACATGATGTGGAGTTACATTGCTTATGAATTCTAATATGATATGAATACTTGGCTTAACTTGACTAGGATGGTCTTGTGTTGAATATGATATTGTCTTAATGAATAGGTGATTATTGTCTTATATGTGTTCTTGATTGTGCATAAGGCTTTTCAAAGTAACTTGGCATGGTTTTGAACAAATGTCCCTTTTTAGCATTATTTCTATGTTGTATGTGCATATGATTCCATACTTAGTACAAGTGATGTGCTAACCACATTTCTCCATTTCCCTCAACAATTTACGTTCTACTCGTTGAAGGGTTCATTACCACTTTGAAGGAAGGCTTGTATCATTTCTCCAAGTGTGTGTATGTCCTCATGTTCTTAAGATGATGGCTTTCTATCACTCTACCTATGTTACTTTGTTATAGTCTAAAGATACTTGTTTTAGTCATGTTGTTTCAAGATGTTGTTGTAAGCTTTAAGTGGTCATTTTACATTTATGTAAGGGCTATTCTCGTATTGTTCTATTCCATTTAGATGGTTTAATATGATACATACCTTTTAAGATTATATTATGTATATTTTCTACATGTGGCATAAAAGTAGAAGGCTATGTAGTGATCTATATATATATTCTATGTAAGCGAGAGGTTTATGTAAACCTCAATGTAGAAGTAGATGAAAAGTTTTGAATTTCTGAAATTTAACCTATGAAATGTAATGACGAATGCTAAGAGGTTAGTCTTTGTCCTCTTCGAGGAGGACGACACAGGTTACTTCTAGGGGGTGCTCCCCGGATGTGACGAACTTGGTATCAGAGCATGAGGTTGAATATCCCTAGAAACAATGTCTCATTAAGACACGTCTATGTAGATTCTTACTCATAATTGTGAAGCGCGCCACACTTATGAATAAGAGACTATGTGATGACTAGAAACTCGCATCTCCTCGTATTCGTATGTCGTGCCTATAGAGTCTTGTTATGTGCTTTCACCTAAACCTTGTATCGTGGTTATAGGTATGAATACTCGAAGAGCAAAGAAATGGAAATGTGAGAGTACAAGACGACTGAGTGACTCCACAGGACAACCGAGCTCCTCAACTTGAACAAGATGCTATTGGTGATCAAGTTTTGGATGATCCCCCACCGATGACCAATGGAGTTATAAGGGCAGCCTTTCTAACTTTAACTCAATACATTCCCTCTCAAGCTAATGCCGTCACTTCTCAAGTTCAAGTTATGTGGCCCAAATGAAAAGAGAGGTTGGAACCTTGAGTTTCTCAACATGCTAAAACTATGGATTTGCGTTTGAGAGACTTTACTAGAATGATTCCACCTATGTTTTTTTGGTTGAGGTCGGATAAGGACCCACAAGATTTCCTCGATGAGGTCTATAAGATTCTCTATGCTGTGGGTGTGAACTCAATTAAGAAGGTCGAGTTGGCTGCATATCAACTCAAAGATGTGGCCCAAACTTGATACGTGCAATGGAGGGATAATAGGGCACTAAGGGGTGGTCCTGTGACTTGGGAGATCTTCAAGAGGTATTTTCTTGATAGGGTCTTTCATAGATATATAAAGGAATCTAAGGTGGAAGAATTCATCAATCTTTGTCAAGGATATATAAGTGTACTTGACTACTCTTTGAAGTTTACTAAGTTTTCCAAGTATGATCCATCCTTGGTTTCAAACCCAAGAATGAGATGTGTCGTTTTCTTACAAGGGTGTCAGATGACTTGGTTAAAGAATGGCGTTCAGATATGTTTCATGATAATATGAATATCTCTCATCTAATGGTTCATGCTCAACGAATGGAAGAAAATAGGTTAAGGAGGAACAATAGGGAGGCGAAGAAGGCAAGGTCTCATGAAAATTCTTCTTCTAAGGGTAGGCTTGACATTCAAGACAAGACTAGGTTCAACAAGAGGTTCTCTAATCAATTTCCTTCCAAATTTCCCAAGGATCGTGATGATAGGATGTGTTACCGTAAATCTCAAACGGGAAGAGGTACTAGTTCACCAAGCTAGAAGACAACTTGTGGAGAGTATGGCAAGAGGTATTATGGTGATTGCCTTGTTAGGACGAACAATATCTTTGGGTGTGGTAAGAGTGGACACAAGGTTAAGGATTGCCCTATTTTGAAGGATAAAGGCAAAGGAAACGGGCAAGCTCAGGCTAGTTGTTCAAATGTGGATGCTCCAAAGGAGAATCACTTTTATACTCTTCGCTTTAGGGGTGAACAAGAATGTTCTCCTGATGTGAGGACTGGTATGTTACGAGTCTTCTCTATTGATGTTTATGCTTTACTTGATCCGGGTGCTACATTATCTTTTATTACTCCCTTGATAGCTTCGAAGTATGATGTTTTGCCCGATATCCTAAATGAACCTTTCATAGTAACTACCCCGGTAGGTGAGTCGGTGGTTGCAAGGAGGGTATATAGGAAATTTTCCTATAATGTTGCCCAATAGAGTAATTCATGGTTAATTAGTAGAACTTGATATGGTCGATTTTGATTCCATTTTGGGGATAGATTGGTTACATGATTGTTTTGCTTCCATTGATTGTAAAACAAGAATTGTTAAGTTCAATTTTCCAAGTAAACCAATTTTAGTGTGGAAAGGGGAAAATTATTTTCCTAGAGGTTGTATCATCGCTTGCTTAAAGGCTTGTAAAATGATCTCAAAAGGGTGTTTATACCATATTTTAAGAGTCAAAACTTAGACTCCGAAAATCCTCCCATTGAGTTAGTCCCCGTGGTGAGAGAATTTCCCGAGGTCTTTCCTAATGATCTTCCCAAAGTCCCTCCCGAACGAGAAATTGATTATGGAATTGACTTACTACCGAATTCTAACCCCATTCCAATTCCTCCTTATCAGATGACTTCAGCCGAATTGACAAAGTTGAAGGCTCAACTCAAGGACTTACAAGACAAAGGCTTTTACACCTGGTATTTCTCCATGGGTTGCATCGGTATTGTGTATGAAGAAGAAGGATGGGTCACTTAGAATGTACATTGATTATCGCCAACTCAATAAAATCACTATTAATAAAAAGTATCCTCTCCCTAAGATTGACGACTTGTTTGGCCAACTCCAAAGGGCTAGCTGCTTTTATAAGATTCACTTGAGATCGGGGTATCAAAAACTTAGGGTGAGAGGTGAGGATATACGGAAAATGTCATTTCGGACTAGATATGGTCACTATGAGTTCTTAGTAATGTCATTTGGTCTCACTAATGCCCCAACGACGATTATGGATCTTATGAATAGGGTGTTTCGAAGTTACCTAGATTCATATGTCTTTGTTTTCCTTGACGACATCTTGGTATATTCATGAGGGTGAACACATGGATCATTCTAGGGTGGTGTTGCAAGTGTTAAAGGAAAACCAACTATTTGCTAAGTTAGAAAATGTGAGTTTTGGTTAATGTTGGTGACGTTTCTTGGTAATATCATATCAAGTGAGGGAGTTGAGGTTGATCCAAGGAAAACCAAAGCGGTCAAAATTGGCCTAGACCATTGACTCCAACTGACATTAGAAACTATTTGGGTCTAACGGGATATTATAAGAGGTTTGTGGATGGTTTTCATCCATTGGATCTCCCTTGACTACCTTGACCCAAAAAGTAAAAAATTTGAGTGGTCGGAGGCATATGAAAGAAACTTATAAATCTTGAAAGAGCAGCTTACCTCCGCTCCGGTGTTGACTTGACCGGAGGGTAGTAAGGGCTTTGTTGTATATTGTGATGCATCCTAGTGGGCTTAGGGTGTGTTCTTATGCAACATGGGATGTAGTAGACTATGCTTCCAGGCAACTTAATATGTATGAGAAGAATTATCCAACTCATGATCTTGAGTTAGCGGCCGTGGTAGTTGCATTAAAAATATGGAGGCATTATTTGTATGGCGTCCATGTTGATGTGTATACCGACCACAAGAGTCTTCAATATGTGTTTACTCAAAAAGGAGTTAAATCTTTGACAAAGAAGGTGGTTGGAATTGTTTAAATATTACGACATGAGTGTTCTCTACCACCACGACAAGGCCAATATGGTTGCAGACTCTCTTAGTCGTATGACCATGGGTAGTATGTCTCATGTAGATGAAGCCAAGACATACCTAGTAAAAGATGTTCATATGTTGTCTAGATTGGGTGTTAAATTGGAAGATTCTCCAAATAGTGGGTTCATGGTCAATCATAAATGTGAATCGTCCTTGGTGGTTGAGGTGAATTCTAAGAAACACCTTCATCAACCATTGCTGGAGTTGGCGGAGTCAGTTCTCGGTAAGCTTAATGAGTCATTCTTCTTAGGTGTGGGAGGTGTCTTCAGGTATCAAGGAAGGATGTGTACGCCCAAGGTTGATGACTTGAGAAACCAGATTCTTGAGGAAGCTCATGGTTCACATTATTCCATTCATCCAGGTGATACAAAGATGTATCATGACCTTAGAGAAGTGTTTTGGTCAGAAGGATTAAAAAGGGACATAACAAAATTTGTTGCAGAATATCAAAATTGCCAACAAGTGAAAGTCGAACACCAAAAATCTGGGTGGTTTACTCCAAGAAATCCAAGTTCCAACATGGAAGTGGGAAGACATAAATATGTATTTCATGGTACATATGCCTTAAAAAACAAAATCAACATAATTCTATATGGGTGGTTGTGGATAGGTTAAACAAATCTGCTCATTTTATTCCCGTCAAGTATACATACTCGGCGGAGGATTATGCAAGAATCTTCATTGATGAGAACGTATGTCGCCATGGTATTCTGTTATCCATCATATCAGATTGGGGTGTACAATTCTCATCTTGGTTTTGGAGGTCATTCCAAAAATTGTTGGGTACCAAGGTGAAGTTAAGCACCGCTTTTCATCACCAAATAGATGGTCAAGTGGAGCGTACTATTCAAACCCATGAGGATATGCTTAGAGCTTGCATAATTTATTTCAAGGAAAATCGAGATAGACATTTGCCCTTAGTTGAAATCTCTCATAATAATAGTTAGTATTCATCTATACATGTCTCCTTTGAGGACTTGCATGAAAGGATAAGTAGGTATCTAATTGGATGGTTTGGAGGGGGGAGTCTTCACTTTTGGGTCCCGATTTTATTCATAAGTTTTTGGAGAAGGTTCATATAATAAGGAAACAGTTGAAAATAGCCTATAGTCGGCAAAAGTCTTATTCCGACCATTGGAAGGGATTTAGAATTTGAAGAGGGATAGCCTGTATCATAAAATATCACCCATGAAGGGAGTGGTGAGATTTCTTAAGAAAGGAAAATTGAGTCCTCGTTATGTGGGTCCATATTAAATTTTACAAAAGGTTGGCAAGGTTTCATATGATTTGAAGTTACTTAGTGAATTGGCTTTGGTTCATTTGGTGTTCCATGCGTCCATGCTTAAAGAGTGTATCGGTGATCCCAAGTCCATTCTTCATATTGGGGGTCTGGGTGTGCAAGAGAACCTCTCCTATGAGGAGGTTCCGATTGAAATCCTCGCTAGGTAAGTAAAGAAGTTAAGAAACAAGGAGGTGGCTTCCATAAAGATGTTATGGAAGAACTACCTAGTTGAGGGTGTAACATGGGAGGCCAAGGCCGACATGAAGTCCTCTTACCCTGATCTATTTGATAACCTAGTCCCATTACCCTCATCTATTTGATAACTAAGGTTAGTTGTTCCTATTTATAGTGAAAATAATGAGTTTATTTGAAGTTGCCTTAATTTTTGGTAAAACATTTAAATATATATTTTGTTACAGTGATTTACAGTGAACTATGTCTATAGAAGTGGAAGTTTTTAAAAAAAGCTCTTTTACTTGATCTGAACTTATGTGGTATATTTTGGTATGTTGTGCCTTAATGAGTTGTATTGAGCATGGTGATGTGTGTTGAAGAAAGCTTTGGGATAAGTGAATACACATGTAGTGATTGTTGAGCTCTTATTAGTTGAAAATGTTATTATGAGTTGCATTGTGAAAAAGGTCATGTAGTTATGTGGATTTGAATTGTAACCCGTGTTTTGATAGGTTGTTGTTGGTTGGGATACTAGTCTTGAGTCTATTCCTTCCTTTCAAAGAATTTCAGTGTCATTCAGGGATGAATGTTCCTAAAGGGGGATAATGTAATACTCCCAAAGTCTAAAGCCTAATGTATATCTTAACATGAGATTATAAGAGTTGTAATACTGTTTTAAGGTCAAATACAATGTATATAAGTCATTTAGGATCAAAACGTCAAGGAATGTCCATGACGTCCGGAGATTTCTCCAAGAGGTGCTAGCGTGCCTTAGTCTATTTCACAAGGTTTTTAGAGTCGGAAAATGATGAAATTTTGTGAGAATGTGTCTAACATGTATTAAAATTATTTTATAGTTGAAACATCCGGGTACGACTCCCCTAGGACCAACAAAAGAGTCCTTGTGGAGGACCCTTCCTGTTTGGCTAAAATCTGTCAAAAGACAGTACCATTGAGGGTTGCAACAAATGGGCAGAGGAAAATTGACAGGGCTTCAATGGTCCCTTAGATATTTTTTCAAAAGTTCCATTTTGGACAATCCCTGACCAAAATGACAGATTTGCAGAACGAAAGGCACACTGCCCGTTGACTGACCTACGGCCCGTAGGTCGGAGTCTCGTAGGTCAGGTCACTGTTATGCTGCCACGTTTTAGGTTTGTAAAATTAATTAATTAGGTGGTTAGTTAATTAGTTAGGAGTTAAGGAAGGTCTAATTAATTTATTTAATGACCTATATAGAGACTCAATCCTTATTAAACTAACCTAACTCACATAATTCCCACAACCCAATTTCTCTTCTTTCTCTCTCTCAAAGAAACTCCATAGAAGACCAAGTAGAGGAGGGTTATAGGGAATAAAGAATACTATTTTTCTCTATCAATATTCATCAATTAGAAAGGTATGCGATTCATTCACCTTTGGGATTCCTCTCCCCAAAGGGTTTTTCCAAAATTGATTTCAAAAAGATGAGTTTCATGTGGTTTTCTTTCTATTACGAAATTGACTTTATAAATGGTATTTTTTATGGTTTATTTTGGTTTTACTTAGTTTATGATGTATTACGATTTAGTTATGCTAGTTCTTGATGATTTAACCCAGTTTGTGGAATAGATCATGAAATTGACCTAAGTCCCTAAACCCAGGTTTTGAACTAGTGATGAATTGATGTGTAGTGATTCAATTGACTTCATTATTCTGTTAATTAACATTTATGGATGTTTTTATACCTTCTATTTGATTAAATTGACTTGGTTGATAGTAAGACTATGATGATGGCTTATGAAGGACATTAGAGTAAGTCTTGTAATCTCAAACCTTTACTTCAATTATGATTACTTGTGTTTTGATGAAGTTATATTGAAGTATACCTTATGATAAGATTGATTAGGATTGGTATGATATTGAATTGAAATGTCTTTTATTATGTTATTGTGAGGCTATGCTTAAGATGTAATGATATAATGTTGATGATGAAGTACCTATGTGCCTTACTATAATATATTGATGTTAATATGCTAATGTCACATGTATCGGTTGTAATGAAAGGTGTTCTCATGAATTTTGCTATTGAGATATGACAATAACTATATAAGGGGTAGACCTTATGACCTTAACTAAGTTATGATTATTAATGGAAGACATTTCAAAAGGGACTTTAGCTTGCACCGAGTGAACTAGTAGTGAGGAGTGTCCAGTCCCACTCAGGAAAGGTAGGTTCACTATTGTACTCATGAGATGGGAGTCCATAATGCATATAGAATAAAGAGGGTCCCAACTATATATCCTAGTTTTTGAACTTTGTTGCCCCCATAGAAACACTAGCTAGTGGATCCACATATATGCTATGTTCATGTTTTGGTACTACCTTGGCTAGTAGTCCAACTTCTTTCGGTGTAGGGTTCCATGACCTCAGGTTCCACATTATCTCATGTTGTCTATGTTGGTTAAGGAAAGATGTTCCTGAAAGTAAAATGAAGTAATAAAGTGGACTCTAACTATGATGAGTTCAGGAGTTTGACTTAGTCTAGGAAGGGGTATGATACTCTACCTATACATAGCACTAGTTGGCCTTGAGGGAAGTCTTAGGAAGATGTTCTTATCTTTTATTCTCTTATAAAGTGAATGAAATGTATGTGTTGACTCTATATGTTGATGATAATGCATGACGTTAGTTCCATGTATGAACATGTTAATAGCCTATATTGATAAAGTATGATGATGACTATTCTTAATACCATGTTATGTGATGTTAGGCATTTTTTATGATTCCTTATTTGGTTTGCTTGATTGGGTATGGTTATGGGTCTTTACTTGGTAATTTCACTTGTAGGCTTGATGTGGGTTTATGAGTAATGATCTTGCTTAGGGTATGATGTCATGAACTCTTATGTATGTTTTGTTGTTGTAACATGATGTAGGAGTTATATTTGTTATGAATTCTATTATTATATGAATATGTTGACTTGGCTTAACTTGAATAGGACTCTCTTGTGTTGAATATGCTATTGTCTTAATGAATAGGTGATTATTGTCTTATATGTGTTCTTGATTGTGTACAAGGCTTTTCAAATTAACTTGACATGGTTTTGAACAAATATCCATTTTTAGCATGCTTTCTATGTCGTATGTGCATATAATTTCATACTTAGTACAAGTGTTGTGCTAACCACATTTCTCCCTTTCCCAACATTTCAGGTTCCGATTATTGAAGGGTTCGTGACCACTTTGAAGGAAGGCTTGGATCATTTTTTCAAGTGTGGTAATTTCCTCATGTTCCGAGGATGGTGCCTATCACTATACCTATTTTGCTTCGTTATAGCCTAAATCCACTCATTTCACTCATGTTGTTTCAAGATTTTGTAGTAAGCCCTAAGTGGTACTTTTACGTTTGTGTAAGGTCTATGCCCGTCTGGTTATATTTCGTTTAGATGGTTTAATATGAGACATCCCTTTTTAGGACTATATTATGTATGTTGTCTGTATGTGACATAAAAGTAGAAGACTATGTAATCTTCTTATATGAGGAGTCTATGTATACTCGCTATAAATATATTATGTGTAAGCGAGATGTCTAAGTAAACCTCATGAAGTAGTTGTAGATGAAAATTTATAATTTTCTGCAATTTTTAAGCTATGAAATGTAATGAAGAATGCTAAGAGGTTAGTCTGAGTCTTCTTCGAGGACGACGACACCAGGTACTTCTAGGGGGTGCTCCACGGATGTGACAAAATAATATTTGGTACAATTTTTACATCGTCAATATAAGATTACAAGAGTCAAAAATCTTATCAATTTTGTTCAACTCAACGCTAAGTCAAAACTACACAAAAAAATTTAAACAAAAAAACATTCAATTGAGACGAACTATTAAAAAAGGATTAACTATTCAAAATATCTTTTTGTATAATATTCTTTAAGGAAGTGGAGAGGAAAAACAAAGGAAGTAATATGAATAGGAGGAGGTAATTTTTTTTTATCAATATGAATACAAATTCCTAAAACATATAAATGAAGCACTTAACATATAAAATATTTGGACAATAATAAACGATAAATCATTGAATCCTGTAGTTCTTTTCTTCTGATTGATTGAATGTACTACCTTTTTCCTTCTACTGTCATGTTTCCCTATGTAAGCTCGGAAACAACTACTAGCATTGGAACAACAAAACAGTTTAATAATCAAAATTTAATATTGTATGTGATCTTATATCAAATGGACTATAATCTTTTGCTTTTTGATTCATTACTTCCTTATGGTATAGTTGTATTGCGTGATTTAGAGTATCACGCATTACAAAAGGAAAACATTTCTTAAATGTCTATAATCCTTTATTTATAAAAGTTGGCCCCTAATAATAATAAACAAGATCCTATTGAAACGGCTTCATAGATACCCTAGGAAAGTGCTTTAATACCAAGTGGTCACAACCCGAGCCTACACCCTTGATGTGGCCGACACTCAAGAGCAATTCCTACCCCCAAAGCGAACCCTCATCCTTGCTGACGACAAGTAGAAATCTAACTCAAGCATACATAAGCATCAAATTGAAAGAAACGTTTAAAACAGTTTACTGAATGTCAAAACATCGTTGAATATAGATGGTATTAAACATAACTTTTAAATAAAATATATTTAATCGAAAAACTCTACAAAATTGTCTAACTATAAAACCTCTAATTTAAAGAAGGATGAGTGTTGTGATAAGACCCTCGACTCCTCAAGTGAACTACTAGTAACAACTCATTAAAATTAGAGTCTTCCAAAAGCAAGACGGTCTTACTCAAAAGATGGCGAGCAGAAGAACTGATCTCAAAGGAATCTTGTTGAGGATCCTAAGAACCAATATCTGCATCATTAAAAGATGTTAGTCGAAGACATTAGTACAATGACTGTACGAGTATGTAATATAGTTGAATAATAAATAACTGAAAGAAATGACTGCAATAGATAATAATGTACTCAACCTCAATGTAAAGAAATAAATGATTTAAATCATTTTAAGCTTTACAAAGTATTTTATCATATCTAAAATCAACATAATAAGTGATATATAAAAATAAACTTTAACTCATAATATACTTTACTTATAGGGAGTTTCTCTAACTGATAAACATTTATGAGTCTAACAATGATACAACATCTGCACGTTGCAAAGGCCTAACCTATACCTTGTCGGAGGTATCAGATGATATCGTGACTATGTATCCAACTATATGGCTTCTAATAGGAGGTGAAGAGTCGCATTGTAATACCTCAAGACTCAAAATGAAGAAATTCATAGTTTTCATAAAAAGAGGGGCCTATACCGGCAAAACTACCCATGCACCGTAGTAGAACCACAGACCGTAGCTGGAATTTTGTCTTTAAGGCCAAAATATTGATGGTTTAGGATCACAACCACAGTCAACCACAACATTTCATTGATGGACCTAGTGTTTCTAATGTTATGGATATTTACTGTGATTTATTTGTTGTAGTATGATGAATACGCTGTTTGAATCATGTAGGGTAAAAAGAAAGGCAAGGAAATAACTTGACAAAAAGGAGATGAAGAATTGTAGAAGTAAAGAAAACACAATCCAGGAGATTGTAAAGACCACTCGGTTCACCGCTGAGTGGCTTATCATCCCGCCTAAAGTTCCAGCATGCCAGCTCAAGGGAATAACCAAGTTGGCGGCAGAAACGGTCAGCCGTCAGATCGCCGATCATTTTTACGATAACAAATTGTATCGCCCAATGTTACAGGACAATATTGAAGGCCAATGCAAAATGGCGATGGAAGAGGACACTAGACCGATTACCAATCGATTTTGGGAAATTATAAGTTAGATTTAAATGTAGTTTTGAGGAGTTCTCTCTAACATATTACCGTTCTCATTCTAGACATAGAGTTTTCTCTTGATTATTGAGTTCATATTGTTTAATTTTGGAGGATTTTATAATTAGGTCTTGGAATTTCATTGTTGGAAATTATTGTAAAGGCTTGGAGACTCTTACCCACATCATGTCTAATGCATTTGTTAATCATTTCTCTAATTTTATGACGTGTAGCTAAAACTCTAATTCTTGGAGTGTGATGTTAATATTTGTCAAATTATCGTATTAATAGTGTTGTTTAATGATGAAATTGTTGTTTTAAACTTGGTTTAATCACTAGCCGAGTTTTAATTTATTAATTTTAGGTACAAATGCAATTCTAATTTTTAGTTCTTTGCTTGTTGGAGAATGATGTTTTGGGACCAAAGCTTTTGATGTTCTGTTTGAGAGAGTGAATCTTAAATCCAATCCTACCCATATAGTTCGAGAGAGTGGATGTATTAAGGTTGCGGGCTGGTTATCTTTATAATAAATTTATTTTTCGAAAGAATTACATGAATCGCAATACTTGTTTGAGTGAAAACTATTGTACATAAAGTCAAGCCTACCGACAATGTTTCAGAAAATCATCGTTAGATTTCAATATCCCATATGACATAATTAGTGTATAATTGATCACTTCCAAATAACTCCTCTCTATATTGTTATTTTCCCCTTATTTTATTTGTTGTTTCTGCTATTTATTGCAAAATCAAACCCCGCATCTGACATTCGTTGTCACACATTCAAATTTATTTGTATGTTTTTGATAAAAGTATTCATATAACCATTTAAATGATGTTTGTAGTTCCTAATTGAATATTAGACATGTACAACTCCTTGTGGGTTCAATCCAAACTGTTCGTTGTGTTTTATAATGATTAATGATTGCTTACACCTAGAATTGGATGAGGTATGTTTGAAATGTCAACTCAAAATGGTGTCATTGCCGGGGAATTGTGTTTTTTGAAATAGTTTTATTGAAGTTGAATTGTGATTTCTTTGTGTGATAGTTTAATCCACTATATTTTGTTCGTGTTTTTGTTGTTTCATTGAAGCAGAAGAAGAGGTTAGCGTAAACGAGTTTAATCTAGACAAGTGGGCCACCAAAACGACATTGAAAATCTAAACGATGTAAATGACCCAATTCAATTAGTTTCCTTTGTGCAATTCGTCTACCTCCGGATGAAGGAAATATTGTCTTCCACATCACTAGCCCAATGCTTCAGCTCTTACAACTTAGAAAATTACTTGGGGGCTGGCTCATGAGGATCTCCATGAGCCTATTAGGAACATTGTGGATGTTTCTAGTCTGTTCTCGTTAAGAACAATCACAAGAATCAATTTGTCTAAGGTTGTTTCCATTCTCTTTGATGGGTGAAGCTACTAAATGGTTGACTGAGTTACCGAAGGATTCCATTACATCGTTGGATGAGCATACCACAACTTTCCTAGTGAGATTCTTTATTTGGCTTATAATGTATACATTATGGAAGTAAAATGACAATTCATTAGGGACCATGTCATAAAAAACAAAGAGTAAGGTTAAGAGAATCGCCAAAAGTATCATTTTTAATGCGGTGATTACCTACTTTTCTTCTCATAATAATAGTACGATACTTGAAAATTTATTTATTTAAAAAAATTAGAAAAAAATGATTTATGAAAGAAAAAAGAAATTAAAATTATGTTTCTTCCTTATTATTTGGTGTACATTAATCCCTTAATTACTTTACTGAATAAACGAATGTCAACACCGAAGATTTAAATTTCTCTAGCGTTATGTGATCAATAAACTTTTCCATATCCTTTGTCAAATAATTCTTCCAATCGCCAATTTCTCCTTTTTTTTAAAAAAAAGTATGTTTCTTATTCCATGCAAGGTTTCTCGTAGTTTCTCATAATTTCTGGCAAGTTTTCTCCCTCTTATTCACCTCAAAATTACTCAAAGTTTCGAAACTATTGAGTGACAATTTCTTGAGGCACACCTCACTCTTGTATCTCTTTAGAGAAGGGCTTGTCCATGAAATCAACAAACTTCTTAACATAAACCAACGTGGCCTCCGTTAAATCCTCGTATTTGAAGAAAAACAGTCTCTCGGGTCTCTCAACACTTGCTTTTCAGTATCCCAATACGTGATCCCATTAAGGTCCATATGCGGATTTTCCTTGGCATAACCACTTAAATGCTTGATCGAGTGTAACAAGCGATACTTTAGTACTTATTTAGCTTTGATCTTTTGTGTGATATGCCACCAAGAAACAAATGTATCTTTTGGTTCTCTAGATATATAAATGATCTTGCAATTACTGAATCTAATAAGATTTTTGTAAGAGTGTCCAAGGTAAATTAGTGGATAATAATGTCAACTCCTCGTCTACAAATTTACGATTGGAGAGAAAAGTAAATTCCAAGAATGGTATGCATGCATGGGGTAACTTATTGAGTAAAGGGATATTTGTAAAATCTTTATGCCTAGTCAAAATGGAAAAGGCTAAGTCTTTAACCCAAGTGGAACCTTTTTTTGGAGCACTACAGAGGAAGATATCAGAGGGTTGAGATTTGAAATTTTGTTTCATACATAGAACTGAGTTTAAGAAAGTCAAATGTACCAAAGGCTTCAGATTGACAACTATCAAAATTAGGTTAATCAGACTCTCGTTTGCCAAGTGTTGATATCATCACTTTGTAAACTTTGCGCATTTTATTGAAAATTTCTAATCCATATTTATGAGATAAACGACTAGTTTCTGAAGGGAAAGTAGACGACCTCATTTTCGAGAGTGCGAAAATGATGAGAAAAACAGCAACCAGCTTGCCTATTGATATACAGAGGAGAATTTTGTAAGCATATCGCAAATGGTCCATCTAATACTTAGATAATTAATGTATTAGGGACCATATCATCAAAATTGCAGACCAAGTTAGATAATTACACAACTATCATGAAAATGACAATCTTCTTAAAGTTTCCTTTTGACTTAATTCAAGATCTGATTAGATATTGTTATTGTTATGCATTTGATATCTGAGAAATAGAATATGCAATTATAGGGGATCGTTTGCAATATATTTTATGAGGTCATTAAATGTCAAGTACTGAATGATTCCAGCCATATTTCTGCAAAATCTTTTATATAGTATTGTTGGAATAAGCTTTGTTTTGAAATGACAAAATTCATGGCACACGTTGGCAAAGTCATCTCAGCAGAAACTGTTTGAACAAGAACTTCTATTTTATAAAAGAGTTTCATTGCAAGAAGAACTCTAAATAAAATAAACTTATGGAACAAAAGAAGAGTCATTGAAGGAGTAGAAGTCTTCAGAAAGCAAACACGTAAAAATGAGAAGACCATTATACTTGCACACTTACATAGCAAAATAATTGGGAGCTTGATTTCCGAAGTGCTTCTAATCAAAGCATATAGAATAACAGATCTAGGAAGTTTTATTAGTATTTGCTATTTTTATATTTTCTAGATCAGCGAATTATAAACGAAGTGTAGGATCTCCGTCTTCAAATTGAGGGAAACTCGAAGGCACTGGAACACATACCTTGGAGGTGTGTTGTAGAATTGAGATTAAGTAGTTAATCTTTAGGTTAAGATAAACTCTTGTAATATCGGTTGATTGTTGAGGCTCGTAGTTATTTAGTGAAGTCGGGGTAAATATTGTTGAGCTGGGTGTTTCCACATAAAAAATGTTTTCTTATTTCATCGTCTTTACATCTTGTTGAAACACGTTAGACAACTTGGTTCACTCAAATAAAGTCTGATAAGCATAAAAAAGTCTAGGTCATGTAGGTTAACTAGTATCATCTACTTTATAGCCATGTTTGAATTTTTAAATTTTTATTAGGTTGTTATGTTGATGAGCTTATTTATCCTTTTTGAACTTATGTTATGCAGATCATCAAATTGTCTCTTTAAATCCCTTGTATGCATAGTAAAATCAATGAGAGCTTTCTTATTCTGCACCATCTTTTAAAAAAACACAAACACTATATCGGAGGAAATATGTTTGTGCTAAGCACGGGTCGAAGAAGCTTGTTATTGTTTTAACTTTACACGAAGAATGCTCTTTACTTCATACAATCTTTGAAAAAGAGTTTCTTTCATAAGAATAAAATATACTTACAATATTTGTGACCTTATCCTACACCTCTGCTCAATACTTAAGTGGATCGACACTATTACATAAGTTTAATCTCACATAATGAGATAAGTAGACAATTATTATTGTATCGACCCAAAACCTCGCTAATTAGTCTTTACGTTGCTTCCTCGATCTCTCTCAATGAAATCTTTATATCAATAGAAAAAAGTTGTTAGCCATTTTTATTTCTGTGAAACAAATAAGAATTTTCATTTAATTTTTTATTTTCAAAGTTGAACTCTCCCTTTCATGAAAAGTCATTACTTTTATAAGAAGTCATGACTTTTATTTATAAGTTGTGACTTTTATCAAACATTGTAACTTTGATTAAAAATTTATAACTTTTATGAAAAGTTGTGATTTTTATGGAAGGTTGTAAGAGCTATGAAAGTTTCTGACCATTCTGGTAAGACACATAAACATTTGTTCACACTACTCTTTATTGTCTATAAATAGAGGGATTTTCTCTCATTTTAAAATATCAAAAATTCTGAACTATTTCTTCTTCATCTGAATAGTTAAATATTTGATTCTGAACCTCTTCGTCTGCACAATTAAATATTTATGTACTTTGCTCCTGTTATGTGACTCATAAAGAAGGAGACATTGTGTATACAATGGGCGCGCTCTTTTCTTTCTATTTCTTTCTATTGTTGCAGATCTTAGTATGTTTTATTACTGTCATTAATTTATACTTATGATATAAATTGTTGTTTTTGAGTGCATGTTTTTAACTTTTATGTTTATGTTTATGTTTCTGTAAAGTTATTGTTATAAGTATTGGTTAGAATATTTATTTATAACATTCTCCAAGGAAAACATTTCTTCTCCAATAGATCAAGCCAAAAAAATTATATGATTTTTTATTGTTGTCATAATAATGTTAGTATTAATAAGAGTGAAAAAAATTTAGAAAGTAGCAATTAGTTATAATTATATAATACACAATGATGATTATTCTCTCCACAAAAGTATTCTTTTGAACTTTTCCCATTATCCCTTACTTCTCTTTAATCATTTCATAAATTTCTTCATAATTTGTTTGTGCACAATATATATATATATATATATATATATATATATATATATATATATATATATATATATATATATATATATATATATATATATATATATATATATATATATCTCCCTTATTTAGAAGGGACAGTTGGAGGACTAACACAGCATAAAAAATTGTACCACAAGCAAGTTAAATTGTACTACTTTATTTTGTGTTGGAGGACTAACACAACATAAAAATATTGTACCGCAAGCATGTTAAATTGTACTACTTTATTTTATTATTCTATTATTTACATTTAGACTAAATACAACTCAACAAGTACCCTTTTACGGTGATACGTATGAATAATTATGGGGCATACTATATATGAGCTTGTGACACCTGTTTTTTCTATGATTTATCACCTTTTTTGTCAGTTTTTTCATTTGATGAGTTTGAACCTTTTTTAATTTCATTTGATGGTTTATAATTTTTTCAAGTTGTGGTAAAAACTTGATTGGATGTTGTTGTTGCTTTTATTTTCTACTTTGTCTTCTCCGTCATTTCCTATTTTGTATTTCAATATTTTTTTTGTAATTTTTGTTATTGAAATGTAGTGTTTCTTGTGCTTTGTTTTGGATGTGGGTGTTCTTTCAATTTTTTAATTTTTTAAAGTAGCCTTTTGCATGTACTTGGAGAAGAAAGAATAGGAATGAAATTGAGCAGATGAGAGGTTGGGAACATGGAGCTCTCCATACTCTCTTTCTCAATTTCATATATATAATTTTCCTTTGTTTCGGATAAATTGAACACCAATACCCGGACTTGAATTTTCGATTTGGATTACTTTTGAAATTAATGCTTTCAGCATCTTGGCTTTATATAAATCTTGGAAAATTCATCGTTTTTGCTTTTTTGCTTATTTGTTTCTGGAGTGAAGGCTGAAAACTTTATCTAAACTATCATGTGTGTGTCTGAGTTTCTCACCTGACATATCAATTATCGATTCACCTAGGAGAAGTGAATTTTTTTATGGTTGATGGGTATTTTGTAAATAGTTGCGGTGTAGTTCAATAATGAAACTAAAACATAAGGACACTTAAGGAGTTATTTTTACCATCAACTTTTTGTTTCTCATTTCTTGCAGAATGATTTTTTGTTTTTCCCTGTTAATTAAATAGATAATGTCCATGAATCTATATAAAATTTTAAAGTAGTCTTCCAAACTATTTATTTTTGCTCCTCTAGGAGGCAATGGATAAATGTGAAAAAGAAAGTTAGCGTATGACTCATGTTGGATGGCATTATTAATGCTAGAAACGATTGTAAAACACTTCTAATGTTATGCATTTATATTTATTTTTCACAATTATATATCAAGTGATCTTTTGCTATGTTCTTTTTGTTGTTTCTTGCAGGCCGTATGAAATATGCCTTCAGTTTTTGAATTGTGTCAGGAGTGATACGAATGATATGATTTCTTCTGTTGACTGTAAGGTGTATAGCGCATATTCTGTTTCTCCATTTGTATGAGTAAATTCTATCATTTCTTTGAGATACAAAATAATAAGCTATGTATCAATATTATTTTGGACATTTTATATTTATAGGAAATGCACTGATGGTAGCAGCATGTGGTGCTATAAGTTTCATATTTTAACTCTTTATTATTTTGTTCACTAAATTTTCCATTCAGATTCAAGTGATGATTCAATATGATGATATTGTTTTTAAATTGGAAATTATCTTTTTTGGCCAAGTGGACTGGATATTGAAATTTTAATTATGTTGCCTAATTCTATATTAACTTAGGCTAGAAATAATAATTTTAAACTATGGAAAGGAATATGTTGCTAATTAATATATAGTAGTATTTATTTGATGTTTGTCTTACCCCCCATACTATAAATATGACATAGAAATTTTATGAAAGAGACATAATGAAAAGTGGAAAAAATGATAAAGAAACAGAGTAAACAAGACAATACATCTAATAATGTGGGACAATGTCACATTGAACAAGAAAATAGTAGCCTTAGAAAATAAATAGATGAAGGAAAAAAAAAATTTACTCATGAAGTGGTTATGAAAATATATTGTGGAAGTAGAGGTAATTTTCAAAAGGGTAATTACAAAAGTGTGGTTTCAAAAAGGTGTATGGTATATATACAACTTTACAAGGCTATATGAAAGTGAAATTTGGATAACATATAATAGGATGTGATTCTTTTAAACTAATTATGTTTTGTTTCAGGTGACTGAAGGAAAATATTATTGGGGCATGGCACGACAGTTGAAGAAGTCACATACTTCTGTTTTGTAGCACCACGACATTTAAAGGATATTGTATAAAATTACTTTATATCAAACAAAGAAATCTTATTTTAATACATTGTTTTATCCATTTTCTAACCCGTTTCAGTTGGTTCTCTCTATTTGATCAGAGGTTCAATTTAACGGTTTCTTCAAGATCTTGAGGTACCTCGAAGGTTATTTTGGCAAAGGGATTGATCAAGAAAGATCTTTTGTTTTAGCAGCTTATGACGCTTCATTTTGACAATCGTGTAAATCATATTTTCTAGGTCCAAAAAAGACATTATGATCAACAACGGTATTGTCCATTAATAATAAAATAATATATTTTTAGGATGTTAATGAAATGCTTTTAACTTCCACAGGATGGAAACCAAGTTCGTAGCAAATCAAACAAAAAAGGGCAGAGGAGAAGAAACTCATGTGAAAATTAGATAAAGAAGATCAGCAACTAAAAATGAACAGCAACATCCTCTATATATGATATGATAAACAATCACATGTTGATCTCATATGTCAAAAAAAATATTTTGATGTCCAATATCAGTTGTACATATATTTTGAATATCTCTAATAGTATATAACATATCACATTATCCATCTTCTACAACAACTATCATCAATGATTCATTAATACTGATATTTTGACTATTGGGCCCGTGCTTGCCACGGGCCTCCCCCATCTAGTATATATATATATAATGTTTTATATTTGGAATTTAATTTATAGTGTTATTCTAACAAAATTTGCAAAGAAGAAAATTCAAAAAAATATTCATATGACTCTCTAATTAAAGACACTATGCAACCATGGTAAAATGAAATTACGTAAACTAGGAAAAAAATAGAGTTATGATTTGTAATTTTTCCTTTTCTTTTATTAAACAAATTGTAAACTATAATTTAATAACCTTTATACTCTTAAAAAAACTTATATAAAAAAATACTATAACATGAAACTACAAGAAAAGTTCTATTCTAATAAATTTTAAAGAAGAAAGTTATAACCGTGTAATGTGCGGACCCATTTACTAGTAAGTTGTATAATCCATAATAACTTGTATATATAATAACTATTTTATACATAAACAGATTGAGCCAACACGTGCCATTTTTTTAATGTTATTTCCTTGAGATATGGTAGCCTCTCTTATTAAATCTGCTAACTATATCGGACCTAATGTTTCGTAGCAGAGATTTTTTATTGAAGGAAACAAATTAATGATACAGATTTAGAATCTAAGTCACTCAGTCTATCATATGCATGTCTTTATTGTTGTTCCATCGTTTGAAGTAGTGTAGAATTTCGGTTAGTTTTACTTCTAAATAAAGTCTTACAGGTGCCTGTTGATTACTCGTAAACACTACACATCAATGGGGTAAGTTAATGTTCATGCAGCTGACATGAATACATTTCGGGATTACCAGTTTCTCTTAAAATCAATGCAAATTAATATATGTTGTTGTCTATAAAGCAAGAAAACATGATTGAAATTCTATTACCAGTTTCTCCTAAAATCTAGGCACAATTGTTATACCACTAAACATCTCAAGTTGGGATGACATGAATACATTTAAGGAGGAAGGTAGAAATTGTAAATGTGAATGTGCAACAATGCTACATCCCATAGACAACAAACTTTTTTTAATGTTATTTGATAGACTTATTTATTATATTGATGTCACAAAAAACATTCAGGAATAATTGAAGTAATACTAATTTAAATATTATTTTAATGCCCTTTTAATTTCATAATATGTGAAAGACATGAACATGCAATCCCACATCAATATCAATATTAATCATTATTCTGTGGTTGAAAGTCTTTTTGTCATCACTCAACCTGAAAACAAAGTAACATAACAACAAAGCAGATAATATCTTCATTTGCCTATTGGACAAACTCCTTCCCCAAGTAGATCCTTGGCCCTGCATATTTTATCAACCAAAGAATAGGCTTAGCTAGTTATAATAACACAGTATACACACACTAGATAAATTACGTATAGAGTCGCGTTCAAGGCTCTAAGATACGATAATTAAATTTAATATCGTGGTTTGACACACCTAGAAAGGTGTAAATTTGGAGGGGTTCTCAAGCCTTAAGAAACCGTCCCCATCGATCCATCTCTCTATCTTATATTCTTTTGCATCATCACCCCATATAAATTTCTTTCTTCCCATTGTATATTATTGGTAAGCCACTATGTCCCCTTTGTTTACAATTAATCCATCTTGTAATTAATAGCAAAGGGGACTCCTTAATTTTATAGAATTATATTCTCATACTTCTTATCCTTAGGAATCTATTAATAGTCTTTATCTTTTCTAGGTCTTGTATATATTCTTTATATAGAAGCCATATGGTCAATAATACAATATACAATTTTCCCATCTTTGCTATCATTTCTTTATGGTATCAGAGCGCTACTAAACTCCCACGAGTTGATTTTTTTTCCTTGCTAAGTCGTTGAAGTGTCCCACAGTACTTCTGTGACCAATGCTAATGGGGTTAATAATGCCATCACTATTGTGCAATTCATTCCAATGACCCAAGTGCCTATAAAATTAATTGGTAGTCATAATTTCTACCTGTGGAAAGATCAAGTTTCAATGTTAAAGCGTGGTCACAATCTCTATGGGAGTCTTGATGGCTCTATCCCTGCCCCCACTCGCACCATCTATCAAAATAATCAAGATGTTGCTATCCCTTAGTTTTGTATCGCCAAGATCAGTTAATCCAAAATGGTATCTTGGCTTCTATTGATGCTACACTTTCCCCCACAGTTGCTGTTGTAATCTATGCCAAAGCTGCATGGGATGCTCTACATACTGCGTATTTGAATAAATTTCAAACAAGAATTTTCAGCTTGCGATACCGACTGGCTCACCTCACTAAAGACACTCGTCCAGTCGCATATTATCTCCAGCAGATTAGATAACTTTGTGATTAACTTGCAATTGCTGGTCTGACTGTATCAAATCCATAACTCATTGTTAAAATTCTCAGTGGACTCGGATCTGAATTCGAGAACTCTCTGCTACCATTCGTGCATGAGATTCAACAATTTCCTATGAAAAGAATTATGAAAAGCTTCTAGATCATGAGCTTTTCCTAAAGTATGAGTACGATAAGAAGCTGGTATCAACTAATATCACTTCTGTTGTAGCACAAATAATTGATCCTCGCCAAGGTAAAAATAATTACTCCCACAGTCACCATCCAGGTTCAAACACTACTTCCAGTTATCGGCAGTAGCAGGCACAACCATGTCGCCCACAAAAAAAAAACCAACAACAACCCTTTGACAAGAATCTTCGTTGTCAACTATGTGATCGTGTAGGTCATTCTTCTAGGGTCTGCAGATCTCAATCCCATAACCATATGCAAGCTTTGGAAAAATTGTTTTCCGCTTTCCTCCTCAACAAAATCCTCAGGTTGTGGATAGTGGAGCCACTCATCATATTATGTCTGATGCTCAAAGCCTAGACATTGTACATGACTACCATGACATCAAAGAGATCACTATAGGACATGGTCACACCATTTCAATATCCCAAACCGGTAACGCCAACATAAGTGAATCAAATCATCATTTCAAACATCGCAATACCTTATGCTCCCCTCTCATAAAGATTAATCTTATTTCTGTTTCTCAGTATTTTCCTAATAATCATTCCTCTATTTAACTTTTTCCTTTCCTTTATCTTGTGAAGAATCTGAATATGGGGGCTCCTCTAGTTCGCGGGCAGAACAAAGATGAGTTTTATGAGTCGCCACCAGTCTATACATATTATTCTCCTTAATACAATGTGCTTTTCTAACTTACATGTGGCATCGACTAAGGTTATCCTAATTGTCTTATTTTAATACTATCTTGAATAATTTTTCCCTTTCTGTTTTAGATCCTAAAGCTAGTTCCATTTGTTATTCGTGTTATTCTAGTAAGATTTGCAAGTTGACTTTCTCAAAAAATCCATTACAAATTAATGAACCCCTACAAATCCTTTTTAGCAATTTATGCGGTCCCTCTTCGGTATTGTCAATTGATAAAAAAAAAGATATTATGTGATATTTTTTGATCAATTTTCAAAATACATGTCGTTGTTTACTTTAAAATAAAAAAAATAAAACTCTGGAAGTTTTTCAAAATTTGCATCCATTCCTTGAACATATGTTTAACACTAAAATTTAATCTTGTTACACAGATGGTGGTGGCAAATTTCAAAGTTTACAGTCCTATCTTAAAACACATGGCATAGAACACTCAGTGTCACCACCATATACTCCACATTTAGTTGGTATTGTCGAAAGACGACACCATCATGTTATTGAAACTGCTAGAACCTTGTTGCTTCAAGCATCTTTACCATCACATTTATGGAGTTTTTCCTTTCAACAAGATGTCTATCTTATAAACAGGTTAACTACACCCAATCTTCAGCCAAAGTATGACTCCATTAATGTATTTTGGCCCCTATGTTATCCATCGCTCAAACCATATGCCAAAAACAAATTAGATCCCCCTTCAACACCATGTGTTTATTTAGGATATTCGAATAAAAATTATAGTCATCAATGTTTTGATCCTTTAATTCCAAATATATCTATCATCTGACGTCTTATTTTTGGAAAATCAATTCCCATTTGAAAATATTTTTTCTCATTTCAAAAGAACACAAAATAAATGCCTCTTGGGAAATCTGTTCATCTGGCCAACAACCACAAGACAATACTCAAAATTCATATAATTTTTGTGAGCTCACTTCACAGATTTTGCAGCAGCCCATGGACACACATTCACCCATCTCCTCTGCTTCAACATGTGCCACTGTCTCGGTACTTCTATTTCTCCCTTATATGATACATTTTTTTCTTCTTCTCCAATGCCTTTGTTTCCCTATACCCGCACAATCGAAATCCTATTTCCAGCAACAATTCACCGTAAAACAACTGTTTCAACCTCACCAGCTCATACATTTCCCTAGTTAAATGCTCAAGCGCAATCCACAATTATCACATACCAACACCGGAATAAGTCCATTTGTCCTTTGATCCAAAACCCTCCAGTTCAACCCTCTTCCTCATCACTTGTCCCACCTCCCATGGCCACACACTTCCTTTGTATCCTATACCTCTACAGTGATTCCCACTCATCACATGATTACTTTTTCTATGACCAATATCCTAAGCCTAAACAATTACACACAATTGTTCTCTAAGACCCCCAAAATAAGTTAGGGTGACTAGAACCTCACTTGTCCCTATAATCTTATTAACAGATTAATAAACAGTTTTATAGTATCATTTGGTGATTTAAAGTCATTTGGAAGTCAAACGTCAAGGGACGACCAAGACATTCGACGACTAGTCACTTAAGGGGCCTTATGTGTTTTAATGTATTTATGTGTGTGTAATGAGCTCTGAGGTCCTTATATGATTAAAAATTATGTTTTTAGGAAGTATGGTGAGTTTCATGTAGTTCAGAGATCAAATGTCCAAGAACGTCTAAGACGTCCGAAAGATAGCCCTTGAGATGCATGTGAGTGTCTTGATGGTGCCTAGCATGTTTCGACGTGTTGTATGTATTTTTTTGGGTGAAACTGATGTGAAATTTCCTTTAATTGTTAATGTTCATATTTACGCTAGAAACGTCCAGGCACGACTCCCCAAGGGCCGCGCAAGAGGCCCTCAAGAAGGACCCAAAGGCTGTCGAGACACTGCCTTAGCAGTGTCAATCGACTAAACCAAATGATGCCTCATCAGTCTCCCAATGGAACGTCAATTGTGAGGCTTATATGGAAACTTAGCCTAGTGAGGCTCAAGGCAGTGGTCAAGCCTCAAACCAAAACAACGTCCTGTAGTATGGTCCTTCGATGGACCTACTGGTCGTCGATGGGTCTATCGATGAAGGCATGCAGAATTTCCATGCACGCTCCCTAATTGTGGGGTGAATGGGAAATTTACCCCATTTTCTAACCTAACCCTAGGTGGTTTAGTTATCTATTTTTGGGTTTATTAGGTTGATTAAAAACGTGAATATCCCATACACAATCCTCAATTCAATATCAAACCTCCCTCTCTCAAACTATCCTATATAGAAACCTCCATTGAAGATAAAGTTCAAGGTCAACTTGTAGATTGGATTTCCATGGGTTATTCACCAATTTTTAATGGATTCTTCATCTAATAAAGGTATGGTGATCCTTCATGCCTAGTTAATATTCCACCTAGAGAGTCTTCTTTTAAGTTTTTGAAGAAGTTCCATGATGAAATCTCTTCTTCTTCAATCTAGGCATGGGTTCTTTCTTAATTAATTTCAAAAGGATAATATGAATTTATGATGATTATCTATTTATTTGGACGTGATTTTCAATCCAATTTTATGATGAACCCATTCTCTCTCACAAACTCGATTTTAGCCTATGTATGGCTTTACGATCTTGATCTTATGTATATCGATTTGTGATTCAATTATGTTAATATGTTTATACCTACTGCGTAGTATGTGAATTAATGATGAATTGTTGAGGAATTATCCATGAGGGTTAAGTTTGAAGGTTTTTGAATAAGTCTAGTTTATCATGTGTAACTTGTGATCTTAATGTTAGAATGGATGTTATTTGACTCGATCAAGGTGAATTGACTTATCTACAGCCTATATATGTAAATTGATGCTAATTAGGTATAATTTATTCAAAACTAATAGATAACAATTGAATTTGCAAAGATTGATTTAGGTTCTTCTAGCCTATAGACTTGATAGAGTAATCGATATGTTTTGACCTATATTATAGGATGGATGAAGCATGATATAGAGATGATGTTATATATCTTTATATAATGCCCTAAATGTATATTATTGATAAAATATGATTGATGAACAAGACTAGGGAAATTGGTTGATGATCTATAACTCTATACCTTCTAGTATGTATGTGATGTATTGTATTAGATTGTAGTATGATCTTGTAGCGACTTGTACATGGTTTCTTTCATGATTAAATGTATATTTATATACTGCCATATTATGTATTAATGATGAAAAAGGTGTACTGAACAATGAGGATCAAAGTTTGATGAATTGGAAAGAATGACTCTTCCTCTCTACTTTCTATAATATTGTATTGATGAAGCCTTTATGGCATTGCGTGGTATGGTCCACATATGGTTGGTGTTGGTGTTTAACTTATTTTCATTATATATATGTTTACTATGTAATTGAAGGTAATTTGATGTATATATGAGTGTGTGGATTTGATGATCAAACTATGTGAAGCTTATGCCTACTTTGCTATTATAGTTGTGATCTAGGTTGTATGGCTATTGTATAAGCATGTGTATATATATGTTAGGTTAAAGTGTAGGTGCTGCCATTTATGAGTTATATTTGTTGACAATCCCTTACCCATGTACCCCTATGTGAATGTGTGAATACCTAATGTTAGGAGTCTTTAATGTAATGTGAAGTTAGTTTGCCTCCTATGCTAAATTTTGTTGTGTGGTCTATGCTTGAGTGTGCATTGTTGTATTTATAGGGTGTATGACTCAATGTGTTTGTTGATATACATTATGTGATCATGTTGACCAATGAACACACACACTCACACGTCATGCATGCTTATAATGTAGTAAAGGTTCCTAGTGTCTGATGAAAGATTGATCTCATATACATGTAAGGTAAATATATGTGAAGTATGTTATGTATTCCATTAACTAGGATGACTTGATAGTTGTACTAGTATGTGCAAGGGTATGTGACCTTGTCTATACATTGCACCTTTCTGCCTTGATAGGATAGTTCCTAGGTTTGGTTTCTATGTACATGAAAATGAATGTATAGACATGCTATTAATATGTCTTATATGCTATGATGTTAAGTATATGATATGATGAAATATGAATGTGCATCTTATCTTGGTGTGTTTATCTGAAAGTATTGCTCATATAGTTATACCTATGGACTTGTGCATTGATATATGAACATGTGTGACATTTATGTGTTATGTGAATGGTTTTCTCACATACAAGTATAGACACATGTATGAAGATCTAGTCAATACAGGGGCGTTACAAGATGTGCTCATGTGTACCCTAAAACTAGATAGGTGCTTGAATATGCTATAAGCATATAAGGAATCAATATCCTAAGCCTATGTTATATGAAGTAAAGTAATAAAGGCTTTTAAATAAAGGGAACTTAGCTTAGTACCGAGTGAAATTGACAATGAAATGTGTTGGCTTCCCTTAGAGGAAGATTCACCAATCGATTCTCATAAGGTGTTGACTTCGCTTGGAGGAAGATTCACCATTTGTTTCTCATAGAGTGTTGAATTCCCTTTGGAGGAACATTCACCTATGGTTCAATATGAGGTGTTGATTTTCCTTGAGGAAGATTCACCTATGGTTTCTCATGAGCATGTAGAAGGTCATGTGTATCTCCAAGTTCCATAATTGTGCTTGCCACATAGGATCTAGAAAGTGAATTCACTTAGTATGCTATCATGTGTTAATGTTCTACCTTTGCTAGGTAAGAACACCTTCCATTGGTGTAAGGCTCTACAACACCAAATTCCATGTTTAGCACCCATGGTCTTAGTGTCGGTTAAGGCTATAGTTTCCCCTAAAGTAAAATGGACAAATAGAAGTAAATGACTAAGACCTTAACTAGGATAAACTAACGGAGGTTACTTAGGGTAGGTGGAAGTAATGAACCCATCTAGATATTGCACAAGTGGCTCCTTAGGAAGTTCTAGAAAGGTAATCTTAGATGTATGATTATGGTTATGTCCTTGTGATAGGCATGGTAATGTTTGTCTACTTGTTATGAATATGTGCGTGGTATGAGTCTATATGATGTGATCTTATTCTTATATGCACTATGTGGGTCTTAATGACTATATGATGAAGGTTGTTGACATGAAAGAAGTTGTCTTCAGTTACTTGTTGGTGTATGAATTGGATGTTAAGACTTGTGGTCTCATGATAGGTCTACTACTATGGGGATTCACATGTACATTGAACTAGTAGATTTTGATTGGGATTATGAGTAAGGTCTCATAAGGTTCTATGTAATAAGTATATGTTAGGTTCTTATGGTTTCGACTTAAATGTATCTATGTTGTACTATACTTTTATGATGGTAGGTTATGGCTTATGTATGATGTATGATTGATTCCTTGTGTACTTAAGGTGTTGCATTGCACAAAGTATCACTAAAGGGTTACTTGGGAGGTTAATGAGTTAAAATAGGAAGTTCACTATAAAGAGAAAAAAATTACTGTAAAGTGTAAATAGCTAACTGTAAAGTGACCCCAAAATGTGGCTAAATTCTATGTGTGATTTTATATGACGTTTGGCTTTTGAATATGTCCATTGAAGTATATGAGTGATATAAATTCTATTATACGAAGGTTTTACGAAGATTTACTCAAAAAGGCATGGAGTATGATTTCAAGAAAATGTCCTTTTAAATGCATGTTTTTGCATAGTTGCCAGTTAGTGCATTCTTGTACTTACTCCATTCTTTTCTACTTTTTACACAAAGTGTAGGTTATGGATAATTAAAGGATGTCTTAAATGGTGAAGAGCTTAATAGATGATCCCCAAGCTCAAGGACAGGAATCCATAAGTTCAAGGATTCATAAGTCATGTCTATACTGTAAAGTTATGTACAAGTTTACCTATGTATTATGTTATAAGGGTCATGTCCCTATAGTACTCTCGTGATGTTGAGTCTAGGATGGAAAAGAAACTAGAGTCTTTGACTATGTATGATGATATTTTATATATATATATATATATATATATATATATATATATATATATATATATATATATATATGAAGTAATATTCTAGCATCCATTATGCAGTAAGAAGAAAAACAAAAACAACAACTGTAAAACATACATTTTCTTGCCCGCTGATGTATACAATAAAAGAAGTTCTTTATTACCATAGTTTGTGCGGGATAGATTCTAAGATTCTCAAGCAGTGTTGCATGAAGATATTGCATTTTTTCAAGGGCAAAGGATATCTGCATAGCACATATATGAACTAAGAAAGGGGGTGGTTGTTGTTGTATGTTTGCGTGCTATTATGAAGTTCAATATTATATCAAGCAAATACTTTGGATATTTTCCAGCTATTTGTCATATCTATTGGTACATATCCAAATATTTTATGTGGGAGTATTATTTTTACATGTTTTCCTAATTTGAAACTTTTTTAGTTTGATTTTACTATTTATTATATTTATAAAAGCAGTGTTAGTTATTAAGCATTTTAATATTATTTTTCTTATTAGGTTTGCTCATTATTTTTGTGTCTTAATATTGCCTAACAACTCATGAATTGGCCATTGACTTAGTGGTCATAATGTGCTGGCAGACACGTTCCAGTGAATGTTGGAATAGGGCGGCATGTTCATTTGCTGTTGGAGGCATTTGTTACACTCTATTTTCATTCTTGTTTCCTCCATTATACCTTATAACATATATAACTATAAAGATCATTATCTTCACTATTTACTATCCCATTGTGTTCTCTATTCATCACTAAGAAGACTTCTGCTAGTATAAACAATGGTGGTCTTCATTTGGTTTGGGACACACAACACACAAGAAAAATATAGAGAGGAAAAAGATAGTAAAAAAAGAGAGTTCCTATTAGTTGAAGGAAAGTGTTCTTTTTTGTGGAGCTTTTGACTCTACTCTACTTGTCCAATGTTTTTAAGTTATACTTTGTGAAGGTTGTTGTATTCTGGAGGTGACAAGTAAACAGGACTATTACTGGATAGTTGAATAACATTTGTAGCAGTGAGCTTGAATCTCCTTAAAAAGAGCGAAGATATCTGCCTCACCCTTAAGAGATTTATTTCTTCATTTTATATTCTAATTTTAATATTGTATTTTTGGTTATATTTTAAATTTTTTACTAAAAATTTCACATGCTATTTGGGATGTGTTTCCTTTTGTAAGTGTGGATTTTATTATTATTCATTAGGCACAATTATTCTGAATACTATTTGATAAGTTTCTCTTGTTTACATCTTTATAAAATAAAATCAAATTCCAACAATAAAATAGATTATCTAAGGTGTTAAGAAAATGGTGCACCTTGCCATAATTTTCAAAGTTTGTTTTGATAATGTACTCGACTTTAGCAGGGTCAGAAGTAAAAATATAATTCCTGAAAAAGCTAATGAATCTGCAAGTCTTGTACTCGCCAGCAAGATGCGTCATGTAGTGGTGCAACCGGTGGAAGTTGATGAGATGATTGAAAATGGTGCGGCCAACTGGCTGGTACCTCTATTTTCCATGTACCTTTTTTGTCAGAAGATGAAGTATTAACACAAAAAAGTCAAGTGAGAGAATTATGGTTGTCATGGAGATGGACCTCTGAAGAATATCCATGGAAACCACAAATGTATCCTTGTGCATATTTGGCTTATATTCATTATTTTTATGTGTTATGGGAGTACGTGGTTGTCCATCTAATGCTTACATAATTTATGGCTCCATTAAGGACCATCTCATAAAAACCAAAGACTAAGATTATCAATTTTGAAACTATCAATAAAAACCAAAGACTAAGATTATCAATTTTGAAACTATCATGGAAAAAGTAAATATAATTGTAGTTTATAATATTTTACCTAAGTTTTAGGATTTAATTTATCACCAAAATCTGTTCTAATTAAGAATAATTGATTAGTTAATATGTCGGTTAAATGTACTCTCCATATACGAAAAAAATCATGGGTTTATCTACTTATCTATCGAGACAACGTAAATTTGAAGTGCTTTATATAATCTCATCTGTTTCAAAATCCTCTCCCCGAATTGTATTGTTCAAAAGCCAGAATAAAATGTGAGCTTTTATGTGTATTGCATATGTGATTTGATTCAAACAAAAATAAACTCAAATAAAAATCAAAGTTGGAGTAAGAAAAAAATTCTAAATCATAAGTTTTTTATTTTCCATACAAGAGTCTTGATGATTATGTGGGAAAAAGATAAAATAGACACTATTTCATGCCAAATTACAGTAAATAGTGTGGCTTTGATAAAAAAAAAAAAAGAAGCATAAATATAGGGGTGACTTAACTATAAGGCAATTAAAGCAATGACTTGTGAAACCAACAGAAGATTTAGCATCTTCTCTCCGACCGAAATTCTACTACCACTTTCTCCTAAGGTGTGGTCAGATAAAGGGTAATAAGGAAAATGTGAATGTGTAACAATGATACATCCCATTGATAGTGAACCTTATTTCCATTCCAGGTTAATGTTATTTGATATGCCTGTTTTGTATATTAATGTTATTTGATACTAATATTCATTATATGTATTAATGTAAACTCTTTCTAGTTGCCATTCTATGAAAGACACAACATGCAATCCCCATAAATATGTAGATTAATCATTTTCCTGTAGTTGATAGGCTTCTTGTCATCACTCAACTTGAAAACAAAGTAAGATAACAACATATCATAGAATATCTTCATCTATCCATTAAAATATCTCCTTCCCAAAGCAGATCCTTGGCCCTATCTGTTTTATCAACATAAATATTCTTAATTAAATAACTTGAAATGTGACAATATATATGTGACATCCCGTATCCAAAAACTAACAAGATATCAGCTTTTCATAAATTGCATGTGTAACCTATGGTCACCACCCACGGACCATAGTTTGATCTACAGCCCGTGCTGTAGGTCCGTAGTTAACCACTGCAACACCTCCCCAAATCAACCTCAAAAAATTCACTTGTATCTCAATCGACGTAAATTACCTATGACCCATAAACCAGACCACGGTCCATAGGTTGTGTTCATTGATCAAGACCCCTTTACCCAACTGCTGACACGATCTATGGTAAACCAGCATGGACGTCATTCGATCTCCGATCTGTAAATTGAACTACGAACAGTAAGTCTAATCCGTCAATCATTCCGACAACAGTTAATTCAGGAGTCTTTTGGTCTTTTCCAATTTTGTTTCACCCTAGAGATACATAGTTTAGACACTAAATAATGAGGCTTTAGTCAGTTTAAGACTAGAAACATAACTAGAACTTACCTAAGTTAACTCATGAATCAAAATGTTGAAAATTAGAAGCAAGAAAGGAGAAAAAGGTGACAACTTTTCATAAAAGCCAAAACTTTTTATAAAAGTCAAAATTTTTCATCAAAGTTACAAATCTTCATTTTTTAGTCACACTTTTTAAAGCCAACAATCCCCCACATGAACGTGAGTTCCTCCAACACAAAAAAAGGTACAAGTATGTGTACTTTACAAGAAAGAATTAATTGTACCTGGATAAGTAGATTTTTCCTTGGACTTTTCGAAGTGAACTTATGTCAAATATACTTGGTTAATTGTTAGATGCGATATTTTTAAATCATTGAGCTTAAGTGCATACCTAGACAACCATATGTCACACAATTAACCCTTTAGCTTTTGTGGATCTTACAGTTGTGTTTGTTTCAGTAATGAACATCTTCTAGTTTTATGAGTGTATATAGATATGGGATTTTGACAATCATTCTCTTTGAAGATACTTAAACTTCACACTCAAATTGGGGATTTCTATATGTATTATCGCTTAAATACATTATTTGGTCAAATCTGTCAAACTTAGCAAATCATAAAAAAGTTTTAATCTTTATTAACTCATTAACAAGGCTTTATGTTGCATCCTTTCCTGAGCATTGTCTTCATCATTGGAATGGATTGAGTTGGTTGACAATGCAGAAGTGTCAGTCACAACTTTGTTTTTCTCTTTGAATCTAGCTCTTGGGATCTCCAATCTACTAGATGGAGTTACCGCCATGATAACTTTTCCTAAGCCGTAATCTCATTCCCTTAGATGATCTTTCAACTCTCTCTCTAGTTAGGCCTTTTTTGTAAGTGGATCCAACTCATTATAATTTTACTTTACATAGTCAATTGTGATAATTCCACCAGAGAGAGTTTTTTTGTATGTAGTTTTGATTATTTCTTAAGTACTCTAGAAATCTTTTCATTGTCATCCAATGAGTTTTATTGGGATCACTCGTGAACCAACTTAGTTCATTAATAACACATGCTATAATCTAATCGTGCACATTTCATGATAGACATCATACTTCCCAATACTCTAGCACAATTCAATTCTGAGTCACTTATGCATTTACTCTTTTGAGAGAAAAAACCAACATTTATTGGAGACATGACAATATTGAAATCTAAACATTTGAACTAGTTCAAAGAAATGAGACCGTGACAATGCTAAACATTATGGAGTTCTAAGGATTATTATATCTAAGATCACATCAACAACTCCAAGATTCTTCATATCAAATTTATTTTCTAGCATACGTTTCGTAGCATTTATGTTATTCGTGTCTCTATTGACGATCAAAATATCACCAATATATAAACAAACAATAAACTTGTGATTTTAATGTGAACACATTTATCAGTTCCATCATTCTTAAATAAAATTTTCAACATGTTTGGTCAAATTTCTTATGTCATTGTTTGTGTGCTTGTTGTAGTCCATAAAGTGACAAATTTGCACACTTTCTTTTCTTTATCAAGAACCACAGAACCCTCGAGGTTCTTCATATAATTTTTTATTCTAATTATCCATTTAAGAGATTTTTTTCACATTAATTTGATGAACTTGGAGGTCATATACCACAACTAAAATAATTAAAATCCAAATGAATGTAATTCTCGTTTCTGGAGAGAATGTGGTGAAAAGATCAAGAACTTATTTTTGTCTTGCTATATAATTGTCAAGAGTTCCATCCACATTAATTTTCCTTTTGAGGATTCACTTTGATCCAAAAATTTTATTTTCTTGAGGAGGATCAACCAACTTCCAATAGAATTGCTTAAGATCGAACCAATCTCACTATTGACACCATTTGTACGAATAGATAAGTCTACAGAAGATGCAAGAAATGTTACAAAAATAAGATTCGAAGGAAGTAGATGTCCTTTTTTACTTTTCAAGGTCGTTTAGACCTTTCACTAGACTAGTCAAGTCTAATTTTAATACTCCACATTCTTATGTCTTATTTTGAATCCTTTTAGGAATAGGAAGCTGGACATTTGCTAGAAACCTCACTGGATTTTCTTATTTTCAATTTCTCATATGAAATAAATTGTGTTCTAAAAAACAAAACTTTTTATTACTTTGCTTTATGAAAAGACAAAACTTTTTGTTATTCCCTTTTGCGGTAACAATAATTCCTACACACAAGTTTTTTGCTAAACCTGAACTTATAAGTAATACAACAATCATTTCCTTCAAAGTTTGATTTTTTCCATTATATTGAGGTTAATAGGGCAGGAGTTTGATGAATAGTTTTACTTTTAAAACATACTTGTGTAAATGAGATTTATACTTTTCATCCCTATCACTTCTTATATTTTTCGCAACTAATTTTCAACTTTAATATAATATCATCTAGACGTTTCTATATCTTTATCCTTGTCATTCAACAAATAGACATAATCGTTTCTAATGCAATTGTCAATAAAAGTTACGAGATACTTTTTTCCACAACACGAAGGTGTTTAGTAATATCACAAATGTCCATGTAAATCAATTCTAAGGGATTAGAATTTCTTTTAACAGATTTATAAGAATGCTCAGCATAGTTAGATTCCACATAAACTTGCAAATTTTATTTATTACACACTAAGTTAGACATAACTTCTAAGTTGATAAGTTTTTCTTACAAGATTTTGTAATTGACATGTCCCAAGTGTTCATGTCACAAACAGTTTAACTCAAGAAAGTAACAACAAAAACAATATTGAGTTTGTAAAGCTCTCCGCGAGGTAGCTTTTTCAAAAAAAAATTTATTCCTATTTCTTACAATTTTGTAGGATACAAACATTGTTTAGAGTCATCAGCTTGTCAAATGACATTTTCTGAAGGACCTTTCCATAAATTTCAATTTGATTGTTATTGAACCATCCATGAACAAAATTTCATCGGGTCCAATAAAGGTCATATAATCCAAATGCTTCTTTTACAAAACATGAAAAATGATTATTCACCAATATTCATGTCTATGTAAATTGTAATGTTTAATACACCTATCTTTTCATGAAAAATTACAACATTTTCAAGTGATAGTTTTTCATAAAAGTATACAATCATTTTCAATAAGTATACATATAATTTTGTAGTTTCCTACTAGTCATACCATATACTAGTAAACGAGAAACTCAACGACCACCATATCAAATATACTCTAAGAAATTTATGGTCTAACATAATAAAAAGTATCATTGAGTTTTATATCTTGTGTTCCAAATTTAAATTGTACAATAAGTTCACTCTTTTGTTTGTCAAAAGCAAAGAACCCTCCACATTTTAAATATAATCTCAAACATATTTTTCAAATATTTGAAAATATTTTTTGACAATTTATTTTCATACTATCAAAATGTCATTGACAACATGAAACCTCTTATGGAAAGATTATTATACGAAAGAATTATAGTGCTTCAATTCTCTTTGACAATATTTTCATAGTGTCGAAGTTCATTCCTAGAAGCACCTATTTCAGGAAGAAAATGACACACTTTTTAATTCATTTGTCTTTTTTTTCTATCACAGTTACACATATAACTTAGTATTTAGAATACTAACAACTGAATCTCTCCATCGCAGACCAGCTTTGAGATAGTAATCTGTTGGTATTTTCTCATGTTTAACTATCTAAAATATATTCTAATATCATGAGATCTTTCCTACCACAAGTCTCAATCCTTGATCCATAATTCAATTCGAGAATCAGTTAAGAGTCAAGTCAAGAAAAGTTAAGAGCCTAGTCAAGAGAAGATCATTGAGTCTTCCAAAAGTTTTAAAAATAATTTAACTTTGTTTTAAGACCTGAGTTTTCAGTTCAGTAAGAGTAGAGTTGAAGTTCATTTCTTTAATAGTATATGGGGACTATTGATTCCCAAAGATTTTAAAATGCTTTTACATTTAAACAAGTAAGAAGACTTTGATTTCCAATGAGCCTTTGAGCTAGATTTGAGAAAAGAGTAAATGCTTTTACAATTAAGCAAGAAAGGAAACTTTGATTTCCAAGATAGCCTTTGAGATAAGTTTTGAGAAATTATTTCAAACCACAGAAAGAGAATATATTTTTAAACATAAAGAGCTAGTATATTTTTGAAGTAGTATTGTGCACCGATATGGAGAAGAATTTAGAAAACTCCGAGCCGCCATAAACCATTTAGCCATCATTGTAAAAAAAGGGTAATACTTTTTAGATTATTCCTTTAGTGTTTTTATCATAGAATAGGGGATCCACTTAGTTGTTCAGGTTCTATACCCCCGTCAAGGTATAGGATAGCGCTGACAGCGTGAAGCAAAATGTTGTATCATCAAATAACTCTTAAGTGATGGTTGTCGATTAGAGAAACTCCACATAAATAATTATATTCTTATATACAGAGTTTATTGTATGTTTACATATATCTCAAAGTTATAGGTATCTTTGCATACACACATAGTTGATATCATGTTTTAAACAACATTTCTTTCTATTGCAATTGATTTAAACTATTTTATATTCAAATGAGTTCAGTGATGTTGAGTTGAGTTAACCAAGGTAAGTTCTTCAGTTCCTTTCAAGCACATTTATTGTATTACAATTAAGAAATTAGGATCTGATTGGAAATCCACTTCTATAATTTGAGAAATAAATGTACTTTTCTAATTGATAGGTATATGAGGAATCTAAATTACCCTGAGACTACACTAGGAGAGAATACAAGGAGATAAAAAATGAAGCAATGAAACATGTATTGCCTTTTCATTCCGAGTAAAATGATAGATGAAGTTTTGAGTACTGTCCAATGAATTGAATCATTTGATATCTAGTCCATTAGTATCATACCAGACAAGTATTCATTGCAGAAACATTAAGGCTACATTTGTAAAATTGTGGATGTTGATTTCCAACCAGGTCCAAATTTCTCATCTCGTGACCATTGTGCGAATGGATTCCCCCTTCCTTCCCTTAGTTTCTTTCCTAAAAGGATAAAAGTTCTCTTTTCTAGAAGCGGGTTGCTCTTTTGACAACACGTTTCTCCTATGAAAAACAACACTCTAAAAGGTTAGTCTTATAATAAAAAAACTTTTTAGTCATACTCTCTAGATTTTCTCTTATATCAGCTTGTTTCCTTTTACTTGCCCCACTTGTCTTTATTTCTTATTGGGAAGATTCATTCTCATTTTTAACTCTATTTTATTATTTCTTCTAGCCACTCCCTGACTTCTTTCAAAATATTCTCTTCGTTTAATATCTTGAGTTTCCACTATTCACTCCCCTATTTTTTCTTTATGTTCTCTCTTATTCATTTCCTTAGAGTGCAAGGCTCCGAGGATTCCATTTGACAATTGACATCACTAAAGTTTCAAAGACTCTACCTAAATTGTTGGATTAATTTTTTATAAAAATGAGATCGCCGTAAAACAAAAGAGTCTCCTATACCTCACGAAGGAGGACACCATAAATATCCCGAGAATAAATTTGAGCGGTTAGACGTTCCCAACAAATCCAAAATCCAATTCCTACAAATGTTAACTATATATGTGAATTTGGTGTCCTTTCTTGCGCTCATAGGGTTTTAATTTGGTTACATTTCGGAGAAAGCACTTCTATATGCTTCGAAGTGTTGGAGAAGCCTTATTGATATTGGGAAAGCTTCTCTAAAACATTTAATAAGAGAGTAGAGTTGCTTCTCAAATGTATCAAAACTTAAAACCCTATGAGTTCAATACAAACCACTAGATTCACATATATACTGCACATTAGTAGGATTTAAATTTTTGATTGGTTATGACCTTCTACCCACCCAAATTTTCCTCCCGAAATGCATGATTTTCTCTTTATTTTTCCATTGGGACTCTTAATATTTACGGTGTTCTCAATTTTGTATCACAAGGAATCTTCAATAACTGAACCAAAGACAGATCCAGGAATTTGATATAACACAATTTATCTACACCTAAGGTTCAACAAAAAGTGCAACCAATTTTGTATCCCTCTACAATAAATTCATTTTTTTTTAAAATTTTCATTAGGTTCATGCTTTCTCTTTCTTGTAAAATCACTACTATTAATATTATACCATTCTACACAATAATCTCTATAAAACGTGGAACAATGTAAGATATAATTATCACCAAAAAATTGTTATGAAAAATAACAAATCGCACAAGTAACTCTCTCACCTATATCACTCAAATTATTGCACTCGTTTTTATTTGCACTGGAGTATACAGTCAATGCCACATGCTTTAGACCCAGACTCAAATGACTTCATCAATAACGGGTATCCCCTAGTCTCTTTGTAGTTATACAATATCAAATAAGGTCAATATAAGCTTACGAGTATTGGTTCAGAAAGAAATTTATGTCATTAACAAAGGAAAAATCATACTGAACTTGGACTAAAATAAACACTTAACACAACTAAAAGAGAAAAGCATGACACAAATTGCAATGAAATATTTACACATAAAAACCAGATAAAGGTAGCATGAAATAATATTAATTGCAACCTAATTATAAAATGCAAGAGAAGAATAAGAAAAACACGACCTAAAAGCCTAAGTGTGAAACATAGACAACAGAGTAGTCACAACTCAAATTTAGTTATTTCTCAAATTTCTAGAATTTAAGCATTTTTCTTCGAGATTCTCAATTTATTTGACAAAATCCTTTTAAAAGTTCCCCATAAAATCCACAAAATTTCCTCAAAATGTCAATGTTATGAAGAGGAATTTCATACCCTCACTTCATAATTTTCACGAATCTGACTATTTCTGAAATTATCATCTTCTTCCTCAAATCAGGTCTGAATGTTAACTCAAAACTAGTTCAAAGCTACACCAAATGAAAACAAATTTCTGATTTGAAATACTTTAGACATTCAATATAGTTTTAAGTAATTAAAGAAGAAAGAAGAAAGAAAATACCTATCAAAGATAAAGAAGAAACAAAACAATTTCTTTTTTTGAAGTAATTAAAGAACAACTTCGTAATTTGAACAATTTATTACAACATTAAATTCAACTCATACATATATGATCTTACCAAATTATATTCAAGAAATATCCAATAGAGAGAAAAAGATACAACCCATGAAACTCACCTACTCGAGTAGTCACCAAAAAATATTGTCTACCACAATAGTACTAATCATATTCTATATAATCTACTAGGGTTGACTAAATCAAGAAAACAAATAAATACCCTTAATAATATGCACATTATACATTCATACTATGATTAAAAAAAATCCTAAAACATAATGATAATGTTTTCCTATATTGTGTTACTAAAACATCACAATATTTTATATTGGTTCTTTGATTTTCATAATCTCTTTAAATACACTATTCTCTTCAGTCAAAACAAAAATCCTTCCATGTAATGAATACTTTCCTTGTAATATCTCACCCACATATTTTTCTGATCTTCCTTTAACTCTCCTAATATTTAATATAATCAACCTCTAAAATCTCCTAACTTTGACATTTTTGCATCAACTAACTAGGACATTTGTGCATCTTCTTTTCACGTGTACAAATTATATCAACCTTATTTCCCTTATCTTGTCGACCATGAAGGTCACTCTTTCCTTATCCTAAATACCCTCATTTATAATTTTATAACTCCTTGTATACCCACATATCGATCTCAACATCCTCATTACTACAACATAAAACTTCTTAAAGTTGGAGTTCTTGACTGGCTAATACTCCACCACATACCATAAGACACTTTAACATGGATCTATAAAGATCTCTTATTAATTTCATTGATAAAATTTTTATACACAAGGGGCTACATATCTCTCAGCAAGGACCCTATATTACATAGGAAACTTTCCAAACTAGTTGAATTTAGTTATTTGATCTTCCAAAGTCCTTGATCACATGGACTATAGAGAGAATAGAATTAAGGCATGCAGTAACTTTGAAGATTTCTTTACTTGTTCAACTTTTAAGCTTGTAACTGTTTATAGTAACGACACTTCTAATAACTTTAATTTCTATATATTTCTGTGATTAATCAATTGAGAAAATTTAACTTGCTCTTCACAAACTTATTTAAACAAGTTCCAATAAATTAATCAACAAACGCCCATGACATTATACTACTACAAGTCAAAATCCCTTCTAGTCAATTTAAGAAACTCTAGTTTCATAAACTACTAAAGTCAAAATAGAAACAACATACTAAGCATTACAAGAAAACCTATATTCTCATGGACGAATTCAATCCGAATGTGCTTATCAATTTAAGAAAAAGGTGAAATTCTCATGCCTTTTTAATGGCTATTGCCCGCGACAAAGAATCACTCGATGGGTGTAATACTACTACAAGCTAAAATCCAAAAAAATTAACAACAGAAGCAAACAAAATCTACCCCCACGAAATAAACCAAGATGCAAAAAATTCATACTTTTAAAGGTACAAATTTCTACCTAATAAACTCTATTTCAACAAAACCCTTTAGGTTTGATGAAGCTATAGGATATAAGCTTCATTGCTTTGTGAACAATGACAAAATTGGAATGGAATTTTCAATGTGGTCGAGAAACAAAGAGAATATCATGAAAATTGAGGTAAAAGAACTTCGATTTGATATTTTCATATCTTAAAAGATAGTGAAAAGTGAGAGAAGTATTTTAAAATCATTCTTCAATTGTTTAGTGGATAATAATTACTTGTTGATTCAACAAATGCGTGTTAATTTTGGCGAAAATCCGTTCTTTCAAAGCATTAAAAAAAATTTAGATATAGGGAAACTAGAATCTCTTTTATAGACTTGGAGAGTTTTTTTTTTTTGTGTTTATGAAATTTCTTTTGGGCCAAATATAAATTTGAGGGAAATTTAAATTTGTTGGAGGTGATAGAATATTTTTGTAAAACTATAAGGTCACACTTGGTAAGTGTTATTTTTTTTATTTATTAAAATAGCTCACTTTGAAAGTGTAGTCATCTATATAAATAGGTGTTTCCAATTATATCATGATGTGACAACGCTTATAAAGTGTATCTTATAATACTAAAGATCACATTTTTTAAGTGTTGCAAATATTATCGTGGTAAAAAGCTAAAAACTAGAAATGTAGCCTTAAACTGTTTAGGTTACACGTTACAAGTGTTTTTCTTAATTTTATGTGGCTTTAAGCCTCAAATGTTGTAGTGATTACTCTATTCTTTTCACTTTAATGTTCTTACATTTCTTTTTATTAATTTTAAAACTATCCCTTTCTTCCAACGTTGTCAACTATAACATTTTGGGATATCCGACAATACCTGATCACTTTATGAAAACAATGGATAATTTTAACGTAGTTCTGAGTTTATTCTTATTATTAGTTATAGTAATTTCTCTATTCTATTTTTTATGACATTGTATTAATTATGTTTGAAGGGTAATATAGTAAATTATCCTTCTATTTATAGTTTTTTAATAAGTACGCAAAATCAATAATAGACAATTGTTGTTGGACAGAGGGGCTGTGCTTTTATCCTTTTATGAAAACGATATAGTTTTGATTTCCATGTGACATGTTTAATGCCACAACATCAAATAATATCTTGGTACATTTTGTACATCATTTATATACGATTACAAGAATCAAATCTCTTATTAATTTGTTTCAACGCAACGTCAAGTCAAAACTAGACAAAAAAAGTCAAAACGCAAAAAAGCATTCAATTGAGAAAAACTAATAAAAAAGGATTAACTATTCAAAATATCTTTCTGTTAATGTTTTTGAAGGACATGTAGAGGAGAAAAAGCAAGTAAGATGAATGGGAGGAGGTAATTTTCTTTATCTATATGAATACAAATTCCAAAAACATATAAATGAAGCATTTAAACATATAAAAGTTTAGGACAATAATAAACCATAAATCATTGACTCTTGTAGTTATTTGCTTCTGATTGTTTAATATACTACCTATGTCCTTCTACTGTCACTGTTATCTATGTAAGCTCAAAAACAATGACTAGCATTGGAACAACCCTGTTTCATAACAAAAGTTTAGTATGGTATGTGAGCTACTATCAAATGGATTACTATCATCTTTTGTTTTTGCATTCATTAATTCCTTGTGACATAGTTGTAATGCACGATTTAGAGTATCAAAAAGGAAAACATTTATTAAATGTATATAGTTCTTTATTTATAAAAGTTGTCTCCTCACAACAATAAAGAAGATCCTAATGAAACGGCTCCATAGATAACCTAGGACACTAGAACTTTATGCTTTGATACTAAGTTTGTCACGACTCGAGCCTACATCCTTGACGTGGCCGGCACTCGAGAACAATTCCTACGCCCAAATCGAATCCTCATCCTTGCTAACTACAAGTAAATAACTAAGTCAAGCATACATAAGCATCAAATTGAAAGAAATGCTTAAAACAATATTTTGAATCTCAAAACTTCGTTGAATATAGTGAGTGTGAAACATAAGTTTTAAATAAAATATATCTACTCGAAAAACACTACAAAATTGTCTAACTATAAAGCCTCAAATCTTTACAAGGATGAGTGTTGGGATAAGACCCGGAACTCTTCAAGAGAACTACAAGTAAAAACTCATTAAAATTGGAGTCCTCTAAAATCAAGACGGTCTTATTCAAAAGCTGTCGAGCAGAAGAAGTGATCTCAACGAACTCTTGTTGAAAATTTTAAGAACAAATATCTGCATCACTAAAAGATGTCGGTCGTAAGATATCATTACATTGAATGTATGAGTAGGTAATATAGTTGAATAATAAATGACTGCAATAGATAATAATGTACTCAACTTGAATGTAAAGAAATAAATGATTTGAAATCATTTAAAGCTTTACAATATACTTTCTCATCTATAAAATCAACATAATAAGTGATATATAAAAAATACTTTAACTCATAATATACTAAAACTTGTAGGGAGTTACTCTAACTGAGAACTATTTATGAGACTAACAATGATACAACGTCTCCCACACGTTGCAAGGTCCAAACCTATACCTTTTCGGTGGTATAAGATGATATTGTAACTATGTATCAAACTATATGTATTCTCAAAGGAGATGAAGATTCTCATTGTAACACCTCAAAACTTACAATGAAGAAATTCCTAGTATTCAGAAAGAGAGGTCCCAATATAGGTGAAACCACCCATGGACCGTGGGTAGTACCACGTACCGTAGGTGGGCTTCCGTCGTTAAGGCCAAAATATTGATATTGTCTGATCACACCCACGGTTGACCACAATAGTCCTTGGATGGACCTACAGACCATATGTATGAACCTACGTGAGGTCATCAACAAATTGGAGGGAATTGGTTATTGAATCAACATTCAATGGTCATTATTTCAGCACAAAATAACTTAGGTGGCCCGTCACCTATCAAATTAAAGATAATTAAATTCTCTTTCCAACTCCCTCATGTTTGCTAAAATCTTAGCTCCGAGTACAAAATTTATGCTCACATTAGTGAAGCCGTATCAGGCATACCACAAACCGCGACTACACACAACAGTTTGTGGTTGAAACGATGCTCCGTTGTCCCTCCATGGATGGCGTATACCGACTTTTAAGATAGGGTCATGTAGGTTTTTTTTGTAGGCGTTCGGGCCATTAAACTACGTTGTTTAATGCCTAAAATACATCGTCTTACTCAATCTAAGCATAATAACTTTGTCAAACTTGAAAAAAAATATTAAAAACATGGAGCAAAAATAAAATAAAAAGTCGACCAAATCTCCCAAGAACAAGAAAAAATGTTCTTTAAATTTCATCCCTAAAATCGAAAGGATTTCTTCGTAAATTTCATCACTGGTTCTGTGGGATTTGATTTGTTGTTTCCTTTCATCCATTATGTCCCTAAAATTCACCCACTTTCTTGATTTTCTATATCTTGTTTAGACTTAGTATTTCTAAAACAATGGATATGTACTGTGATTTATCTGTTGTAGTATGATGAGTACGAGATTTGGAATCATGTAGGATTTTGTTTTATTAGTATTAATATCTTCAAATGCCTATTTTGGGGTCAAAATTGATTTTAATTTGTTGATTTACAGCTATGAAGGCTAAAAAGCAAGGCAAGGACATAACCAGAAAAAAAGGAACTGAAGAGCTAAGGAAATGAAGAAAACGCAACCCTTAAGATTGCAAAGACCACTTGTTTCACCACCGAGTGGCTTATCATGCTGTCCAAAGTTCCAGCATGCCAGCTGAAAGGAAGAACCAAATTGGCAGCAGAAATGGTCAGTCGGCAGATCGTCGATCAGTTTCGCGATAAAATTTTATCGCCCTAACTTACCGGACCTGACATGCTGAAGGCCAATGAAAATGGAAGAGGACACTCAACGGAAAACTGATCGGTTTGGCGTGGCGCGACTTAATTTACTGAGTGGACTTTCATGCATAATTTTGGGAAACGATAAATTTGATTTAAAATGCATTTTTAGGAGTTCTCTCCCAGATATTACCGTTCCTATTCTAGAAGTAGAGATTTCTCTTACTTTTTGAGTTCAAATTGTTTAATTTTGTATTTGAAAAGTGGGTCTTGGATTTTCATTCTTTGAGATCATTGTAAAGGCTTGGAGACTATTACCCACATCATTGCCAATGCATTTGGTAACCGTTTCTCTTATTTTATGATGTGTAGCTTAAACTTCAATTCGTGGTGTGTGATGATTATTGTAGAATTATCGTATGGGTATTCTCTTTTGAGTATGAAATTGTTTTTTTGATCTTTTTTACTCATCAGCCGAGTTTTAGTTTATGATTTTTAGGTTCAATGCAATTCTAATTTTGAGTTCTTAGCTTTTTTTGAGAATGTTTGTTTTGGGACCAAACCTTTTGATTAATGATTTGTGGGTATTGGGTTAATATGGGTTCAGCTCGATACAATGAATCTTAAAAATCCTACCCATCTAGCAAGAGAGATGGATATATTAAGATTGCAGAAAATTATCTTGTTAATATTGTTTGTTTTAAAAAATTACCTTAACTGTAATAGTTGTTCAAGTGATAACTATTGCATGTAAAGTCCAACCTATCCATAATGTTTCAGAAAATCATCGTTAGATTTAAATGACCCATAATAGCATAATTAGACTATAATTGATTACATCCCAACAACTCCTCTCTACATTGTTATTTTCCCATTGTTTTATTTTTTGTTTCAGCTAATTATTACAAAATCAAACCCTACATCTGACATTTGTTGTCACACATTAAAATTTATTTGTATGTTTTTTTTAAAAGTTTTCCTATAACCATTTAAATGACAGTTGTACGTCCTAATTGAATAATAGACACGCACCCTTCCCTGTGAGTTCGACCTAAACTCTTTGTTGGGTTTTATACTAATTAAAAATTGTTTACACCTAGAATTTGTTGATATGTGTTTGAAATGTCTAATCAAAATGGTGTTGTTGCTGAGGAATGGTGTTGTATGAAATTGTTTTGTTGAAGTTGAATTGTGATTCCTTTGCATAATAGTTGATTGAGTAAATTTTGTTTGTGTTTTAGTTGTATGTTTGAGCAGAAGAAGAGATTAGGGTAAACAAGAGTGATTCTAGACAAGTGGGCCACTAAGAGACAATGGAAATATGAGTAAAGGGCTATTTGTAATATCTTTTTGTCTAGTCATAGTGGAAAAGGTTAAGTCTTTAAGCCATGTGGTGCCTGTTTTTGGAGCATTGTAGAGGAAAATATCAGAGGGTTGAGCTTTGAAGTTTTGTTCCATACATAGAGCTTATTCTAAGAAATATGAATTGTACCAAAAGCCTTCATATTGACAACTTTCAAAATTAGGTTAATCAGACTCTCATTTGCGAAGTGTTGATATCATCTCTTTGTATTGTTTGCGTGTTCCATTGAAAATTTCTAATCAATAATTCTCAGATGAGTGACTAGTTTTTGAAAAGAAAGTAAAGGAACACATTTTTCCTAGTGTTAAAATGATGAAAAAAATAGGAACCAACTTGCCTATTGATATGTAGAGGAGAATTTTGTTAGCATATTGCTAATGGTCGTGTTATTACCTGTATTACGGTTAGTCAAGAAATACAGAAACAGATATAAGATGTAATAGACAGATTTTTTTTGAATTCGAATCCACAAAAATCTTTGTGTTTCCTTAAGAAATTTAATCCCCTCACTATACCCGAGGTTGCAGAATTATTTCCCCCAAAATAAAACGGATTAACCTGTTTAAGAAGTAGCGATACCTCAAACTTCAATAACTTCAGTGAACGTAAGAGAAGTAACAAGAACACACATAGACTCAGTCAATCAATAATTTTGTTTACGAGAGAAAATGTATGTAGAGAGAAAAAATTATCAGTGTCTGAAAAAATGAAATAGACCTCCTTTTTATAACAATTTTAAGCAAGAAACATGTCTCTTTAGACCCGTCTTTTCTAGAAAGTTTTGCCTTTTGACAAAAATAACAGTTTTCTGGAAGGAACATGTCCCTTCAAGATAAAACATTACCGTTACACGTGAATTTAAATAAATCCAATTACATCAAATTAATTCTGATTAATTGACTAATTAACTAACATCCTGAATTAATTTATAAGAGGAAGGAACTTGAATTTAATAAATGAGATTGATGAAGTAAATTTTGTCCAAAAATATTATCAAGCAATCACATCATTAGCCAAATCCATATCCGAAGCCGAAGCCGAGGCCCAGCGATCGACAGACTATGCGAGGGGACACCTTCTTCTTAACCCTTTAAGAAGTAAAGGAATGTTCTCTAAATATAAGGGGAACAATTTCCTTTCTTTTACAAATATGAAAGAAATGACATTTTATTTGCACTTTGCAAATGACTTTTCATTTGCCCTGCAAAACTTGTTCAACCACTTTTCCATTTTCTCTTTTCTTTTCCCATGCACAATTTTCTAAAACCCAACAATTCCCCTAGTAAATGGAGAATGACTATTGTTAAAACATATGAATGGAAAACTTTCGTGTCTTAAAAGTTTGGTTAATCCTATCGGTATAAGTATATATTCCTTTAAACTTTCGGTAGTAAACATATATAAGATATACTCGGTCAATAGGTAGATTTGATATCTTTGAAACGTCAAGTTTTGGGGTATACCTTGACAACACAAGTCACACAATCATACCTTGAACTATTCTTAGTTGTAATTGTTTTGTTAGTTGCAGCCATGAACACATCTTGGTTAGTAAGTTCTTAGAGAACTGCCCTTACCGAATTCTCCTTGGAGCGACTTACACTTTAGACTCACATAGGTGGTTTTGTAAATGTGATATCTCGTAGACACACTATTGGATATACCTTGTATCAAACTTACAAACCATTAAAATGTCCTTATGCCTTTATCCTAGTTACTGAACATTGTCTCATCATGAGAATGGACCATAAAATAATTTTAGATTATGTTGAACCATTATCAATGACTTTGTTATGTCTCCTTTAACCTAGCTAGATCTTGGTATCTCTAGTCTTCTACGTAGAGTTACCACTATGATGACTTGTTCTTGGACATAGTCCAATTTCCGTCGATGATCTCTCAATTCCCTCTCTAGCTAGACCTTTTGTGAGTGGATCCAACAAATTATCCTTTGAATTTATATGGTCAATTGTGATAATTCCAATAGAGAATAGTTGTCTAACAGAGTTCTGCCTTCATCTTATGTGACGAGACTTCCCGTTATACATAATGCATCTATTGCAACTTATCTATCACAGAATATGCATATAGGGGTCATTGGTTTGGCCAAAATGCACTATCTTCTGATTTGGAGTTTCTTCAATGTAAACACATTTATCATACTCATTGATCGTAAATCCATCTGACAACATGGTTTGATAAAAATTTGCATGGAATTGTTTCAGTGCTTGTTTTAGTCCATAAAGTGACTGAATAAGTTTGCATACTTTCTTTTCTTTACCACAAACTACAAAGCCCTCAAGATGTTCCATGTAAATTTCTTCCTCCAGCTTTCTATTTAAGAAGATATTTTTCACATCCATTTGATGGATTCAAGGCTGTATACTGCATCTAGGGAAATTAACATCCGAATTGATGTCATCCTAGTCATTTGCAAGTATGTGTCAAAAAAATTAAGACCTTCTTTTTGTTATAAAGACTTCGACAATAAGTCTTGCTTTATATTTGTCAATAGTTCCATCCTCTTTCATCTTCCTTTTAAAGATCTATTTGAACCCAAAGGTTTGTTCCCTGGAGGAAGATCATCGAACTCCCAGGTATGATTGTTTAGGATTGATTCAATCTCACTATTGACAACCTCCTTTCAAGAGGTTGAGTCGCTAGACAAAATTGTTTCATTGAATGTTTCAGGCTCACTTTCAAGAAGGAATCTTACAAAATCAGATCCAAATGAAGTAGTAGTCCTATGATGTTTATTATGCCTTGGAATATCTTCATTGATAACATTATCTATTGGTTCTTTTCGGGGTTGTTTAGACTCCCCCCTTTACATGATTCAAGTCTAATGTTATACTGCTAGATATGTTCTAAAAATTCAGCATTATGTGATTCATTACCATATTATTAAGAATATCCGGATGTTCAGACATATGAACCAAAAATTGACATGCCTTACTGTTTGTGGCATATCCAATGAATACACAATCCGCAGGATTAGGCCGTATTTTCACCCTCTTAGGCATATGAACTAGGAGTTTGGCTAGACAGCCCCACAGTTCGAATTATTTCAAGTTGAATTTTTTACCTTTCCATTTCTCATATGGAATAACATGTGTCTTTTTTGAGGTATTCTATTGAGCATTCGATTTGCTGTAACAATAGCTTCTCCGCAAAAGTTTTGTGGTAAACCTGAACTAACAAGTAAGACATTCATCATTTTCGTTAAAGTTCGATTTTCCTGTTCTGCAATACCATTAGATTAAGGATTGTAAGGAGCAGTAATTTGATGGATTATTTCATTTTTCAAACATATTTCTTTAATTGGAGATTCAGATTATCTGCCTCTGTCACTTCTGATCATTTTGTTCTTTCTATCACACTGATTTTCAACTTCAGTTATACATTGCTTAAATGCATTTAGTGCTTCATCCTTACCATTTAACAAATAGACATAACAATATCTAGTGCAATCGTCAATAGAAGTTGTGAAATACCTTTTCCCACCACATGATGGTGTTGACTTCATGTCACAAATATCAATGTGAATCAATTTTAAGGGATTTGAATTCCTTTCCAAAGATTTATAAGGATGCTTTGCATACTTAGATTCAACGCAAATTTGACATTTTGATTTTAGTAGTTGAAATTAGGAAAAATATTTAAGTTAATGAGTTTTCACAAGGTTTTGTTATGAATGTGTCCCAAACATTCATGTCATAAATATTTAGACTCAAAAAAGCAAGAAGAAGCAGAATCTTTATTCATATCAACTAGAATTACATAGAGTTTGAAAAGGCCATCACTAAGGTAACCTTTTCCTACATACATTTCATTCTTACACACTACTACTTTACAGAAACAAATACACATTTTAATTCATTCTTAGTCAGATCTTGCATAGAAACTAATTTTTTTCGAATTTCTAGAACATACGAGACCCTGTTCAAAGTTACCACCCTACCTAATGTCATCTTTAATAGGACCTTGTCAGTCTTTCCACCTTTGCATCAACGGAGTTTTCCATAAACAACTTCTTGTCTGTAAGTGCTGAAGTACAAGATGAAAATAATTCTTTGTTGGTACAAACATGACATGAGGCCCCATAATCTATCCACCGTTTTCTTAGATTTCCAACCAAGCTACATTCTGAAAGCATTGCACATAGATCATTCATTTCTTCTTTTGACAACATAGTTTTGTTGATCCTTCTTCTTCTTGTCTTTCTTGGGACCGATATTCAGTTGCCATATGAACACATCTGTTAGAGTTTCAGCGAGTTCTATTGAATTTTTTCTTAGGAGAATTGCATTTTGGACGACATGCTTTCTTTCTTTTATTTAATTTTGTGGGATCTTCTTCAACATATATTTACTCTAGATATTGCTAATTACCACGTGACCTCTTTTCTACAGCCTTGTTATCCTCTTTGATTCTCAACCTTACTATGAGATCTTAAAAATTCATCTCCTTTTGTTTATGTTTCAAGTATTGAGATCATTCCACAATGGAGGTAACTTCTCAATTATGGAAGCCACTTGAAAAAATCATTCACAACCAATCCTAATTTAAAGACTATGTGAGTATTAAGAATAAACATAATATTTTATACATAGGGATTAAATAAATTTATACTTTCATTAAGGAAGTCACGGATTATGAACCGCAGTTCTTGAACTTGACTGACGACCGTCTTACTGTCTATCATCTTATAGTCTAGAAATTTAGCCACAATGAACTTTTTCATTCCGGCATCCTGTGTTTTGTAATCCCAGAGTTCTTTTGAGGTTTTGACATTACTTTATACATTGTACTGATCATTTTTCACGCTACTCAAAAAATAACTTTTACACAAAAAAATTGTGTATATCCATGCTTCTGTTATCAAGAGTCATTCTTCAGGCGGAGTTTCCTCTGACATAAACACAACATTGTCATTAATTAACCTCTTGTAGACTTAACATAGTGAGATACAAGATCATTTTATGCTTCCATCTCTTGAAATCGACTCCAAAAAAATTTGCAGGTTTGTCAGCCGATTCTACGAAAACAGTTCAACGATTGTATGCAACCGATATTATTGCAACACTTACTGTTGAATCACTCACTGTTCCAACATTTACTTGACTTGAATTAGTCATTTTTCTATAAAAAATAGTAGACGATTTTAGTATGGGTTATACCAACAATAAAGAATAATTCCTTACACCTGTTTCTGATTTAATGATAAAGTATTTATGTTCATTTAATTGTTAATGGAATGAATTTTAAAAATTCAAACAGAGTAGAAATCATAAAAGTTTTTATATCTAGAAACCTCAAATACATAAAGTAGTAAATTTCTTAAGATCTTTATCACGTGTATTAAGGTTAGTAAAAAAATACATAAACAAAAATAGGATGAAATAGACATAATAACATTAAATACAAATCCATAGAAACCATTGTGTTTTCTTGAGAAATTTAATCCCCTTACTATACCCAACGTTGCAGATTTATTTCTCCGAGGATGAAATGGATTAACATTTTAAAGAAGTAGCGGTACCTCCAACATCAGTAACTTCAGTGAACGTAAGAACGCTAACAAGACCACACAAAGACTCAGTCTATCACAATTTTTTTTATGAGAAAAATGTATGCAGAGAGAATTTTTAGTGTCTGAAAAAATGAAAAGGACCTCCTTTTTGTTGCCATTTTCAGCAAGAAATGTGTTTATTGAAACAAATCTTTTCAACACCGTTTTTCAAAAAGTTTTTTCTGTTGCAAAAAATAATAGTTTTCTAAAAGGAATATGTCCCTTTAGGAAAAATGTTTCTGTTACACGTGAATTTAAATAAATTTTTTTACATTAAATTAATTCTGATAATTGACTTGTAACGACCAGTTTAGTCGTTTTGAGCAGCAGATTTTAATTCTGGAAAAACTGGCCAAGACCACGGGCACTGCGACGGACCGTCACAGGCACGACGGCCCGTCGAGGGTGCATCGTTTCAGCATACTTAGAAATTCTGAAATTGGTACTGAAAATCGACTCTCTGTAATTTGTGACGGACCTGCAGGACGTGCCGTCACATCCACGACGAGCCGTCGTAAGCTCCCGTTGCAAAACACTTCAACTCTTGAGAAATTTGTACGAAAAACGAGTCTCTGACCGTCAGGATGGAGGTGCAGGACGGACCGTCACAGGTGTGACGGGCCGTCACAGTCCACCTAAATTTTGGGAGGTTGCGACGACCATCGTGACGGACCGTCGCAGGCACGACGGCCCGTCACAGGTTGCGCAAATCCCAGGCAGAATAGGATTCCTCTACACGTTTTAAGGGTCGTTTTGGACTATTCTTTCCTTAATTATAAAGATTGAGGGTTAATATTAATAAGTCTAATTACTTGGGGGTTAAAAGAGGTAACCTTAAGTTAATTAGTGGGTTCTATTGTCCTCTTTTAGTCTTAATTATATGATAATTAGGGTAAAGGAAAGAGGGTTTGAATAAAACAAACAGAAAGAACAAAGAGAAAGAGAGGGATCGATCGAGAGGGAGGAGAAAACGCAGCTTGAGGATTAGCTTGTTTGATCAATTCTTCGGTGGAGGTAGGTTATGGTTATTTTACGATATTCGTAGTGAACTCTTAATAGTGAATGATATGTATTGATAGTATTGTAAACCCTGCTATGTGCTTAAATTGTATGCTTGCATGATTGTGATTATGAAATTGTGGTAAATAAGCATGATGAAGCTATTGAATCCTAAATCTTGAAGGAAACCCTAATTCACTTGTTAATAATGATGCCTTAGTGTGAAAGAAGGCTTGATGAATTAGGGGATCGGGTGCCACGTTCCGGTACCAGGATAGAATATGAGGATCGGAGTGTCACGTTCCGACACCAGGATAGAATATGGATCGGGTGCCACGTTCCGGTACCAGGATAGAATATGAGGATCGGAGTGTCACGTTCCGACACTAGGATAGAATATGGATCGGGTGCCACGTTCCGGTACCAGGATAGAATATGAGGATCGCAGTGTCACGTTCCGACACCAGGATAGTATATGGAGCGGAGTGTCACGTACCGACACAAGAGGAAGAAAGATAATGAATCTTGAAAATGTAAATATACTCAATCTAATGAACCCAATTCCCAAATGAGTATGGTATTGAGGCTTGAGCCCTCATGGATGAACTTGATGGTATTTATTGATGAATTAATATTGTTGTTGCTACATGTTGAGTATTGTAGTTGATTTACATTATTATTGATATATACTGTTCCCTATTTTGAGTTGGCCGATGATATCTACTCAGTACGTGTGGTTGTACTGACCCCTTACTTTTATGTTTTCTTCTTTGTTATTTGTGTAATGCAGCAAACGTTCCGTCAACTTCAACTCAACAGTAGATCTAGCCAGTCTTCACTACCTTCGGAAATTCAGGGTGAGCTAATGCGTCTAGCTTGGACTGGATCTTCTTCTTCAAGTCTTGATGCCTTGACTTCCGGCAGGGACTAGCTTTCTATTATTTTGTTTTCTTAGATATTCTTAGTTTAGTAATTTGAGGATAGATGTTCTTGTGATGATGACTTCCAGATTTTGGGGATAATAATAATAGTTTTGATTTGATTTTATTAATGAGTTTAAGTCTTCCGCATTATTTTCTGTTGATATATTTGAAATGTTAAGGTTTAGATGAGTTGGTTCGCTCACATAGGAGGGTAAATGTGGGTGCCAGTCGCGTCCCCGATTTGGGTCGTGAAAAACTTGGTATCAGAGCATTAGGAACGGTAGGGGGACGCCTTTACTTTTCTTTGAGAGGCTATAAGACTTTAGGAAAATTCCATTCTTTCATTCTTTCTTTCGTGCTACTACTTGAGTCCAATTGGTATCTAGGTGATACAAATTGGTATCTGACCATCTGCACTCTATTTCACAGATGGTTATAACTAGAGCAACGACCGCACCAGCAGCAATAACGGCACGACAAGAAGCGACTGAGCCAGCCACTGGGGCTGTGGCTCGAGGGAGAACAACGGCAAGAGGCCGTGGAAGAGGTCGTGGGAGGACGTCCTCTAGAGGAAGAGGACGAGCCCCTAGCCCATCTGATACTAGGGCGGTGACTCCTCCACCGACCGAGGAGGTGATAATAGAGGGTGAGGAAGGGGAGAATGAACAAGTGCAAAATGAGGAAATGCCACCCCAACCTACCCCAGAGATGATCAACCAGGTACTTGCTTATCTTAGCGGGTTATCCGATCAAGGTCAGGCACCTCCAGTGGTTTCTGCACCAACACCTCCGGTTTCAGAGATACGACATGCGGCTACTATGGCTCCCCGCATGGATGCATCATTGGGAATAGGCACATTTCCACGTCTGACTACTGGGCCTATTATGACAAATGATCAGCATGAACTTTTCAGTAAGTTCTTGAAATTGAAACCTCCAGTCTTTAAGGGCGCAGAATCAGAGGATGCCTACGATTTTCTGGTTGATTGTCATGAGCTACTACACAAGATGGGTATAGTAGAACGGTTTAGCGTTGAGTTCGTAAGCTATCAGTTTCAAGGGAACGCCAAAATGTGGTGGCGGTCACATGATGAGTGTCAACCAACAGAGGCACCACCTATGACTTGGGAATCATTCTCTACCCTGTTTATGGAGAAGTATATCCCAAGGACTTTGAGAGATAGAAAAAGGGATGAGTTCTTGAGTCTCGAGCAAGGAAGGATGACGGTTAACGCATACGAGGCTAAGTTTCGTGCTTTATCAAGGTATGCCACCCAACTTTGTTTCAGTCCACAAGAACGGATCCGCCGTTTTGTGAAGGGGTTGAGGTCAGAATTGCGGATTTCAGCCTTACAGATAGCGGCAACGGCAACATCCTTCCAAGAGGTGGTAGATTTTGTGATAGAGGTGGAAGGAGTGAAACCAGATGACTTCACCACGACATCGACATCAAAGAGGTTTCGAAAGGGAGGTGATTTTAGTGGTTCCTACTCTAGAGGACAGAGTTCTAGAGGCTACTCAGTTCGACCAATTCAGTCTTCACTACAGACTGTAGTTGGGGGTCCACCTCAGAATGGTCAACACTTCTCTGAGAAACCTATGCATGAACCCAGAGAGTGCTATGGATGTGGGGAGATTGGACATATTAAGAGATATTGTCCAAACCAGAGTTACAGAACCCCACTAGCTAGAGGTAGAGGTGGTCATGGTAGAGGCCGTTATTCTGGAGGGCGTGGTGGCCGAGGTAATGGTGGTCACCAAAACGGCCGAGGAGAAGGGCAAACTGGAGCCACTACTACGCAACATGGTAGGGGCAACAGACAGACAAATAATGGGGCCCATTGTTACGCTTTCCCTGGGAGGTCTGAAGCGGAAGCGTCTGATGCTGTTATCATAGGTAATCTTTTGGTTTGTGATTGCATGGCATCTGTATTATTTGACCCTGGCTCCACGTTTTCATATGTATCTTCCTCATTTGCTAATGGTCTAAATTTACATTGTGAATTACTTGACATGCCTATTCGTGTTTCTACTCCGGTGGGTGAGTCTGTGATAGTCGAAAAAGTATATAGGTCTTGTTTGGTGAATTTTGTGGGGAGCAACACTTATGTAGACTTGGTTATTTTAGAAATGGGTGACTTTGATGTAATTCTGGGTATGACTTGGCTTTCTCCGAATTTTGCAATTTTGGATTGTAATGCTAAAACTGTGACGCTAGCCAAGCCTGGGACAGATCCGTTAGCGTGGGAGGGTGACTACACTTCCAATCCGGTGCGCATCATTTCCTTTCTTCGTGCTAAGAAAATGGTTAGTAAAGGGTGTTTAGCTTTCTTGGCCCATCTCAAGGATGACACTACCCAAGTACCTTCGATTGAGTCGGTTTCGGTAGTACGCGAGTTTTTGGATGTGTTCCCTGCAGACCTTCCTGGCATGCCACCGGATAGGGATATTGACTTCTGTATCGATCTTGAACCGGGTACTCGCCCCATTTCTATACCCCCGTATAGAATGGCTCCTGCCGAATTAAGAGAGTTAAAGGCTCAACTTCAAGAGTTGTTGAGCAAAGGCTTCATTAGACCAAGTGCATCTCCTTGGGGTGCTCCGGTTTTGTTCGTGAAGAAGAAGGATGGGAGTTTTCGGATGTGCATAGACTACCGGCAGTTGAACAAGGTAACTATTAAGAACAAGTATCCTCTTCCTCGCATTGATGACTTGTTCGATCAGTTACAAGGTGCTTGTGTCTTCTCAAAAATTGACTTGAGATCCGGTTATCATCAATTGAAAATACGGGCAACGGATGTGCCAAAGACCGCTTTTCGGACTAGGTATGGGCATTATGAATTTGTAGTGATGTCCTTTGGCCTTACGAATGCCCCCGCTGCTTTCATGAGCTTGATGAATGGGATTTTTAAGCCATATTTGGACCTCTTTGTGATCGTATTTATAGATGATATACTGGTATACTCTAAAAGTAAGAAGGAACATGAGGAGCATTTGAGAATTGTATTGGAAATGTTGAGGGAGAAAAAGCTTTATGCCAAGTTCTCTAAGTGTGAGTTTTGGCTAGATGCGGTGTCCTTCTTGGGGCATGTAGTTTCTAAGGAAGGAGTGATGGTGGATCCTTCTAAGATTGAGACAGTGAAGAATTGGGTAAGACCCACTAATGTGTCAGAAATACGGAGTTTTGTGGGGTTAGCTAGCTACTACCGCCGATTCGTCAAGGGATTCTCTACTATTTCTTCCCAACTAACGAACTTGACTAAGCAGAATGTTCCATTTGTATGGTCGGATGAGTGTGAGGAAAGCTTTCAGAAACTCAAGACCTTGTTGACTACCGCACCAATTCTTACCTTGCCAGTATAGGGTAAAAACTTCATTGTTTATTGTGATGCATCCTACTCTGGGTTGGGTGCAGTGCTAATGCAAGAGAAGAATGTGATTGCTTATGCTTCGAGGGAATTAAAGGTGCATGAACGTAACTATCCGACCCATGATTTGGAATTGGCCGCGGTAGTGTTTGCATTAAAGCAATGGAGACACTATTTATATGGGGTTAAGTGCGAGGTCTATACGGATCATCGTAGCCTACAATATGTCTTTACTCAGAAAGATTTGAACTTGAGACAGAGGAGATGGATGGAACTACTGAAGGACTACGACATCACTATCTTGTATCATCCGGGGAAGGCGAATGTTGTGGCAGATGCTTTGAGTAGAAAGGCGGGAAGCATGGGAAGTCTAGCTCATTTGCAAGCTTCTAGACGCCCATTGGCTAGAGAGGTTCAGACTCTGGCTAACGACTTGATGAGGTTAGAAATAAATGAGAAGGGAGGATTGTTGGCTAGTGTGGAGTCAAGATCTTCTTTTCTTGACAAGATTAAGGGAAAACAGTTTGATGATGAGAAACTAAGGCGAATCCGAGATAAAGTGTTGCAAGGAGAGGCTAAAGAAGCAACAATTGATGAGGAAGGTGTTTTGAGGATAAAGGGAAGGGTATGTGTACCCCGCGTCGATAATTTGATCAACACTATTCTGACAGAGGCTCATAGTACAAGGTATTCTATACATCCGGGTGCAACCAAGATGTATCGCGATCTAAAGCAATACTTTTGGTGGAGTAGAATGAAGCGCGATATTGTTGACTTTATCGCCAAATGTACAAACTGTCAACAAGTAAAGTATGAACACCAGAGGCCCGGAGGAACGCTTCAGAGAATGCCCATTCCTGAATGGAAGTGGGAGAGAATCGCAATGGACTTTGTGGTTGGTCTTCCAAAGACAATGGGTATGTATGACTCCATTTGGGTGATTGTTGATAGGTTAACTAAGTCTGCTCATTTCATTCCGGTCAAGATGACTTACAATGCAGAGAAGTTAGCAAAAATCTACATCTCAGAAATCGTTCGATTGCATGGGGTTCCACTATCCATCATATCAGATAGAGGTACGCAGTTTACTTCTAAGTTTTGGAAAACATTGCATGCTGAATTGGGTACTATGTTGGACCTTAGTACTGCATTTCATCCTCAGACCGATGGTCAGTCTGAGCGAACGATTCAAGTGTTGGAGGATATGCTTCGTGCATGTGTGATAGAGTTTGGTGGCCATTGGGATAGTTTCTTACCGTTGGCAGAGTTTTCATACAATAATAGCTATCACTCTAGTATTGATATGGCTCCATTTGAAGCATTGTATGGGAGGAGGTGTAGATCTCCCATTGGTTGGTTCGATGCATTTGAGGTTAGACCTTGGGGTACTGACCTCTTGAGGGATTCGTTAGATAAGGTGAAGCGCATTCAAGAAAAGCTTCTAGCGGCGCAAAGTAGACAAAAGGAGTATGCAGACCGGAAGGTTAGAGACTTGGAGTTCATGGAAGGTGAACAAGTCTTATTGAAGGTTTCACCCATGAAAGGGGTGATGCGGTTCGGAAAAAGGGGTAAGTTAAGTCCAAGGTATATTGGACCATTTGAGGTACTTAAGCGAGTAGGGGAGGTGTCTTATGAATTAGCCTTGCCTCCAGGGCTGTCCGGAGTGCATCCGGCATTTCATGTGTCCATGTTGAAAAGATACCATGGAGATGGAAACTACATTATCCGTTGGGATTCAGTTTTGTTTGATGAGAACTTTACTTATGAGGAGGAACCGGTTGCTATATTAGATAGAGAAGTTCGCAAGTTGAGGTCGAGGGAGATTGCATCCATCAAAGTCCAATGGAAGAATCGACCGGTTGAAGAAGCTACTTGGGAGAAGGAGGCAGATATGCAAGAAAAATACCCACATCTGTTTACAGATTCAGGTACTCCTTTTCGCACTTGTTTTTCTTCTTTTGATCGTTCGGGGACGAACGATGGGTAAATTGGTATCTATTGTAACGACCAGTTTAGTCGTTTTGAGCAGCAGATTTTAATTCTGGAAAAACTGGCCAAGACCACGGGCACTGCGATGGACCGTCACAGGCACGACGGCCCGTCGAGGGAGCATCGTTTCAGCATACTTAGAAATTCTGAATTTGGTACTGAAAATCGACTCTCTGTAATTTGTGACGGACCTGCAGGACGTGCCGTCACATCCACGACGAGCCGTCGTAAGCTCCCGTTGCAAAACACTTCTACTCTTGAGAAATTGGTACGGAAAATGAGTCTCTGACCGTCAGGACGGAGGTGCAGGACGGACCGTCACAGGTGTGACGGCCCGTCACAGGTTGCGCAAATCCCAGGTAGAATAGGATTCCTCTACACGTTTTAAGGGTCGTTTTGGACTATTCTTTCCTTAATTATAAAGATTGAGGGTTAATATTAATAAGTCTAATTACTTGGGGGTTAAAAGAGGTAACCATAAGTTAATTAGTGGGTTCTATTGTCCTCTTTTAGTCTTAATTATATGATAATTAGGGTAAAGGAAAGAGGGTTTGAATAAAACAAACAGAAAGAACAAAGAGAAAGAGAGGGATCGATCGAGAGGGAGGAGAAAACGCAGCTTGAGGATTAGCTTGTTTGATCAATTCTTCGGTGGAGGTAGGTTATGGTTATTTTACGATATTCGTAGTGAACTCTTAATAGTGAATGATATGTATTGATAGTATTGTAAACCCTGCTATGTGCTTAAATTGTATGCTTGCATGATTGTGATTATGAAATTGTGATAAATAAGCATGATGAAGCTATTGAATCCTAAATCATGAAGGAAACCCTAATTCACTTGTTAATAATGATGCCTTAGTGTGAAAGAAGGCTTGATGAATTAGGGGATCGGGTGCCACGTTCCGGTACCAGGATAGAATATGAGGATCGGAGTGTCACGTTCCGACACCAGGATAGAATATGGATCGGGTGCCACGTTCCGGTACCAGGATAGAATATGAGGATCGGAGTGTCACGTTCCGACACCAGGATAGAATATGGATCGGGTGCCACGTTCCGGTACCAGGATAGAATATGAGGATCGCAGTGTCACGTTCCGACACCAGGATAGTATATGGAGCGGAGTGTCACGTACCGACACAAGAGGAAGAAAGATAATGAATCTTGAAAATGTAAATATACTCAATCTAATGAACCCAATTCCCAAATGAGTATGGTATTGAGGCTTGAGCCCTCATGGATGAACTTGATGGTATTATTGATGAATTAATATTGTTGTTGCTACATGTTGAGTATTGTAGTTGATTTACATTATTATTGCTATATACTGTTCCCTATTTTGAGTTGGCCGATGATATCTACTCAGTACGTGTGGTTGTACTGACCCCCTACTTTTATGTTTTCTTCTTTGTTATTTGTGTAATGCAGCAAACGTTCCGTCAACTTCAACTCAACAGTAGATCTAGCCAGTCTTCACTACCTTCGGAAATTCAGGGTGAGCTAATGCGTCTAGCTTGGACTGGATCTTCTTCTTCAAGTCTTGATGCCTTGACTTCCGGCATGGACTAGCTTTCTATTATTTTTTTTTCTTAGATATTCTTAGTTTAGTAATTTGAGGATAGATGTTCTTGTGATGATGACTTCCAGATTTTGGGGATAATAATAATAGTGTTGATTTGATTTTATTAATGAGTTTAAGTCTTCCGCATTATTTTCTGTTGATATATTTGAAATGTTAAGGTTTAGATGGGTTGGTTCGCTCACATAGGAGGGTAAATGTGGGTGCCAGTCGCGTCCCCGATTTGGGTCGTGAAATGACTAACATCCTAAATTAATTTATAAGATAAAGTAAATTAGAATCTAATTAATGAGATTGATGAAATAAATTTTGATGAAAAATATTATCAATCAATATTTGCCAAATCCAAATCTGAATCCGAAGCCAAAGCCAAGCGAAGTTGACGGCGCTAGTGGACATCTACTTCTTTACCCTTTAAGAAGTAAAGTATGTGTTTCCTAATATAAGGACAACAATTTCCTTTCTTCTACCAATATGAGTGAAATGACTTTTCATTTGCACTTTATAAATGACTTTTAATTTTTCCTCCGAAATTGGTTCCTCAACTTTTGCATTTCTCTTCTGTTTTGCCATTCACATTTTGCTAATACTTATACAATTAATTAATTAGGGACATTTTCATAAAAAATAAAGACTATGTTAGATAATTATGCAACTATTATGGAAATGACAATCATATTAAAGTTTTCTTTTGACATAGTTACTGTTCAAGATGTGGTTCGATATTGTTACTGTTATGCATTTGATTTATGAGAAATAGAACATGCAATTATAAGGGATAGGCTGCAATACATTTTATAAGGTTGTTTTAATGTCAAGTAGTTAATGTTTAAAAGTCACATTTGATCTTTTTGGATTCATCAGCTTTGTAGCCTGTTTGGCAGGAAAACTATAACAACAAAAGCCAATTCAATTTAAGATGCTTTGCAATTTTCTGATATTAGGTAGTGCTGCTATAAGCCCTCAAAATTCAAGTATTCAATGATTCTATTCATGTTTCTACGAATTTTTTTATATAGTATTGTTGGGATAAGCAGTGTTTTGATAAATGTCGAAATGCATGGAACATGTAGGCAAAGTCATCTCAAGAGATGTTTCAAGAAGGACTTCTATTTTATAAAAGAGTTTCATTGCAAAGAGAACTCTAAATAAAATAAACTTATGGAACAAAACAAGAGTCAGTGAAGGAGTAGAATACTTAGAAAACAAAAACCATATAAAGGAGAAGAGGTGTCCTTTTTACTTACGCACTTACATTACAAAAATATTGAGACATTGATTTATGAAGTGCTGCAGATAAAAACATATAGAAGAACCGATCTAGGAATTTTTCTTACTATTTGTTATTTTTATATTTTACTAATCAGTGATTTGTAAACAAAGTTTACGATCTTAGTCTTCATGTTGAGGGTAACTCGAAGACACTGGGAACACATACCTTGGAGGTGTGCGGTAGAGTTGAGATTAAGTATTCATTAGGTTAAGATAAACTCTTTTAATATCGTTTGTTGGATGATGCTCATACGTATTTGGTAAAGTTTGGGTAAATTCTGTTAAGCCGGGTTTTTAACGTAAAAATCATTTTCTTACTTTACAGTCTTTACATCTTCAAGAAACATGTTAGACAACTTGGTTCACATAAGTGGAGTATGATAAATATAAATTAATCTATGTCGTGTAGACTAACAAAGTATCATCTACTTCATAGGAATGTTTGTAATTTTAACTTTTTATTAGGTTGTTTTGTTGATGAGATTATTTAGCCATTTTGAATTTATGATATGTAGATTATCAAGTTGTGTCTTTAAAGACCTTTTATGCTTCACAAAATCAATGAGAGCCTTCTTTTGTTGCACCATCTTTTTGAAAAAACAAAGAGTATATCAGAGGAAATATGCCTGTGCCGAGCACGCGCCCAAGGAGCTTGTTATTGTTTTAAGTTAACATGAAGAATGTTTCTTTACATTTAAATAATCTTTTAAAAAAACTTTTTTTCATATGAGAAAATATACTTACTATGTTTGGGATCATATCCTACTCCGCTGCTCAAGACTTAAGAGGATCGACTATATTACATAAATAAATTCCTAATTTTGATATCACATAATTACATAAGTACACAATTTTTATTGTATCAGCCCAAAACCTCGTTAATTGATCTTTACGGTGCTTCCTCTATCTATATCAATGAAAGCATTATATCCACCGAAAAAAGTTGTTAGGCATATTTATTTCCGTGAAACAAAATTTATACAATCTGCATTCCATAAGAATAAGTTGTATAATCAAGAATACTTGTATATGTAATAATTATTTTATAAATCAACAAGTTGATCCATCATTTGCAGTTTTTTCATGTAAAATGTGAGTTTATTCACCTCCACAATGTGACTATTTCCTTGAGATATGATTGCCTCTCTTATTGAATCTGCTAACTTTATGGGACCTAATGTTTCGGAGAAGGGGGTATTTATTAATGGAAACGTAATGATATAGATTTACAATCTAAGTCACTTACAGTTTGTCATAAGCATGTCTTCATATTTATCCCATCCTTTCAAGTCATATAAATTTTTTGTTAGTTTTACTTCTAAATAAAGTTTTTCATATGCCTGTTGATTACTCATAAATAGTAAACAACAATGGGTTAAGTTAATGCTCTTGCAATTGAGCAACCCCAATCTATGGTTGTCTATGAAGCTGTAAAACAGGATCCTAATTCTATTACCAGTTTCTCCTGAAGTCTAGGAATAGTTGTTATTCCACTGAACATCTCAAACTGCGATGGCATGAATACATTTCGGGAGGAAGGTAGAATAATGTAAAATGTTAATGTGCAAAAATGCTACATCATATAGACAACAAACATTATTTCCATGTTATTTGATAGACTTATTTAGTCTATTGATGTCATAAACAACATTCAGGCGAAGTTGAATTAATACCAATATATATTATTGTAATGTCCTATCAATTTCATAATCTCTGAAAGACACGAATAGGCAATGCCCCATCAATATGAAGATTAATCATCGTTCTATAGTGGAAAGTCTTCTTGTCATCACTCAACCTTAAAACGGAGTAACGTAACAACAATGCAAATAATATTTACATTTGTCTATAGGCAAACTCCTTCCCCAAGAAGATCCTTGGCCTTCCTGTTTTATCAACAACAGAATAGGCTTACCTAGTCATAATAAGACAATATACAAGCACTAGAAAAATTACGTATGGCATCACGTTCAAGGCTCTAAGAAACGATAATTAAAGCTAATAAATTTCTTTGACAAACCTGGAAAGCTATAAATTTGAATGGGTTCTCAAGCTTGAAGAAACCATCCCCATAAATCCATCTATCGAGATTATATTCTTATGCTTCATCGCCCCATATAAATTTCATTCTTCCCATTGCATATAAATGGTAAGCCAGTATGTCCCCTTTGTTCAAATTGAGTCCATCTTGTAAGGTGTCATCCGAAATACATGGTTTTCCATTTGCTATAAGAAGAAAAACAAAAATAACAACTTTAAAGTAAGAATCTACTTGCCCGTTGATGTATACAATAAAGGAAAGCATAGGAAGTGAGTCAAAGTAATATTCACTCACATTAGCAGCAAAATCCATTATATCTTTTGCATCTTGATTCTCATTTATTGCTTCTTTAATCTTTTTTTTGGATTTATCAATTCCTTGTGACATAGTTGTATTGCACGATTTAGAGTATCAAAAAAAGAAAACATTTCTTAAATGTCTATAGTTCTTTGTTTATAAAAGTGGTCCCTCACAACAATAAACAATATACTATTGAAGCGGTTCCATAGGCACCCTAGGACACTTGAACTCTATGCTTTGATACCAAGTTTATCACGACCCGAACCTACACCCTTGACGTATCGACACTCGAGAACAATTCCTATACCTATACCGAACCCTCATCCTTGATTACTACAAGTAGAAAACTAACTCAAGCATCCATAAGCATCAAATTGAAATGAACATCTAAAAATGGTTCACTGAATCTCAAAATATAGTAAAATATACTTAGTATGAAACATTTGTTTTAAATAAAATATATTTAATAAAAAAAAACTCTACAAAACTATTTACTATAAAACCTCTAATCTATACAAGGATGAGTGATGGGATAAGACGCGCGACTCCTCAAGAGAACTACTAGCAAAAGCATATTAAAATTGGAGTCCTCCAAAAGCAACATAGTTTTAATCAAAACCTGGCAAGCATAAAAAGTGATCTCAATGGACTATTTTTGAGAATCCTAACAACAAATATCTGCAATAGATAATAATGACCTCAGTGTACGAGTATGTAGTATAGTTGAATAACAAATAAATGAAGGAAAGGACTACAATAGATAATAATGTACTCAACCTGAATGTAAAGAAATAAATGATTTAAATCATTTAAAGCTTTATAAAATACTTTCTCATCTCCAAAATCAACATAATAAGTGATATATAAAAATACACTTCAATTCATAATATACTTTACTTATAGGGAGTTTCTCTAACTGACAACAATTTATGAGCCTTACAATGATACAATGTCCCTCCACACGTTCCAAGAGCCCAACCTATATCTTGTCAGGGGTATATGATGATATCGTGACTATATATCCAACTATATGCCTTCTCAGAGGATGTGAAGAGTCAAATTGTAACGCATGAGAACTCAAAATGAAGAAATTCTAGTTTTCAAAAAAAGAGGTGTCTTTACCGGCGGAACCACCCACAGAGCGTAGGTATAATCACGGACCGTAGGTGGGGTTTCGTTGTTACGGCCAAAATATTGATGGTTTCTGATCACACCCACGATCGACCACAATATTCCTTTGATGGACCTACAGACAACATATATAACTATAGGTGAGGATCATAAACCAATTTGAAGGATTTGGTTACTGGGTTATCATTTAATGATTATTCTTTTTGCACAAAATGACATAGGTGGCGCATCACCTATCAAATTAAACATAATTAAATCCTCTTTCTAACTCCCCCAAGTTTGCTAAAATCCATGCTCCAAAGTAAAAAAGTTATGCTCGTTTTAGTGAAGCCCTGTCAGGCGTAGCACCAACCGCTACGGCGCACACTGGTTTTTGGTCCAAACAATGCTCCGTATGCCCCTCCATGGATGGCGTATACAACTTTTTAAGTTAGGGTCATGCATGTATTTTTCATAGGCGTTGGGGCCCTTAAACTACGTTTTCTAATGCTTGAACTACGTTGTTTTACTGAATATAAGCATAATAACTTAGCTTGATTTGTGAAAAATCATAAAAACATGGAGCAAAAAGAAGAAGAGAAGTCCACCAAACCTCCCACGAACAAGAAACAATGTTTTTAAATTTCAACACAGAAACTCAAAGGATTCCTCCTTAAATTTCATCATTGGTTATGTGGGATTTCATTAGTGGATTCTTTTCATCCATTAGATCCCTAGAATTCAGCCAGTTTCTTGATTTTCCATATCTTCTTTAGACTTAGTATTTATAAAAAACCATGGATAATTACTATGATTTTTCTGTTGTAGTATGATGAGTACGAGATTTGGAATACTTTAGGATTTTGTATTATTAGTATTAATGTCTTCAAATGCGTATTTTGTGCTAAAAACTAATGTTAAATGTTCATTTAAATATATAAGGATCAAAAGCAAGGTAAGGACATAACCAGACAAAAAGGAACTGAAGAGTCGAAAAAGTTATGAGAAGGCAATCCTGGAGATTGCGAAGACGACTTGGCTCACCATTGAGTGGCTTATCATGCCACCTAAAGTTCCAGTATGCCGTCTCGAGAGAAGAACCAAGTTGGTGGAAGAAACGGTCAGCCAGCACATCACCGATCAGTTCAATGATAACAAATCGTATCACCCAAAGTTACAAAGCTTAAGACGCTGAAGGCCAATGCAAAGTGGAGATGAAAGAGGAAACTCGATGGATCACAGATCGGTTTGGCGTGGCTCTACTTAGTCTATTGAGTGGACTTTGAGGCTTAATTTTGGGAAATTATAATTTGGATTTGAAATATAGTTTTGAGGAGTTCTCTCGTAGATATTACCGTTCCCATTATAGACATAAAGTTTTCTCTTGATTTTTGATATCATGTTGTATAATTTTGGAGGATTTGAAAAGTGAGACTTGAAATTTCATTATTGGAAATCATTGTAAAGGCTTGGAGACTCTTACCCACATCATGGCTAATGCATTTGGTATCCATTTCTCTAATTTTATGACGTATAGGTAAAACTTCAATTTTGGGGGTGTGATATTTATTTGTCGAATTATTGTATGGGTATTGTTATTTGATGATGAAATTGTTGTTTAAATCTTTGTTTAATCATTAGCGGAGTTTTAATTTATGAATTTTAAATGCAAATGCAAATGCAATTCTAATTTTGAGTTCTTATGTTGTTGGAGAAATATATTTGGGGCCCAAAGCTTTTGATTAATGATTTGTGGATATTGAGTTTACATGGGTTTAGCTTGAGAGAGTGGATATTAAATCCAATCAAATCCATCTACCTCGAGAGAATGGATCTATTAAGATTTCGGGCTGGTTATCTTATTAATATTGTTGTTGTTCGAATGAATTTCCTGAACTGTAATAGTTATTCCAGTTATATCTATTGCACTTAAAGTCCATCCTACCCACAATATTTCAGAAAATCATCTTTAGATTTGAATTACCCGTATAGCATAATTAGCCTATAATCGATCACATCCCAACAACTTGTAAGACCCCCAGAATGAGTTAAGGTGTCTAGAGACTCACATGTGCCAATAAGATTGTTAATATGTTAATTAAATGTTTTAAAGTATTCATGATTTATTTGAAGTCATTTGGAAGTCAAACGTCCATAAACATCCAAGAAGTTTGAAAGTTAACCTTTAGACCTATTTGAGTGTGCCTAACATGTTTTGAGGTGTTGAGTTTGTTGTTTGATGATCAAACTGGTATTTAAGGTCCTCGACATTTATATGAGTGTATTTACATTTGAAACATCTGGGAAAAACTCCCCAAGGACCAACCAATGGGTCTTTGAGAAGGACCCAACTTGTGGGCAAAAGTTGTCCCAAGTTGGCAGCTTACTGCCTTAGTGTTCATGGATGACTTCATGGCCAGTGAAGTGGACCACATTCCTCGAAGTTGGTCGTGGAACTTCCTAGACATTTGTGGGCTTGTAAAGTCAAGGTATCCACTTCTCCAAGGACCACGGACCATGATAAGGGTCGTGAACCACCTTCACGGACCGTGAAGGTGGCCATGGTCCCTGGGCGAGCTGGTCAAGATTTATTTTCCAAATAAATTCCATTCGATGATTTATTAGTTGGGGTTGATTTTAAATGGTTTTTGCATTAAATATAAATAGTTTAAGGTCTTTTAATAAGTCATAAACCCATTATTTTCAAAACCCAAAATAAAAACCCCAAGTTCTTCTCTCTAACCAAACGAAGAAGAAGGCAGCCATGGAAGTTGGAGTAGAAGGTTTTTCTCCTGAAATTTTGTTGTATTTGATTCACTTAGAAGGTATGTTAATCCTTCATCTTTATATATCCATTCATCTAGAGATTTCCTTCAAAGGTTTTCAAAGAGAATTCATGATCAAACTTTGTATCTTTCAATCTAGCCATGAGTTCTTTCTCAAATTGATTTCCAAACCATTCTTATGATAAAATTTATGTTTACGTACTGAATTTAAAGTGAATTTCATTAAAATATCATGATGAACCCATGTTCCCTCCAATTCTGAAATTCGCCTATATTATGGGCATTGTGATCTTGACTTAATGTTGATTGAATTATGATCCTAGCATGTTGAATTGCCTATATCTACTGCCAATGATGTATATCGATAGTACATTATGTTAAATATATCCATGTGGATCAATGTTAGAGGATTGGTAAGCATTGACCTATGTTTTTCCATCTTCTATTAATTGTTAATGTGGATCACCTGATATGATCTCGATTCGGTGGCAATTTAAGTATGATTTCCTTTATTTTATGTTGTCTTTAAATTCTGACCTATATTTTATTATTGATTAATTATGAGTATTGATCATGGATGATCAAAGAAAAGGATATTTGGTAAGGTTGCTATACTCATCTACGTTTCTATAAAATTGCTAGTAGACTTGGCCTTGTATGACATTTTGTGGTATGGCGCACTTATGGTGGCGGTGTTTACTTCATGTGGATCTTTTTACGTGTGTATTATGTCCTTGATTTATAATATACGAGTGTGTCGTTATGATGATCACACTATGTGAAGTGTATGGCTTGTCTTCTATTCTAGTTGTGATCTAGGTTGTATGGCTATTGTATAATCATGTGTATTACTATGTTAGGGATAGGTTAGGTGATTCCATTGATTACTTGTGATGGTTGATGTCCCCTTACCTATGTACCCCTATGTGAATGTGTAAATAACTAAGGTTTGGAGTCTTAAGTGTAATATGAAGTTAGCTTGTCTCCTATGCTAAATTGTGTTGTATGGTCTATGCTTGGCTGTGCATTGTGGTCCCAAGAGGGTGTATGCCTCAATGTGTTGAATGATAGACATTAGGTCATCACGTTGACCAATGTACATACACTCACACTTTCATGCATATTACAAGGTAGTATAGGTTCATTGAGTCTAATGAAAGGTTGTTCTCATATTCATTAATGTCTACTACTATGCATGCAAGGTATATGTCTATGAAGCCTGTTATGTATTCCCTTAACTAGGATGCCTTTACAGGATTACTAGTATCGATACGGGTATGAGACCTTGTCTATGCATTTCACATGTGTTACTTGATAGGATAGTTCCGAGGTTTGCTTTTCTATGTACATGAATATGAATGCATGATTATGTTAATGTATGAACATGTGTGGCCTAAGGGTATTTATGTGAAAATGTTTGCTCACATATATGTATGCACACATAAACATATGTTGATCTAGTCAATACAGGAGTGCTTGTAAGGTGTTCCCAAGAGTATTCTACAACTAGATGGTGCTTGAATATGCTATGTCCATGTAAAAGGGTTTCTCACATGACTTAGGTTGATGAACTCTCATCTATAACATATGAGCTAAGCATATGCGGGGTTAAATCTCATGAGCCCACATTTTATAAAGTAATGATAATAATGACTTTTCAATAAAGTGAAGTCATGTTAGCAAAGAGTGAACTTGACAATGAGAGGTGTTGGCTTCCCTTGGAGGAAGATTCACAATTGGGTTCTCATAAGGTGTTGACTTCCCTCGGAGGAAAATTCACCTATGGTTCCCCATGGGGTGTTGACTTCCCTTTGAGGAATATTAACTCATGGATTCTCATTGGATGAGGACTCCAATGCCTATGGGCATGGAGAGGGTCCAATTCATATCTTTAGTTCCATAAAATATGCTTTCCCTATAGGATCTAGCAAGTTATTTCACCTAATATGCTAGCATGTGTTAGTGTTCTACTTTGGCTAATTAGAGCACCTTCCCTTGGTGAAAGTCTCTAAAACACCAAATCCCATGTTTAGCACCCATGTTGTTAAAGTCATTTAAGGCTAAAGTTTCCCTAAAGTAAAATGGACAGTGGAAGTAAAGTAAGGACCCTAACTAGGATAACCTAAGGGAAGTTGCTTAGTGTAGGTGGGCGTATGAGACTTAACCTATGAATTGCACAAGTAACTCTTGAAGGGAGTTCTAGGAAGGTGATCTAATGTATATGACTATGTTTATGTTTCTTATGCATGACATTGTAGTGTTATCTACTTGTTGTGATGATATGCATAGTATGAGTCCTAATGGGTCCATGTGAGGTGGTCTCTGCTTATATGCATAATGTTATTCATATTGACTATATGTTGAAGTTCTTGGAATGTATGAAGATTTCTAGACTTGTCTTGTTCATGTATGGAGTGAATGGTATGCCTGTAGTATCTCTGTAGTTTTACTTATTATGTGTGATGTTATGGGACTTCACATGTACATTGCACTAGTAGGCTTAAATTGAGGTTATGAGTAGTGTTCTCTGATGCTTTATGAAGTGAAGTCCAAGTATGCGTTGTTTACTATTGTTTGGAATGATGTTATTGGTAGTGTTACTCTCATGATGTCTTGGGTTAAGTCTTATATAAGGGGTATGTATTATGTTGAGTTTTATGTAAAGTTGTGCTATCATGATATATTATGCCTCTATGTATATGTATATGTTTTGTAAGTAATGAGGGTGCATGTATGATTACATTGTGGTCTTAAGGTGATACTTGAGGGTGGATTGTGTAATGGGACATTTTCTATGCATTTCACCAAGTATCACTAGAGGATTACTTGGGAAATCAGGGAGTTAAAATTAAGAAATCTCACTGTAAAGATATAGTAGTTACTGTAAAGTTGTGACTAACATGATTTAAATGAAATGTGTGGTTTTATATGATGTTTGACCTTTGAATATGCCTATATGAAGTACATGAATTGTATAATTCTTATTGTATCAAAGTTTTATGAATTTTTCACAAAAAGGCATAATGCATGGTTTCAAGTAAAATGTCCCTTTGAAATGCATGTTTTTGCATGTTTGCCATACTTAATGCATTTTTGTACTAACTCCATTCTTTCTCACCTTTTTACACAAAGTGTAGGTTAGATACTTGAAGGATGTGTTTAAGGTGAAGGGCTTGATAATGTGTTTCCCAAGCTCAAAGAAAGGGATCCTTATGTTTCAAAGGATTCCCCACATTATGTTTATGTAAATTCATGCAATAGTTTAGTTAATCTTTTATATTATAAGGGTCGTGTCCCTAATATACTCTAAGGATGTTTGGTCTAAGATGACAAAGAGACTTAGAGTCTAACTATGTAAATATGATACTATATATATATATATATATATATATATATATATATATATATATATATATATATAATGGAGGTGATGTTCTAGCATATGATGTGCTATGAAACTCTTAATTTTTTTGCTAAATTACGTATGACAATGCGATGAATGATAACTATGGGCTTGTATAAGACCTCTGATAGGTCAAATAAGCCATTTTACTTCTAAGGAGTGCTCCCGGTCGTGACACAACTCCTCTCCATATTGTTATTTTCCCCTTGTTTTATTTTTTGTTTCAGCTAATTATTGCAAAATCAATCCATACATCTGACATTCTTGTCAAACATTTAGTTTTGTTTTTATGTTTTTGATTAAATAATTCCTCAATCCAATTAAATAACGTTTGTACTTCCAAATTGAATGTTAGACATGTACCACTCCATGTGGGTTTAACCTAAACTCTTTGTTGGATTTTATACTAATTAACAATTATTTACACCTAGAATTGGATGAGATATGTTTGAAATGTCTAATAAAAATGGTCTCTTTACAGGGGAATGGTGTTGTTTGAAATTATTTTATCAATTGAATTGTGATTTCTTGCGTGATAGTTGATTCGACTAAATTTTGTTTGTGTTTTTGTTGTTTATTTTGATCAGAAGAATAGATTAGCGTAAATGAGAGTAATTCTAGCAAAATGGGCCACCAAGACGACATTGGAAATCTAAACGAAGTGAATGACCCAATTCAATTGGGCTTCATTTTTGCAATTTGTCTACCTCTAGATGAAGGAAAGGTTTTCTTCAACATCACTAGCAGAATGCTTCAGCTCCTACAACTTCAAATATTATTTTGGGCTGGCTTAGGAGGATCCCCATGAGCATATTATGAACTTTGTGGATGTTTGTGATTTGTTGTCATGTAAGAACATAACACAAGAATCAGTTCATCTCAGGTTGTTTCTATTCTCTTTTATGGGTGAAGCTACTCAATGGTTGACTAAGTTACCAGAATATTCCATCACCTCTTGGGATGAACATACCACAACATTCCAAGTGAGATTCTTTATTTTGCTTATAATATATACATCATTGGAGAAAAATGACAATTCATTAGAGATCATGCCATAAAAAACAAAGACTAAGGTTAAGGTAAACGCCAAAAGTCTCATTTTATAATGTGGTGATTACCTACTTTTCTTCTCGGAATAATGGTGTGGTACTTGAAAATTTATTTATTTAAAATAAATAGAAAAACATGATTACAAAAGAAAAATGAAATTTAAATTATATTTCTTCCTTATTGTTTGGTGTACATTAATTTGTTAAGTACTTTACTGAAGAAGCGAATGTCAACCCCGGAGATTTATCCCAGTGTTATGTCATCAATAAATTTTGTCATATCCTTTGTCAAATAATTCTTCCATTCTCCAATTTCTCAGTTTCAAAAAATAAACTGTTGCTTATTCCTGACAAGGTTTCTCGTAATTTCTTACACTTAATAGACTCAAAATTACTCAAACTTTCGAACTCACTGAGTGGCACAATTTCTAGAGGCAAGCCTAGCTCTTGTTACTCTTTAGGGAAGGGTTTTTTCATGAAAGCAACCAACTTCTTCACATAATCCAACGTGTCCTCCTTCAAATCATCGCAAATAAAGAAGAAGACCCTCTCGGATCTCTCAACACTTGCTTTCCAGTATGCCAATACGTGATCCCAGTAAGGTCCATATGCGGATTTTACTACGACAAACCACTTAAATGCTTGATCAATTGATAGTAGCGATACTTTAGTACTTATTTACTTTGATCTTTTGTGTGAAATTCCACAAAGAAACAAATGTACTTTTTGGTTCTCTACATATGTAAATGATCATCAAATTATCTTATTCTAATTTAGACTTTGGTAATAGTGTGTAAGGTAGATGAGTGGATAACAATGGCAACTCCTTGTTTACAAATTTAGGATTGGAGAGAAAAACAAATTCCAAGAAGGGTATGCATGCATGGGGTAACTTATTGAGTATATAGCTCTTTGTATAATCTTAAGGATTAATCATAATGGAAAAGGTTAAGTCTTTAATCCAAGTGGTGCTTGTTTTTGGAACAGTGCAAAGAAAAATATCAGAGGGTTGAGCTTTGAAATTTTGTTCCATAAATAGAGCTGATTCTAGGAAAGATGAATTGTACCAAAAGGCTTCATATTGAGAGATATCAAAATTAGGTTAATTAGACTCTCGTTTGCAAAGTGTTGATATCACCTCTTTGTATTGTTTGCTTGTTTCATTGAAAATTTCTAATTCATAATTCTGAGATAACCAAATATTTCTTGAAGGGAAAGTGCAGGAACTCATTTTTTCGAGAATGTGAAAATGATGAAAAAAGAAGGGACCAACTTTCCTTTTGATATACAGAGGAAAATTTTCTTAGAATATTGCAAATGGTCCTTCTAATACTTAGATAATTAATCAATTAGGTTCCAGGTCATGAAAACTAAATACTAAGTTAGATAATCATGGAACTATCATAGAAATGACAATTATATTAAAGTTTACTTTTGACTTAGTTACTGTTCAAGATCTTGTTAGATATTGTTATTGTTATGCATTTGACTTTTGAGAAATAGAACATGCACTTATTGGGGATCTTCTGCAATGTATTTTACGAGGTTTTTCAATGTCAACTATTCAATGATCTGAAGTCATATTTGGTGTTTATAGGTATTATCTACAGTAAGCCTGTTTGGCAGGAAATACAGCAACAAAAGCCAATTCAATTTAAGAGGCCTTGCAATTTTCTGATGTTAGGTAGCTGTTGCTATAATCCCTCAAAATTCGATATTCAGTGATTCTAGCAATATTTATGCAAAATCTTTTATTTATTATTGTTGGGATAAGCATTGTTCTGATAAATGACGAAATGCATGGAACGCGTTGGCAAAGTCATTTTTAGAGAAATCATTTCAAGAAAGACTTCTATTTCATAAAAGAGTTTCTTTGCAAGAAGAGTTCTAAATAAAATAAACTTATGGAACAAAAGAAGCGTTAGTGAAGGAGTAGAAGACTTCAGAATGCAAAAACGTAAAAAGGAGAAGAGGTGTCCATTATACTTAGACACTTACCTAGCAAAAAAATTGAGAGATTGATTTCTGATGTGCTTCTGATCAAAGCATACATAAAAATAGATCTAGGAAGTTTTCTTAGTATTTGTTACTTTTATATTTTCTTGACCTTTGGTCTATAAACAAAGTTTAGAATCATAGCCTTCATGTTGAGGGCAACTCGAAGACATTGGGAACACATACATTGGAGGTGTGTGGTAGTATTGAGATTAAGTAGTTAATCTTTTGGTTAAGATAAAATTTTATAATATCATTGTTATAAAATCAGAAATTACTGGTTCTAATAAATTATTCAAAAACACGAAGTAACTGAGAATTTTTATAACCAGTAAATAAGATGAACAGAAATTTATTTGTAAAAAATAATTTAATCTGTAAAACTTACCAGAATCTGGAATACTCTTTTTAAAAATTCAGGAAGAAAATCAAGTCCACTGAATTCACAGTGTCCCCTTAAGGAAATTATTCCCCTCTAGTATCCGAGGTTTGATTTGGAATATAACCTCCCAGGGTAAAATGATCTTAATCAGTAGAGTATAGATACCAAAAACTCTACTGTCAGCGAATCAATCCACAGCAGGAAAGTACACGAAGAAATATATGGTTTTTAAGAAGGAGGAAGATCAGAAAATTCGTTAGTAAATATTCTGAATACTGAATGGTATTTATAGGCAAGAATAATATATTCTGAAAGGTTGCTACCCTTTCAGAATTGACACGACCATTAATGAAAGGTTGCAAACTTTCAAATGGTATTGATTGTTCCTGAAAGTTGCAACCTTTCAGAACAGTCATGGCGGGAAATTTTGAATATAATGGAATTTAAAACGGGTCACTTGCGCGGATCCGAGTCGGGTCGGGTTAAATAAAAAGTTGAAAACATTTTGGTTAAATTCTGTTATCAACTATTGAAAATAATTTTTGGCCATTTAAATTAATTAATAAATAATTAAAATAAATTTTGTCCAAAAATTATCTCTCGATCGATCATTTGCCAAATCCAAATCCAAAGCCGAAGCCGAAGCCGAAGCCAAAGCCAAAGCCAAAGCCAAAGCCAAAGCCGAAGCCGAAGCGAGCGAGCGACGACGACGACGGCGCGAGGGGGGTCCCTCTTTCCAACCCTTTTAACAATTAATAGGAGTGTGTATTTATTTAAACTCTCCTATTTTCATTTTCATTACTGATGAGGGACTATTGCCTTTTTTTCAATAAAGCATTAGAGGACTTTTCAAGTTCCCAACCTTTCAAGTTCTAAACTTTTCAAATTCCTCTCCTTCCCTCTATTTCCCATCAATTCTTGCTACATACCCAACAATCCCCCACATTGATGGGGAATAGTTATAAGATAGGAATGCACGGACAATTGTGTACTTTACAAGTAAGGATTAATTGCATCTGGAAGTATGTTTCCCCTTGGACTTTCCGTAGTGAACATATGTCGGATATACTCGGTCAATCGGTAGATGTGATATCTTTGAACCGTCGAACTTTGGTGTATACCTAGACAACCATATGTCACACAATTAACCCTTTACTGTTTATGATTCTTACGGTTGTGTTCGTTTCAGCCATGAACACCTCCTGGTTTCATGAGTGTATAGAGAATAGACTTTTGACATAAAATTCTCTTTGAAGCGGCTTCCACATCACACTCACATAGGTGATTTCTAACCGTGTCATCTCGTAAATACACTATTTTGTCAAATCTACCAAACTTAACAAATCATTAAAAACTTTAAGCTTTATTACCTCATTAACAAGCCTTAAAGTCTTAACCTTTTCCTGAACATTGTCTTCATCATGAGAATGGATTGAGTTAATTGACAATGTCGAACCGTCAGCCACAACTTTGTTTTTCTCCTTGAATCTAGCTCTTGGGATCTCCAGTCTGCTAGATAGAGTTATTGTCATGCTGAATTGTCCTAAGCCGTAAACCCATTCCCTTAGATGATCTTTCAACTACCTCTCTCACTAGGCCTTTCGTTAGTGGATCTGACACATCATCGCTTGACTTTACATAGTCAATTGTGATAATTCCACTAGAGAGCAGTTGTCTTATGGTGTTATGTCTACGTCGTATATGACGAGACTTCCTGTTGTACATAACGCTCCCTGCCCTACCTATTGCTGCTTGACTATTGCAATGTATGCAAATTGGTCCAACAGGTTTGGGCCAGAATGGAATATCCTCTAGGAAATTCCGGAGCCATTCCGCTTCTTCACCAGCCTTATCCAAAGCAATGAATTTAGATTCCATTTTGGAGCGAGCAATACATGTCTGTTTGGAAGATTTCCAAGAAACAGCTCCTCCACCAAGTATGAATACATAACCACTCGTGGATTTTACATCATTTGACCCGGTGATCCAATTTGCATCACTATATCCTTCAATCACAGCAGGATATTTATTATAATGCAAAGCATAATTTTGTGTCCATTTTAGATAACCCAACACACGTTTCATAGCCATCCAGTGAGTTTGATTCGGATTACTAGTGTACCGACTCAGTTTACTAATAGCACATGCTATATCTGGTCGCGTGCAATTCATAATATACATCAAACTTCCCAACACTCTGGCATATTCCAATTGAGAGTCACTTTGACCTTCATTCTTTATAAATGTACAACTTAAATCAATTGGAGTTTTTTGACTATATTGAAATTCAAGTAATTGAACTTATCCAATATTTTTTCAATATAATGAGATTGAGATAATGCTAGTCCCTAGGGAGTTTTGATAATCCTGACCCCTAAGATCAAATCAGCAACTCCTAAGTCTTTCATATCGAACTTGCTGGACAACATGCGCTTAGTAGCATTTATATCGTCAATTTCATTACTCATTATTAACATGTCATCAACATACAAACAAACAATGACTTCGTGATTCATAACGTTTTTAATGTAAACACATTTATCACATTTGTTAATCTTAAATCCGTTTGCCAACATTATTTGATCAAATTTAGCATGCCATTGTTTGGGTGCTTGCTTGAGTCCATAAAGTGACTTCACAAGTCTGCACAATTTCTTTTCTTTACCAGGAACTATAAACCCTTCAGGTTGTTCCATGTAAATTTCTTCCTCTAACTCTCCATTTAAGAAGGCTGTCTTTACATCCATTTGGTGGATTTTAAGATCATGCACTGCTGCTAGTGCTATTAACATCCTAATTGATGTTATCCTTGTTACTGGAGAATATGTGTCAAAGTAGTCCAGACCTTCCTTTTGTCTGTACCCTTTGACTACCAGTCTAGCCTTATATTTGTCAATAGTCCAATCAGGTTTCATTTTCCTTATAAAGATCCATTTTGATCCTAAAGGTTTATTTCCTAGAGGAAGATCAGTCAATTCCCAAGTGTGATTGCTTAAAATTGATTCAATCTCACTATTGACTGCTTCTTTCCAATAAGTTGACTCTGACGAAGACATAGCTGCTTTAAATGTTTGAGGCTCATTTTCAAGCAATAGTGCTACAAAATCTGGTCCGAAAGAAACAGATTTTCGTTGTCGAGTACTTCGCCTAGGTTCCTCACTACTTAGAATATTTTCCATTGATTCTTCTCGTGGTCGTTTAGGTCTTTCACTTGTTGACTCACTCTCAGTTTTATACGGATAAATATTTTCAAAAAACTCTGCATTATCTGATTCAATTATCGTATTAACATGAGTCTCACGATTATCCGATTTGTGAACCAAAAATCGACAGGCTTTACTATTCACAGCATACCCAATAAAGACACAATCTATTGTTTTGGGTCCAATTTTAACCCTCTTAGGTAAAGGAACCTCTACCTTGGCTAAACACCCCCACACTTTGAAATATTTCAAGTTGGGTTTTCTTCCTTTCCACAACTCATATGGAATTGATTGTGTTTTTCGATGGGGTACTCTATTGAGTATTTTATTAGCTGTAAGAATGGATTCCCCCCAAAGATTTCGCGGTGAACCAGAATTGATCATTAAGGCATTCATCATTTCCTTTAATGTTTGTTCTTCCGTTCTTCCAAACCATTTGACTATGGTGTATAAGGTGCAGTATTTTGATGAATAATACCATATTCCAAACATATCTCTACAAATGGAGATTCATATTCTCCACCCCTATCACTCCGAATCATTTTTATCTTTAGATTCAATTGGTTTTCCACTTCATTTTTGTATTGCTTAAATGCATCAATTGCTTCATCCTTACTATTAAGCAAATATACATAACAAAATCGAGTGCAGTCATCAATAAAAGTTATAAAATACTTTTTCCCACCACGAGATGGTGTTGACTTCATATCGCATATATCTGTGTGAATTAAGTCTAAAGTTTTAGAATTTCATTCAACAGACTTGTAAGGATGTTTAAAAAACTTACTTTCCACACAAATTTCACATTTTGACTTATCGCATTTAAAATCAGGCAATACTTCTAGATTAACCAATTTTCGCAAGGCTTTGTAATTTACATGTCCCAAACGGGCATGCCATAAATCACTTAACTCCAATAAGTAAACAGAAGCAGAATTTTTATTAATACTGTCAATAACCATTACGTTTAGTTTGAAAAGACCCTCATTGAGGTAGCCCTTTCCTATGAACATTTCATTCTTACTTATTACAACTTTATCACTAACTAGGACACACTTAAACCCGTTCTTAACGAGTAGTGCAGCAGAAACTAAATTCTTCCTAATAGTAGGGACATGCAGAACATTGTTTATAGTCAAAACTTTGCCGGATGTCATTTTCAACATTACTTTCCCAGTTCCTGCAATCCTTGCTGTTGCTGTGTTTCCCATGAATAAATCTTCATCGTACTCAGCAGGAGTGTACGTTGCAAAGGCTTCTTTTGCAGAGCAAATATGTCTAGTAGCACCTGAGTCGAGAAACCACTCCTTGGGATTTCCAACTAAGTTACATTCTGATATCATTGCACACAAGTCATCTGCATCTTCCATCTTTTCCACGATCTTTGCTTGGCTTTTGCCTTTGCCTTTGTGTTTGTCCTTTCTTGGAGCATGACAATCAGAAGATCTATGACCAGCCTTGCCACAATTATAACAGTTGCCTTTGAATTTCTTCTTGGCCTGTTCTGACTTCTGCCCGTTGGACTTCTTTCTCTTTTTGCCTTTGGTAGGAGCTTCTTCAACAATATTAACTCCAATGATTGTTGAACTCTTACGCGACTTCTTTTCGGCATTTCTGTTATCTTCCTCAATCTTGAGACGATTTACAAGATCTTCAAGCTTCATTTCTTTACGCTTGTGCTTTAGATAATTTTTGAAATCATTCCACGAAGGAGGCAACTTCTCGATCATTGCAGCCACTTGAAAAGCTTCATTTACTACCATATCTTCAGCAATCAGATCATGGAGAATAAGTTGAAGTTCTTGCACTTGTGATCCAACAGTTTTACTATCTGCCATTTTATAGTATAAAAACTTTGCGACCACAAACTTTTTTAAGCATGCATCTTCTGTCTTATATTTCTTCTCAAGTGCATTCCACAACTCTTTTGAAGTTGTTATTGCACTATAGACATTATATAAGTCATCCTCTAAAGCACTCAAAATGTAACCTTTACATAGGAAGTCTGACTGTTTCCATGCTTCAACAATTATAAATTTTTCCCTGTTTGGCATATCATCAGCAGGGACTGGAGTATCTTCATTTGTAAATTTCTGCAGACCAAGAGTGGTAAGCCAGAAAAATACTCGTTGCTGCCATCCTTTGAAATTCACACCTGTATTTACCCGGTTTCTCTGCTTGTGATACAAGAGGTCGTGTTGGTGCAGCAACAGCCACTGTCACACCAGTGTTTTCCATTTCTGATAATCAAAATTGATACTATATAAGTAAGCAATAAAATTATAATTGCAGACTTAAAGGAGTATAAAATCACAAAGATTTTTGTCTCCACCAGAAACACAGATTTAATAATTTCCTTATGGGTGGAAGCGATTTTTTAAGAGAAGAGAGAATAAGAGAGAGAGCGGAGAGTAAGTAGCTTTTTCAGCTTGTTTATTACTGAGCGAGAAGCCCTCTATTTATACAACATTTTTACACATTAGGCCAACAGAAATGGCCGACACTTACTTTACACTTGGCCTATATTAATTCGGCCAACACAAAACGACAAACTACTAAAGACATAACATAAAATTACGAAAATAATTTTTTTTTCTTTCAATTGTTATTCCACTGAACATCTCACACTGGGATGATATGAATACATTTTGGGAGTAAGGAAGAACAACGTAAATGTGAATGTGCAACAGTGCTACAACCCATAGACAGAAAACATTATTTCCATGATATGTGATGGATTTAATTAGTATATTGATGTCATAAACAACATTCAGGAAGAATTGAAGTAATACTAATATACATATTACTATAATGTCCTTTTAATTTTATAATCTGTGAAAGACAAGAATAGGCAATCCCCCATCAATATGAAGATTAATCATTGTTCTTTAGTTGAAGGTCTTCTTGTCATCACTCAACCTGAAAACGAAGTGATGTGACAAAAAAAGCCAATAATATTTTCATTTTACTATTGGCAAACTCCTTCCCAAGACGATCCTTGGCCCCGCCTGTTTTATCAATAAAAGAATAGACTTAGCTAGTTATAATAAGACACCATACATGCAAAAAACAAATTAAGTATAGTGTCGCATTCAAGGCTCTAAGAAATGATAATTAACGCTAATAAATTGGTTTGAGTAACCTGGGAAGCTGTAAATTTGAAGTGGTTCTTAGGCTTGAAGAAACCATCCCCATTGATCCATCTCTCTTGTTTATATTCTTCTATATCATCACTCCATATAAATTTCATTCTTCCCATTGAATATGATTGGCAAGCCTTTATGTCCCCTATGTTCAATTGAATCCATCTAGTAAGGTGACCGCGAATGTGTACAATAAAAGAAGTTCTTTTTATCATAGGAAGTGCGGGATAGAGTCTAAGAGTCTCAATCAGTGTTGCATGATGATATTGCATCTTTTCTAGGGCATCTTCACTCACATTGACACCACAATCCATTATGTCTGCCGCATCTTGTTTCTCATATATTGCTTCTTTAATCACCTGTACTTCTTTCTCCAGAAAATATTTTGCATAGCACATATATGAAACAAGAAAGGGTGGTTGTTGTGATAACTTTTCCTGCTATTATGAAGTTTAATATTATACCATGCAATACTTTTCCAGCTTTTTCTAGAAACTTTGACATAATGTCTTCTTTCTTCCATTGCAACTGGAAAAATATTAAAAGTAGTAGATATAGGATGATTAACCTACAGATAGATTAGCTTTTGGTTTATTCATCTTTTCAGTTTTTAGGTGGATCAGCTTATAAACAAACTCATCAATAGTTCTTATATTGTCTCTTAACTTTGATTCGAATCTAATATTGAGAAATCATTTAATCTTCCATAATATATAAACAAATATGCAAAGTGTCAATGCACTTGCGTCGTCAAGTGCATTGATAATACTTTTGCCTTCATCAATTGAACTACACATGTTGTCTTGCTCAACATCGAAGGAAACTGTGAATATAGAATCTAGAATTTCTTTCATGAATAGATTCTACATCGATAGAACTAGGATTATTCGTCTGGTAGGAATAAATATGGAACCCTTCTGTGAAATCAACTTGTGGACTTACTTAATTTCTATTATCTTGTAGGATTTGACCGTTTCAGAAAATATATGGGCTAGTTTTGTTGTTTATCTTGTATTCCTAACATACATAAAACAAAACATTGAAGAACTTTGTGAAACAACAAAGTTTAACAGTATTTTCAAAACTAGAAAATTAAAACTTGTAGAGAAACTAGTTACATTAGAAAAAAAAATACATGAATTATTTTTCTTAAAGAAGAATTGTTGTCAATATGTGTCTAAAGAATCTTATTGATTCCAACGAACTTTGCAGAAAGACAAAGTTACCAAAGTTTAATGAACCAGTGAAGAACAAAAAATTAGAAGAACTGAAATTAATCCAAAAATCTAAAATTTGTGACACATAGCAGAATCTGAAAAAAAACAGAAAGAAGATCAAGCCCACTGAATGCACAGTGTCCCCTTAAGGAAATTATTCCCCTCTAGTATACGAGGTTTGATTTGGAATATGTCCTCCAAGGGTAGAATGGTCTGAATCACCATTGTATTGATACCCAAAGCGCTAGTGTCAGCGAGTCACTCAAAGGCAGTAAAATACACTTAGAATACTAGATTTAGTAGTAGAAGAAAAAGTCCATAATTCTATTTTCTATACATTTAAAATGAGGGAAAATACCTCAATTTATAGAACAAAGGATAGTGCGAAAAGGTTCTTATTGTGTCTTACTAGAAAAGTCAACCTTTGGTAAAGTCACAATCTTTCAGATAGGTCATCACCTTTCATCAAAGTCACAACCTTTCATAAAAATCATAACTTTTCATAGAAGTTGCAACTTTTCATAAGAGTCGCAACCTTTCATAAAAGTCATAACTCTTCATAAAACCATACTTTTTCATTATCCATTCACACCTTTTAAAACCCACCAATCCCCCGCATGAATGGGTAATGACTCCAAGACAAAGAAACAGACAAGTATTTGTACTTTACAAGCAAGAATTAATTGCATCTGGATAAGTAGGTTTCCCTTGGACTTACCATAGTGAACATATGTCGTGTATACTCTGTCAATCAGTATATGCGGTATGTTTCAACCGTCGAGCTTTGGTGTATATCTAGTCAACCATATGTCACACAATTGAACTTTTACTGTGTATGGTTCTCACGGTTGTGTTCATTTTTATCAATGAACACCTCCTGATTTCATGAATTTATAGAGAGATAGGCTTTTGACAATCATTTTTTTTAAGCGGTTTACACTTCACACTCACATAGGTGATTTATAACCGTATTATTGCGTAGATACATCATTTGGATAACTCTGCCAAACTTAGCAAATCATTAAACCCATTAAGATTTATTAACTCATTAACAAGCCTTAATGTTGTATCATTGTCCCTGAGCATTGTCTTCGTTATGAGAATGGATAAAGTTTGTTGACAATGCCGAACCAACATTCTCAACTTTGTTTTTCTTCTTGAATCTAGCTACTGGGATCTCTAGTCTGCTAGATAGAGTTACCGCCATGATGACTTGTCCTAAGTCGTAAATCCATTCCCTTAATGATCTTTCAACTTTATTTCTAGTTAGACATTTTTGTAAGTGGATCCAACACATTATCCTTTAACTTTACTTAGTCAATTCTTATAATTCCACTGGAGAGTAGTTTTCTAACGGTATCATTCTATGTAATATATGACGAGACTTTCTGTTATACGTCATACTTCATTCCCTACCTATTGCATCTTGACTATCAAAGTGTATGCATCCTGATGTAAATGGTTTGGGACAAATTAATATCTATCAAGAAATTTTGGAGTCTTTCAACTTATTCACCGACCTTATCTAGAGCACCTAGCTTAAAGATCATTGTAGAGCTAGTGATACATGTCTCTTTTAAAATATTTCCAAGAGACTGCTTTTCTACCAAGATTAAATACATATCCACTCGTGAACTTTACTTCATTTGTCCGATGATCAATTTGCATCATTATATCTTTTCAATACTGCAGGTTATTGTTATGATGCAAGACAAAGTTTTAAGTATTATTTTAAATACTCCAAAAATCTATTTATTTCTATCAACTGAGTTTATTTGGGATCACTTGTGAACCTACTCAGTTTATAATAGCAAATGTTATATCTGATCGGGCACACTTCATGATATACATCATACTTTTTAATACTCTAGCACGATCCAATTGTGAGTCACTTTCACTTTAATTTTTTTTGAAATGCATGCTCATATTTATTGGAGACTTGATAATATTTAAATTCAAATATTTGAACTAGTAAAGTACCTATTTAATGCAATGAGACCGTGAAAATGCTAAACATTATGGAGTTCTAAGGATTCTTATACCTAATATCGCATCAGCAACTCCAAGATATTTCATTCCAAACTTGCTTTATAGCTTATGTTTAGTAGCATTTATGTCATATGTCTCTACTGATGACCAACATATAACTAATATTCACACAAACAATGACCTTATGATTTTAATGTGAACAACATTTATCACTTCTGTCATTCCTAAACCATTTGCCAACATGGTTTGGTCAAATTTTTATGTCATTGTTTGGGTGCTTGTTTTAGTTCATACTGTTACTTAACAAGTTCACACACTTTCTTTTGTTTACTAGGAACCATAAATCTCTCGGGCTGTTCCATGTAAATTTCTTCCTCCAATTCTTTGTTTAAGAATTTTTTTTCACATTCATTTTATGAATTTGGAGGTCATATATAACAACCGATCATATTAGCATCCTAATGGATGTAATTCTAGTTATTGACGATATATATATATATATATATATATATATATATATATATATATATCAAAACTTTATTTTTGTCTATAATCTTTTACACAAAGTTTTGCTCTTTATTTGTCAACAGTTCTATCGACTTTCCTTTTCCTTTTGAGGATTCACTTTGAACCCAAAAGTTTATTTCCTAGAGGAAGATCAACCAACTTTAAATAGAATTGCTCCATATTGAACCAATCTCACTATTTGCACAATTTTTCCAAAAGGATGAGTCTACATAAGACATAAGAAATGTTACAAAATCATATTCGAAGGAAGTATATGTCCCTTCATATTCACTACGCCTCTGAATCTCTTTATTGAGTAGATTCTCCTTTTTTTTCTTTCCAAGGTTGTTTACACCTTTCACTAGACTACTCAAGTCTAATTTTATATCCACAGTCTTAAGTCCTATTTCAATCCTTTTAGTAATAGGAACTTGGACTTTTGTTATATACCCCCACACTTCGGAATATTTCAAGTTGGATCTTTTTCCTTTCCATTTCTCATATGGAATAGATTGTGTCCAGAACAAAAAAAAATATTTTCTTTCTGAATAGACAATTTTTTTTTACCTTTTGCAGTAAGGATAGTTCCTCCACACAAGTTTTTTCGTAAACCTAAACCTATAAATAATTCATCCATCATTTCTTTAAATTTTTGATATTTTATTTAGATTGTGGTGAATAGGGCAATAGTTTGATGTTTAAATTCACTCTCCAGACATATTTCTGTACAAGGAGATTCATACTTTCCATTCTTATCACTTCTAATCTTTTTCCAAACTGATATTCAACTTCGATATTACGTTTTCTAAACATTTCTATTGCTTCATTCTTACAACTTAGCAAATAGACATAGTCATTTCTAATGCAATTGTCAATAAAAGTAACGAGATACTTTTTCCCACCATGAGATGGTGTTGACTTCATATCACAAATGTCACTGTAATCAATTCTAAGAGATTAGAATTCCTTTCAACAGATTTATATGAATGCTCCACATACTTAGATTCAACACAAACTTGACATTTTTATATATTGGACTCAAAGTTAGACAAAACATTTAAGTTGATTAGTTTTTCTTACAAGGTTTTGTAATTGATATGCCCCAAGTGTTCATGTAACAAACATTGACTCAAGCAAGTAAGAACAAATAAAAATATTGAGTTTGAAAAGCTCTTCGCGGGGTAGCTTTTTCATCACTAATATTTTGTTCCTTATTCTTACAATTTTGTGTGATACAAACATTTTTTAGAGTGTGAAATATCCTTTTCAGAAGGACATTTCCATAACATTCTATTTTATTGTTATAGAACTATCCATGAACCAAGTTTCATCGGTTCCAATAAAGGCAATATAGTCCAAATGTTTCTTTTACAAAAACATAAAAAATGATTATTCACCAATATTCATGTCTATGCAAATACTTTTATTATAATAAACGTATCTTTTCATGAAAAATCACAACATTTTAAGTGACAATTTTTCATAAAATAACACAATTAATTTGAAAAAGTATATCTACAATTTGGTAGTTTCATACTAGTCATACTATATACTAGTTATAGACAAGCTCAACAACTACAATACCAAATACACTCCAAGAATTTTGTGGATCTAACATAATACAAAAGTATCATTGAATTTCATTATTTTGCTCCAAAGTTAAATTAGACACCGAGGCTAATCATAAGAAAATAACCCCCACATTTTAAATGTGATCTAAAAAATATTTTTCAAGTATATGAAAATAGTATTTCTGTCACGACCCAAATCGGGGACGCGACTGGCACCCACATTTACCCTCCTATGTGAGCGAACCAACCAATCTAACCCTTAACATTTCAATGAATATCGACATAAAATAGTGCGGAAGACTTAAACTCATTCATAAAATCAAACCAATAACTATTATTATCATCCCCAGAATCTGGAAGTCATCATCACAAGAACATCTATCTCAAATTTCTAAACTAAAACTGTCTAAGAAGCTAAAACAAAATACTAGCTAGTCCATGCCGGAAGTTCAAGGCATCAAGACTTGAAGAAGAAGACCCAGTCCAAGCTAGACGCATTAGCTCACCCTGAATTTCCGATGAAGTGAAGACTGGCTAGATCTACTGTTGAGTTGAAGTTGACGGAACGTTTGCTGCATTACACAAATAACAAAGAAGAAAACATAAAAGTAGGGGGTCAGTACAACCACAAGTACTGAGTAGATATCATCGGCCAACTCAAAATAGGGAACAATATATATCAATAATAATGTAAATCAACTACAATACTCAACATGTAGCAATAATAGTATTAATTCATCAATAAATACAACCGAGTTCAAACATGAGGACTCAAGCCTCAATACCATACTCATTTGGGAATTAAGTTCATTAGATGGAGTATATTCATCTTTTTTCGAGATTCATTATCTTTCTTCCTCTTGTGTCGGTACGTGACACTCCGATTCCCTACCACTATGTGTCAGAACGTGACACTCCGATCCCCTATATGTGTCGGAACGTGACACTCTGATCCCCTATATGTGTCGGAACGTGACACTCCGATCCCCTATATGTGTCGGAACGTGACACTCCGATCCCCTATATGTGTCGGTACGTGACACTCCGATCCCCTAATTCTACGTGTCGGTTCGTGACACCCGTCCCACTAATACTATGTGTTGGAACGTGACACTCCGATCCACTAATACTATGTGTCAGAACGTGACACTCCGATCCACTAATACTATGTGTCGGAACGTGACACTCCGATCCACTAATCTCATTATATCCGTTCATCAAGCCTTCTCTATACCAAGACATCATCAATCCCGTTACTTTAATTCATCAAGCCTTCTCTTATACCAAGGCATCATCATTAATATCATAGATGAAAGTTTCTTTAAAGATTTGGGATTCAATAGCTTCATCATGCTTTGTTTTATCAAAATCACATAATCATAATCATGCAAGCATACAATCTAAGCATATGGTAGGGTTTACAATACTATCAACACATATCATTCACTATTAAGAGTTTACTACAAGTAGCATGAAAACCATAACCTACCTCCATCGAAGAATTGGAATCAACAAGCAATTTCCCAAGCTTTGATATTCTCCTCAACCAATTCGATCGATCAATACTCTCTCTCTCTCTGTTCTTTCTCTGTTGTTTTATTCAAACCCTCTTTCCTTTACCCTAATTATCATGTAATTAAGAATAAAAGAGGACAATAGAACCCACTAATTAACTTAGGGTTACCTCTTTTAACCCCCAAGTAATTAGACTTATTAATATTAACCCTCAATCTTTATAATTAAGGAGAGAATAGTCCAAAACGACCCTTAAAACGTGTAGAGGAATCCTATTCTGACTGGGATCTGCGCGACCTGTGACGGGCCGTCGTGCCTGCGACGGTCCGTCACACAGGTCGTCGCAACCCCCCCCAAAATTCAGGTGGACTGTGACGGCCTGTCACACCTGTGACGGTCCGTCCTGCACCTCCGTCCTGAAGGTCAGAAACTCGTTTCTTATACCAAATTCTCAAAAGTTGAAGTGTTTTGCAACGGAAACTCACGACGGTTTGTCGTGGATGTGACGGCACGTCCTGTAGGTCCGTCACAATTTATAGAGAGTCGATTTTCAGTATCAAATTTCAGAATTCTAAGTGTCATGGAACGAAACCTCCACAACGGACCGTCGTGACCACGACGGTCCGTCGTTACATCCGTCGTCCCAGCCAGTTTTTCCAGAAATAAAATCTGTTGCTCAAAACGACTAAACAGGTCGTTACAATAGATACCAATTTACCCATCGTTCGTCCCCGAACGATCAAAAGAAGAAAAACAGTGGCGAAAAGGAGTACCTGAATCTGTAAACAGATGTGGGTATTTTTCTTGCATATCTGCCTCCTTCTCCCAAGTAGCCTCTTCAACCGGTCGATTCTTCCATTGAACTTTGATGGATGCAATCTCTCTCGACCTCAACTTGCGAACCTCTCTATCTAATATAGCAACCGGTTCCTCTTCATAAGTCAAGTTCTCATCCAACAAAACTGAATCCCAACGGATGATGTAGTTTCCATCTCCGTGGTATCTTTTCAACATGGACACATGAAACACCGGATGCACTCCGGACAGCCCTGGGGGCAAGGCTAATTCATAAGCCACCTCCCCTATTCACTTTAGTACCTCGAATGGACCAATATACCTTGGACTTAGCTTACCTCTTTTGCCAAACCGCATCACCCCTTTCATGGGTGAAACCTTCAACAAGACTTGTTCACCTTCCATGAACTCCAAGTCTCTAACCTTTCGGTCTGCATACTCTTTTTGTCTACTTTGCGCCGCTAGAAGCTTTTCTTGAATGCGCTTCACCTTATCTAACGAATCCCTCAAGAGGTCAGTTCCCAAGGTCTAACCTCAAATGCATCGAACCACCCAATGGGAGATCTACACCTCCTCCCATACAATGCTTCAAATGGAGCCATATCAATGCTGGAATGATAGCTATTATTGTATGAAAACTCTGCCAAAGGTAAGAAGCTATCCCAATGGCCACCAAATTCTATCACACAAGCACGAAGCATATCCTCTAACACTTGAATCGTTCGCTCAGACTTACCATCAGTCTGAGGGTGAAACGCAGTACTAAGGTCCAACCTAGTACCTAATTCAGCATGTAATGTCCTCTAAAACTTAGAAGTAAACTGCGTACCTCTATCTGATATGATGGAGAGTGGAACTCCATGCAACCGAATGATCTCTGAGATGTAGATCTTGGCTAACTTCTCTGCATTGTAGGTCACCTTGACAGGAATGAAGTGAGCAGACTTAGTTAACCTATCAACAATCACCCAAATCGAGTCATACTTACCCAGTGTCTTGGGAAGACCAACCACGAAATCCATCGCGATTCTCTCCCACTTCCATTCAGGAATGGGCATTCTCTGAAGTGTTCCTCCGGGCCTCTGGTGTTCATATTTCACTTGTTGACAGTTTGGACACTTGGCAATAAAGTCAACAATATCACGCTTCATTCTACTCCACCAGAAGTGTTGCTTTAGGTCGCAATACATCTTGGTTGCACCAGGATATATAGAATACCCGGAACTAAGAGCCTCTGTCAGAATAGTGGTGATCAAATCATCAACTCGGGGTACACATACCCTTCCCTTGATTCTCAAAACACCTTCCTCATCGATTTTCGCTTCTTTAGCCTCTCCTTGCGACACTTTATCTCGAATCTGGATCAATTTCTCATCATCAAACTGCTTCCCCTTAATTTTGTCAAGAAAAGAGGATCTTGCCTCCACACAAGCTAACAATCCTCCCTTCTCATTTACTTCTAATCTCATGAGGTCATTAGCCAAAATCTGCACTTCTCTAGCCAATGGGCGTCTAGAAGCTTGCAAATGAGCTAGACTTCCCATGCTTCCCGCCTTTCTACTCAAGGCATCTGCCACCACGTTCGCCTTCCCCGGATGATACAAGATAGTGATATCGTAGTCCTTCAGTAGTTCCATCCATCTCCTTTGTCTCAAGTTCAAATCTTTCTGAGTAAAGACATACTGTAGGCTACGATGATCCGTATAGACTTCACACTTAACCCCATATAAATAGTGCCTCCATTGCTTCAATGCAAATATTACCGCGGCCAATTCCAAGTCATGAGTTGGATAGTTACGTTCATGCACTTTTAATTGTCTTGAAGCATAAGCAATCACGTTCTTCTCTTGCATTAGAACTGCACCCAAACCCGAATAGGATGCATCACAATAAAGAATGAAGTTCTTACCCTCTACCGGCAAGGTGAGGATAGGTGCGGTAGTCAACAAAGTCTTGAGCTTCTGAAAGCTTTCCTCACACTCATCCGACCATACAAATGGAACATTCTGCTTAGTCAGGTTCGTCAATTGGGAAGCAATAGAGGAGAATCCCTTGACAAAGCGGCGGTAGTAGCTAGCTAACCCAACAAAGCTTCTTATTTCTGACACATTAGTGGGTCTTACCCAATTCTTCACTGTCTCAATCTTAGAAGGATCCACCATCACTCCATCCTTAGAAACCACGTGCCACAAGAAGGACACCGCATCTAGCCAAAACTCACACTTAGAGAATTTCGCATAAAGCTTCTTCTTCCTCAATAACTCTAACACCATTCTCAAATGCTCCTCATGTTCCTTCTTACTTTTAGAATATACCAGTATATCATCTATAAATACGATCACAAAGAGATCCAAATATGGCTTGAAAATCCCATTCATCAAGCTCATGAAAGCAGCAGGGGCATTCGTAAGACCAAAGGACATCACTACAAATTCATAATGCCCATACCTGGTTCGGAAAGCAGTCTTTGGCACGTCCGCTGCCCGTATTTTCAATTGATGATAACCGGATCTCAAGTCGATCTTCGAGAAGACACAAGCACCTTGTAACTGATCGAACAAGTCATCAATGCGAGGAATGGGGTACTTGTTCTTAATAGTTACTGTGTTCAACTGTCGGTAATCTATGCACATTCGAAAGCTCCCATCCTTCTTCTTTACAAACAAGACCGGAGCACCCCAAGGAGATGCACTTGGTCTAATGAAGCCTTTGCTCAACAACTCTTGAAGTTGTGCCTTTAACTCTCTTAACTCTGCGGGAGCCATTCTATAAGGGGGTATAGAAATGGGGCGAGTGCCTGGTTCCAAATCAATGCAGAAGTCTATATCCCTATCTGGTGGCATACCAGGAAGATCTGCAGGGAACACATCCAAAAATTCACGGACTACCAAAACTGACTCAATCGAAGGTACTTGAGCAGTGTCATCCTTGAGATGTGCCAAGAAAGCTAAACACCCCTTACTCACCATTTTCTTAGTACGAAGAAAGGAGATGATACGCACCGGATTGGAAGTGTAGTCGCCCTCCCACACTAACGGATCTGCCCCAGGCTTGGCTAACGTCACAGTTTTAGCATTACAATCCAAAATCGCAAAATTCGGAGAAAGCCAAGTCATACCCAAAATTACATCAAAGTCACCCATTTCTAGAATAACCAAATCTACATAAGTGTTGCTCCCCACAAAATTCACCAAACAAGACCTATATACCTTTTCAACTATCACCGACTCACCCACCGGAGTAGAAACACGAATAGGCATGTCAAGTAATTCACAATGTAATTTTAGACCATTAGCAAATGATGAAGATACATATGAGAACGTGGATCCAGGATCAAACAATACGGAAGCCATGAAATCACAAATCAAAAGGTTACCTGTGATGACAGCATCTGATGCCTCCGCTTCAGATCTCCCAGGGAAAGCGTAGCAATGGGCCCCATTATTTGTCTGTCCGTTGCCCCTACCATGTTGCATAGTAGTGGCTCCGTTTTGCCCATCACCCCTCCCGTTTTGGTGACCACCATTACCTCGACCACCACGTCCTCCAGAAAAGCGGCCTCTACTATGACCACCTCTACCTCTAGCTATCGGGGGTCTGTAACTCTATTTTGGACAATTCCTCCTAATATGTCCAATCTCTCCACATCCATAGCACTCTCTGGAGTCAGGCATAGGTCTCTCGGAGTAGTGTTGACCGTTCTGAGGTGGACCCCCAACTATAGTCTGTAGTGAAGACTGAATTGGTCGAGCTGAGTGACCTCCGAAGTTCTATCCTCTAGAGTAAGAACCATTAAACTCACCTCCCCTTCGAAACCTTTTTGATGTCGATGTCGTGGTGAAGTCATCTGGTTTCACTCCTTCCACCTCTATCACAAAGTCTACCACCTCTTGGAAGGATGTTGCCGTTGCCGCTATCTGTAATGCTGAAATCCGCAATTCTGACCTCAACCCCTTCACAAAACGGCGGATCTGTTCTTGTGGACTGAAACAAAGTTGGGTGGCATACCTAGATAATGCGCGGAATTTAGCCTCATATGCATTAACCGTCATCCTTCCTTGCTCAAGACTCAAGAACTCATCCCTTTTTCTATCTCTCAAAGTCCTTGGGATATACTTCTCCATAAACAAGCTAGAGAATGATTCCCAAGTCATAGGTGGTGCCTCTGTTGGTTGACACTCAACATGTGAACGCCACCACATTTTGGCGTTCCCTTGAAACTGATAGCTCACGAACTCGACACCAAACCTCTCTACTATACCCATCTTGTGTAGTAGCTCATGACAATCAACCAGAAAATCGTAGGCATCCTCTGATTCTGCACCCTTAAAGACTGGAGTTTTCAATTTCAAGAACTTACTGAAAAGTTCATGCTGATCGTTTGTCATTATAGGCCCGGTAGTCAGACGTGGAAATGTGCCTATCCCCAATGTTGCATCCATGCGGGGAGCCCTAGTAGCCGCATGTCGTATCTCTGAAACCGGGGGTGTTGGTGCAGAAACCACTGGAGGTGCCTGACCGTGATCAGATAACCCGCTCAGATAAGCAAGAACCTGATTGATCATCTCTGGGGTAGGTTGGGGTGGCATTTCCTCATTTTGCACTTGTTCATTCTCCCATTCCTCACCCTCTCTTATCACCTCCTCGGTCGGTGGAGGAGTCACTGCCCTAGCATCAGATGGGCTAGGTGCTCGTCCTCTTCCTCTAGAGGACGTCCTCCCACGACCTCTACCACGGCCTCTTGCCGCTGCTCTTCCTCGAGCCACAGCCCCAGTGGCTGGCTCAATCATTTCTTGTCTTTCCGTTGCTGCTGTTGGCGCGGTCGTTGCTCTAGTTCTAACCATCTGCGAAATAGAGTGAAGATGGTCAGACACCAATTCGTATCGCCTAGATACCAATTGGACTCAAGTAGTAGCACGAAAGAAAGAATGAAAGAGTGAAGTTTCCCTAAAGTCTTATAGCCTCTCAAGGAAAAGTAAAGGCGTCCCCCTACCGTTCCTTAAGACTCTACTAGACCTGTTCTTGTGTGATGAGACCAACGAACCTAATGCTCTGATACCAAGTTTGTCATGACCCAAATCGGGGACGCGACTGGCACCCACATTTACCCTCCTATGTGAGCGAACCAACCAATCTAACCCTTAACATTTCAATGAATATCGACATAAAATAGTGCGGAAGACTTAAACTCATTCATAAAATCAAACCAATAACTATTATTATCATCCCCAGAATCTGGAAGTCATCATCACAAGAACATCTATCTCAAATTTCTAAACTAAAACTGTCTAAGAAGCTAAAACAAAATACTAGCTAGTCCATGCCGGAAGTTCAAGGCATCAAGACTTGAAGAAGAAGACCCAGTCCAAGCTAGACGCATTAGCTCACCCTGAATTTCCGATGAAGTGAAGACTGGCTAGATCTACTGTTGAGTTGAAGTTGACGGAACGTTTGCTGCATTACACAAATAACAAAGAAGAAAACATAAAAGTAGGGGGTCAGTACAACCACAAGTACTGAGTAGATATCATCGGCCAACTCAAAATAGGGAACAGTATATATCAATAATAATGTAAATCAACTACAATACTCAACATGTAGCAATAATAGTATTAATTCATCAATAAATACAACCGAGTTCAAACATGAGGACTCAAGCCTCAATACCATACTCATTTGGGAATTAAGTTCATTAGATGGAGTATATTCATCTTTTTTCGAGATTCATTATCTTTCTTCCTCTTGTGTCGGTACGTGACACTCCGATCCCCTACCACTATGTGTCGGAACGTGACACTCCGATCCCCTATATGTGTCGGAACGTGACACTCCGATCCCCTATATGTGTCGGAACGTGACACTCCGATCCCCTATATGTGTCGGAACGTGACACTCCGATCCCCTATATATGTCGGTACGTGACACTCCGATCCCCTAATTCTACGTGTCGGTTCGTGACACCCGTCCCACTAATACTATGTGTCGGAACGTGACACTCCGATCTACTAATACTATGTGTCGGAACGTGACACTCCGATCCACTAATACTATGTGTCGGAACGTGACACTCCGATCCACTAATCTCATTATATCCGTTCATCAAGCCTTCTCTATACCAAGGTATCATCAATCCCGTTACTTTAATTCATCAAGCCTTCTTTTATACCAAGGCATCATCATTAATATCATAGATTAAAGTTTCTTTCAAGATTTGGGATTCAATAGCTTCATCATGCTTTGTTTTATCAAAATCACATAATCATAATCATGCAAGCATACAATTTAAGCATATGGTAGGGTTTACAATACTATCAACACATATCATTCACTATTAAGAGTTTACTACAAGTAGCATGAAAACCATAACCTACCTCCACCGAAGAATTGGAATCAACAAGCAATTTCCCAAGCTTTGATATTCTCCTCAACCAATTCGATCGATCAATACTCTCTCTCTCTGTTCTTTCTCTGTTGTTTTATTCAAACCCTCTTTCCTTTACCCTAATTATCATGTAATTAAGAATAAAAGAGGACAATAGAACCCACTAATTAACTTAGGGTTACCTCTTTTAACCCCCAAGTAATTAGACATTAATATTAACCCTCAATCTTTATAATTAAGGAAAGAATAGTCCAAAACGACCCTTAAAACGTGTAGAGGAATCCTATTCTGACTGGGATCTGCGCGACCTGTGACGGGCCGTCGTGCCTGCAACGGTCCGTCACACAGGTCGTCGCAACCCCCCCAAAATTCAGGTGGACTGTGACGGCCCGTCACACCTGTGACGGGCCGTCCTGCACCTCCGTCCTGACGGTCAGAAAATCGTTTCTTATACCAAATTCTCAAAAGTTGAAGTGTTTTGCAACGGAAACTCACGACGGTTCGTCGTGGATGTGACGGCACGTCCTGCAGGTCCGTCACAATTTACAGAGAGTCGAATTTCAGTATCCAATTTCAGAATTCTAAGTGTCATGGAACGAAACCTCCACGACGGGCCGTCGTGACCACGACGGTCCGTCATTACATCCGTCGTCCCAGCCAGTTTTTCCAGAAATAAAATCTGTTGCTCAAAACGACTAAACAGGTCGTTACATCCACATACTTTCTTAGACTTCCAAAATGTCATTGATAATATGAAACCTCTTTTGGAAATATTATTCTACAAAAGAATTATACTCCTTCAATTCTCTTTGACAATGTTTACATAATTGAAAAGTTCATTCCATTGAGGCATAAACCACAAACTCTAAGTCATTGGTATTTTTCCTCTATCACACATAGACATGCCACTTAGTATTCTAATATTAATAATAAGGACAAAAAAATTGTACAATTTATTTCTATATAACTTTGAAGTTTATAGATATGAAAAGTACAACACTAACTTATTATGTGAAGTTTTCATATTATTCAAACCAATTGCATAGTCCAACTTTTCCGGAGTAGAAAACCACAAAAGTTTTTAGTCTAAAAAAATCAGACATACTGACATTTCACATGGAGTATAAAACTACAAAAGTCTTTTCTTTTTCTTTCTCCAAACCGAATAAAAAATGTTATTAGACCATCATAGAAATGTTTTTCCATTCAATTAGTATTCTAGCTATGACATTTTAACAGACTATTTATCAAACAAAAAATGTGCATATCTCATTCTGCAAACTAGTAAGTTTTAAAGGCAACACTATTTGCCAAAAAAAATTCATTTAAAAAATATCTAATGTGTAGATCTTTTTCTGAATACACACATCATAAATATCAAAATTGTTAACCTTTAGAAACTATTTTCCTCCTTATATAAACAATAAGAAGGTTAATGGGTGTAATCTTTAATCGGAATACCATCAATTTTTTCTGGTACATTTTCCTTTTGACCTTGCTAAACAAAGCAACAAATTATGGAGATGTAACAAATTTATATTCTATTTCCATGATTAGATTCTCTCAATCAGTAGAATAAAAGAAATACTAACAATGCAATAATATCCTTAAGATTGTTGTTCATCTTGTTTTCCTAACATACTTAAAACAGAACTTTGAAGAACTTTCTAAGACAAAGTTGAAGAACATTTTCATAACTAGAAAACTAAAAGTAGTAGCGAAACTAGAATCAGAAAAAAATTAGAAAAAATATACAAAATACTTTTCTTAATGAAGAATTGTTGTTGATATATGTCTAAATAATCTTACTGATTCCAACAAACTTCGTAGAAACACAAAGTTACCAAAGATTAATGAACCAATGAAGAACTAAAGAATAAAAAAAACGGAAATTAATTCACAAATATAAAATTTGTAACACATGCCTGAATCCGGAAAAACTAGAAAGAAGATCAAGCCCATTGAATGCACAGTGTCCCCTTAAGGAAATTACTTTACTCTAGTATCCGAGGTTTCATTTGGAATATGTCCTGCAAGGGTAGAATGATCTCAATTACCAGTATATTGATACCTAAACACTGGTGTCAGCGATCCACTCAACCACAGTAAACTACACTTAAATACTAGATTTAGTAGTAGAAGAAAAATTCCATAAAATCTATTTTCTATATATTTAAAATGAGAGAAAATTTCTCAATTGATAGAACAAAGGGTAGTTTGAAAAGATCTTGTTGTGCCTTACTGTAAAGTGCACAAACCTTTGAAAAAGTCACAATCTTATAGAAAGGTCGTCACATTTCATAAAAGTCACAACCTTTCATAAAAGTTACAACTTTTCATAAAAGTCACAACTCTTCATAAAAGTCACAACTCTTAATTTTCCGTTCACACCTTTTAAAACCCAAAAGTTTTACTGAATTTTTTCTGAATACCACACTTATAAAATCCCTCAATACCTTTTGGGGAATTTTTTGCTCAAAAATATCATCTCCTCCTGCCACTTATCACCATTGATGTGAAAATCCCATCCCCGAACAGATCCTTTATGATGTTGTAACTATGTCTCCTTTCAAATTATTCAAAAAACTCAAGATTGACAATATGAAAATCATTATACCATTTTGTCATTTCTATTGGTTGATCCATATAGCCGGTTGCAACTTATATCGGAGTATTATTTTTACAAATTTCCCTGTTTTGAATTCTTTTTAGTTTGATTTTACTATTTATTAAATATATAAAAGCATTGTTAGTGATTGAACAATTCAATATCAATTTTGCTCATTATTTTGGTGTCTTAATATTTGCCTAATCACTCATGAATTGTCAATTGACTTAGTGGTCATAAAATTCTGGCAGAAACGTTCCAGTGAATGATGGAATTGGGAAGCATGTTCATTTGCTGTTGGAGGCATTTGTTACACTCTCTTTATTTTCATTCTTGTTTCCGTACTTTATAACATATGTAACTCCTAATACTATTATCTTCACTATTTATTATCCTATTATGTTCGTATTCATAGCTAGGGAAATTTCTTCTAGTATAAATAGTGGTGGTCTTCATTTGGTTTGAAACACACAACGGATAAGAAAAATAAAGAGATGAAAAAGATAGTAATAAAAGAGAGTTCTTTTTAGTTGAATGGAGGTATTCTTTTTTGTGGAACTTTTGACTCAACTCTAGTTGTCGAGTGTTTTTGAGTTATACTTTGTGAAGGTTGTTATTTTGCGTAGGGGACAAGCCAAGAGGACTACTGCTGGACCGGTGAACAATATTTGTTGCTCTTGTCTTGTATTTTCCTTAAAGAGAGAAAGATATCCACGCCTCATCTTGAAGAAATTTATTTTTTCATTTTATATTTCAATTGTAATCTTGTATTTTTGTTATCTTGTAAGTTTTTAACTAACAATTTGGCGTGTTATTTGTGATAGGTTTCCTTATATAGGTGTGGATTTTGTTATTATTCATTAGACACGATTATTTTAAACAATTTTTGAGAAGTTTCTCTTGTTTACATCTTTACAGAATCAAATCAAATTCCAACATTAGAAAAAGATTATCTATGATATCAAGAAAATGGTTCTCCTTGCCATAATTTTCAATTAGTAGGGTCAGAAGTAAAAAATCATTCCTGAAAGGGATAATGAATCTTTAAGTCTTGTACTGGCCAGCAAGATCAGCCATGTAATGGTGCAATAGGTGGAAGTTCATGCAATGATTTAAAATGGTGCTGCCAACTGGATAGTATCTCTATTTTCCATGTTCTTTTTTTGTAAGAAGATGAAGTATGAACACAAAAAATACAACTGAGAGATTTATGATTATTATGGAGATGGAGCTCATAAGATCCATGGAAACCACAAACGTATCCTTGTGCATATTTAGCTTATATGTATTATTCTAATGTGTTATGGAAGTAGATGGTTGTCCATCTAATTCTTCGATAATTTATGGCTCCATTAGGGGCTATCTCATAAAAACCAAAGACTAAGATTATTAACTTTGAATCTATCATAGAAATAGAAAATATGATTGTAGTTTATAATCTTTTACACATGTTTTACAATTTAATTTATCAGCAAAATCTGTTCTAATTTAGCATAATAGATTAGTTAATATGTCAGTTAAATGTATTCTCTATATACGAAAAAAGCATTGGTTTATCTAATTATCCGTCGAGACAACATAAATTTGAAGTGCTTTATATGGTATCATCCATTTACAAATCCTTTCCACAAATTATATTGTTCATAAGACAAAATAACATTACATGTTGTTATGTGTATTGCATAGGTTATTTGATACAAACGAAAAGAGAATTAAACTCGAAAAGAAAATGAAAGCTGGAGGGAGAAGCACTTCTAATGCATAAGTTTTTTTAGTTTTGATACAAGAGTCTACGTGATTATTGTGGGGAAAAGATAAAATTTAAACTGTTTCATGCCAACTAACAGTAAATAATGGGGCTTTGATAAAAAAAGTTGCATAAATATAGGGGTGACTTAACTATAAGTCAACTAAAGCAATGACTTGGAAAACCAATAGAAGATTTAACATCTTCTCTCCGAATGAAATTTTACTACCACTTTCTCCTAAGGTGTGGTCGAGCAAGGGGTAATAAGGATACATCCAATTTATAGAAAACCTTATTTCCATTTCAGGTTAATGTTATTTGAGAGGAATATTTTTTATATTGATGTCATAAACAACAGTCGGCAGAATTGGACCGATACCAATACACATTATATGTATTAATTTGAACTCATTATAGTTTTCCTATCTACGAAAGACACGAACATGCAATCCCCAATCAATGTGTAGATTAATCATTTTCCTGTACTTTTTAGTCTTCTTGTCATCACTCAACTTGAAAACAATGTAAGGTAAAAACACAACAGAGAATATCTTCGTTTGTCTATAAACGAACTTCTTCCCAAAGAAGATGCTTAGCCTGCCTATTTTATCCACATAAGAATGTGCTTAATCAAATAGTTAGTAATGTGATGGTATATATGTAACAACCTGTAAAAAATAGACCATATATCAGCTTTTCAGAAATTGCATGTGTAACCTACAGTCACCATCAATGGACCGTAGTCTGATCTATGACCCATGTTCTAGGTATGTAGTTCACCAGTACAACGCCTCCCATGATCCAGCTTTGCAAATCCGCTAAGTCTCAATCCATGGAACAGACCTACATCTGTTAGACAAGACCACAATACGTGGTCTGTGTCCGTGGATCAAGACCCTTTTACCCAAATTTGACATGAACTACAGTCGAACAACATGAATTTTCATTCGATCAACGGTCTATCCGTCTGACCAAAAGTGGGGGTCAACAGTTAGTTAGAAGAAGTTGCTGATGGGTCAACATAGAATAGGCATATATTTTAGCATAAACGGAATTAGGAGTTACATAACATGTGATATCATAAATAATTGAATCGTCTTTCTAGTCCCACCAAGTTTGTTAAAATTCAACCTCCGAGTAAAAAGTTATGCTCGTTTTAGTGAAGGCCTGTCAAGCAGACTTGACTTGTGGACCCAAACTTTGGACAATAGGTTTAACTACAGACAATAAGTCCAATCACACGGTCACTCCTACAACAATTAATACAAGGGTCTTTTGGTCTTTTTCAATTTTGTTGGACCCCTAAGATACGTCGTTTAGACCCTAAATAATGATGTTTCAGTCAGTTTAAGCTTAGAAATAAAATATAACCTACCTAAGTCAACTCATTAATCAAAACATAGAAAATTAGAAACAAGAGAGGATAAATAAGTCAATAATCTTGTTCAACTACGAAGCAAAATTCCATCAGTTCAAGCCCTGAAATCAAAAGACTTCCCCGTAGAATTCTTCAACTAGGTATGTGGGATATCACTAGTGTGTTCTATTCTCCCATTAGGTCCCTAGAAATCAGTTAGTTTTCCCTTATTATGAATAGACATATGGTTTCTAGAATTACAATAAATCATCATGAATTACTTATGTTTATTTTCAAATCAGATTATAATATTATTACTTAGTTTATGACATGAATTTATAACCATAGATTTGTATTTATTTAGTTCTTGAATTGTACATGCTAGGTCAGACAAACCAGTTATTTAGTTATAGATGCCTCTATCATTATTAAAAGATTAATTGTTGCATTCTCAGTTTGCATGTTCAGCTTTGAGCTATTGAGTATTACAAAAATAGAGTCATAATATGTTAACCACTTAATTCATCTAGAGCAGCATAATACCGAGTTGGAATAGTGTTCTGCATACTCGAATAATCACGGAATTACTAGCCACGTAGGTTGTAAGTCTCCTCTTTGAGCATCAATTTAGTGATCATACCAGCATGCCTCTATACCTTTTGCTGGGTATAATGGGTTCTCTGGATGGCGCGTATACATTGGACACAACATTTAGCTCATGCATTTTGATTGTCAGTTATTTGTAGCTCCCACAGTTCAGTATGGATCTATTTCATTGACCATATTTACAATTCAGTCAATATTAAGTCTCAACATGTTATAAATTTGGTCATCACATCCAGTTAACTCAACATTTAATATATAATGTTCATAATATTACACCTACTTTGTTCTTGTTCAATTATTTATTATTTCGTCTTTATTCTATCCTTCATGCTCAGTACCTTTCAAATATTGATGCATATGTCCGATCTTCTCGTGATGTAGGTTCAGATTCTCAGCATACTGATCACACATAGATCGATTCCCGATCTTCAGTTCAATAGAATAACTTGTGAATCATCATTCTTTGAGGACAATAATCATAAGTTTCTTTTTAGTATTTTTAGTCCTCTAGTTGAAATTTTGCTAGACTTTGATGGGCCTGTCATTACATTTCTAATTAGTAAGAAGCTATTTTCGGATATAGTTAGATTCAATTTAATATTGAGTTAATACCTTTTTTTATTAAATTCATCAATATTTTATTTTTATCTCAATTATAGTATATGGATATCTTGCATCCTTTCATTTTATTTGTGATTCAACTTCCGCATCAGTTTACTATCTTTTGTGTGATCATAATCATACTAGTAGGGTTAACTTTGGATCACTTGTGGTCCTAGCTCCCGTGTCCGTGTCTCGAAGGTAGAGCACTAGGTTTAAGTGTCCTAGGTTGTCTGAAAAGATGCAATAGGTAGAGTTCTTTTTATGGGTTTGTAGTGTGCACCACGTCTAATGAGATGGAGGCTTAAAATTCTTTTAGGAAAAATCTTCATTTTCTTGTTACTCTTATCATGCGTAAGTTCTAATTCCATTCTAATTCGACATTATACATTTCAGTGATCATGCCTCCTCGTAAAGGTAATGCCACGAAAGCAAATGCTAGGAATTCTGACACAACTTTTCCGGTCCCTGGTCAGGAAGTATCCAATGCTTAATTTTGGAATGCCACTTAGATGTTGACTCAAGGTGTCTCCAACTAGAAAAATCAACGCGTTCAAGCTCCTTTGAATGCAAATGGTGGATTAACAGAAGCTATGGTCTATGACTTTGTTAGGATTAATCAACCTGAGTTTTTAGGATAACAAACTTGTGAGGATCCCAAAATTTCTTGGATGAGATCAAGCAGTTGTTTGAGGTGTGCAGGTCACTTGGAATGATCGAGTTGAGCTGGGATCAAACCAACTGAAAGATGTGGATCATATTTGGTACACTAAGTGGAAGGAAAATACAGGTATAATTTAAACCCCTATTACTTGGTAATCATTTAGTGGAACCTTTTTGGACAGGTCTTTCCCGATAGAAATGAGAAAATCTAGGGCCTAGGAATACATAAACTTAAGGAAGGGTAACATGACAGTCCCAGAGTGTGGGCTGAGTTTACCCAACTCTTAAGGTATTCTCCTCATATGGTTGCTGATTCTAGAGCTTAGATGAACAGTGCTAGGTTTATTACTTAAGTTCAGATGAATGAGGGTAATAATCTTAGGGAACATGCCAAATAGAATAAGAAGGCTAAGACTGGGAACTATGAATATTCTCAGCAGAAATTAGGTTGTGGATATCGCTCACTGAGTCAAAAGAAGTTTTTAGCCCCAAGTCCTTCGTCAACTAGTGTTCCATCCTCTAAGAGCAGGTGTCACGACCCAAATCGGGGACACGACTGGCACCCACATTTACCCTCCTATTTGAGCGAACCAACCCATCTAAATCTTAACATTTCAATATAATATCAACAGAAAATAATGCGGAAGACTTAAACTCATTAATAAAACAATTCAAACTATTATTAATATCCCCAAAATCTGGAAGTCATCATCACAAGAACATCTATCTCAAATTACTAAACTAAAACTGTCTAAGAAGCTAAAACAACTACTAGCTAGTCCATGCCGGAAGTTCAAGGCATCAAGACTTGAAGAAGAAGACCCAGTCCAAGCTAGACGCATTAGCTCACCCTGAATTTCCGATGAAGTGGAGACTGGCTAGATCTACTGTTGAGTTGAAGTTGACGGAACGTTTGCTGCATTACACAAATAACAAAGAAGAAAACGTAAAAGTAGGGGGTCAGTACAACCACAAGTACTGAGTAGATATCATCGGCTAACTCAAAATAGGGAACAGTATATATCAATAACAATGTAAATCAACTACAATACTCAACATGTAGCAATAGCAATGTTTAATTCATCAATGAATACAACCGAGTTCACACATGAGGACTCAAGCCTCAATACCATACTCATTTGGGAATGTAGTTCATTAGTTTGAGTATATTCATTATCTTTCAAGATTCATTATCTTCTTCCTCTTATGTCGGTACGTGACACTCCGCTCCTCTATTTCTATCCTGGTGCCGGAACGTGGCACTCCGATCCTCATATTCATTCTATCCTGGTACCGGAACGTGGCACCCGATCCTTATATTCTTTCCTGGTGTCGGAACGTGACACTCCGATCCTCATATTCATTCTATCCTGGTACCGGAACGTGGCACCCGATCCTCATATTCTATCCTGGTGTCGAAACGTGACACTCCGATCCTCATATTCATTCTATCCTGGTACCGGAACGTGGCACCCGATCCCCTAATTCATCAAGCCTTCTTTTACACTAAGGCATCATCATTCTCATTATATAATATATCAAGCGAATTAGGGTTCTTTCAAGATTTGGGATTGAATAGCTTCATCATGCTTTGTTAATTCATTACAATTTCATAATCACAACCATGCAAGCATACAATTTAAGCACATAGCAGGGTTTACAATACTATCAACACATAACATTCACTATTAAGAGTTCACTACGAATATCGTAACATAAACCATAACCTACCTCCACCGAAGAATTGAATCAACAAGCTATCTTCTCAAAATCCTTGCTATCCTCTTCGTTTCTCTCTCTCTACTCGTTCGTTTCTCCTCTCTTTCTGTTCTTTCTTTTGTTTTGTTTTATTCAAACCCTCCTTCTCTTTTACCCTAATTAAAAGTATAATTAAGTGTAAAGGAGGACAATAAAACCCACTAATTAACTTAAGGTTACCCCTTTTAACCCCCAAGTAATTAGACCTATTAATATTAACCCTCAATCTTTATAATTAAGGAAAGAATAGTCCAAAACGACCCTTAAAACGTGTAGAGGAATCCTATTCTGACTGGGATCTGCGTGACCTGTGACGGGCCGTCGTGCCTGCGATGGTCCGTCACGGTGGTCGTCGCAATATCCCCAGATTCCAGGTGGGCGTTGACGGCCCGTCACACCTGTGACGGTCCGTCCTGCACCTCCGTCCTGACGGTCAGAAACTCGTTTCTTATACCAAATTCTCAAAAGTTGAAGTGTTTTGCAACGGAAACTCACGACGGTTCATCGTGGATGTGACGGCACGTCCTGTAGGTCCGTCACAATTTACAGAGAGTCGATTTTCAGTACCCAATTTCAGAATTCTAAGTATGCTGACACGTTGAACCCTCGACAGGCCGTCGTGCCTGTGACGGTCCGTCGCAGTGCCCGTAGTCTTGGCCAGTTTTTCCAGAATTAAAAATCTGCTGCTCAAAACGACTAAACAGGTCGTTACAATAGATACCAATTTACCCATCGTTCATCGCCGAACGATCAAAGGAAGAAAAACAATGGCGAAAAGGAGTACCTGAATCTGTAAACAGATGTGGATATTTTTCTTGCATATCTGCCTCCTTCTCCCAAGTAGCTTCTTCAACCGGTCGATTCTTCCATTGAACTTTGATGGATGCAATCTCTCTCGACCTCAACTTGCGAACTTCTCTATCTAATATAGCAACCGGTTCCTCTTCATAAGTCAAGTTCTCATCCAACAAAACTGAATCCCAATGGATGATGTAGTTTCCATCTCCATGGTATCTTTTCAACATGGACACATGAAATACCGGATGCACTCCGGACAGCCCTGGGGGCAAGGCTAATTCATAAGCCACCTCCCCTATTCGCTCAAGCACTTCAAATGGTCCAATGTACCTTGGACTTAACTTACCCCTTTTTCCGAACCGCATCACCCCTTTCATGGGTGAGACCTTCCACAAGACTTGTTCACCTTCCATGAACTCCAAGTCTCTAACCTTTCGGTCTGCATACTCCTTTTGTCTACTTTGAGCCGCCAAAAGCTTTTCTTGAATAGCTTTCACCTTCTCCATAGAATCTCTCAACAGATCAGTCCCCCAAGGTCTAACTTCAAAGGCATCAAACCAACCAATGGGAGATCTACACCTCCTCCCATACAATGCTTCAAATGGAGCCATGTCAATACTGGAGTGATAGCTATTATTGTATGAAAACTCTGCCAAAGGTAAAAAGCTATCCCAATGGCCACCAAACTCTATCACACATGCACGAAGCATATCCTCCAACACTTGAATCGTTCGCTCAGACTGACCATCGGTCTGAGGGTGAAATGCCGTGCTAAGGTCCAACCTAGTACCTAATTCAGCATGTAATGTCCTCCAAAACTTAGAAGTAAACTGCGTACCTCTATCCGATATGATAGAGAGTGGAACTCCATGCAACCGAACGATCTCTGAGATGTAGATCTTGGCTAACTTCTCTGCATTGTAGGTCACCTTGACCGGAATGAAATGAGCGGACTTAGTTAACCTATCAACAATCACCCAAATAGAGTCATACTTACTCAATGTCTTGGGAAGACCAACCACGAAGTCCATCGCGATTCTCTCCCACTTCCATTCAGGAATGGGCATTCTCTGAAGTGTTCCTCCGGGCCTTTGGTGTTCATACTTTACTTGTTGACAATTTGGACATTTGGCAACAAACTCAACGATATCCCGCTTCATTCTACTCCACCAGAAGTGTTGCTTTAGGTCACGATACATCTTGGTTGCACCAGGATGTATAGAATATCCGGAACTATGAGCCTCTGTCAGAATAGTGTTGATCAAATCACCGATGCGGGTACACATACCCTTCCCTTAATCCTCAAAACACCTTCCTCATCAATTATTGCTTCCTTAGCCTCTCCTTGCAACACTTTATTTCGAATTCGCCTTAGTTTCTCATCATCAAACTGTTTTCCCTTGATCTGGTCAAGGAAAGAAGATCTTGCCTCTACACAAGCTAACAATCCTCCCTTCTCATTTACTTCTAACCTCGTAAGGTCATTAGCCAAAATCTGCACTTCTCTAGCCAATGGGCGTCTAGAAGCTTGCAAATGAGCAAGACTTCCCATGCTTCCCGCCTTTCTACTCAAGGCATCCGCTACAACATTCGCCTTCCCCGGATGATACAAAATAGTGATGTCGTAGTCCTTCAGTAGTTCCATCCATCTCCTCTGTCTCAAGTTCAAATCTTTCTGAGTAAAGACATACTGTAGACTACGATGATCCGTATAGACCTCACACTTAACCCCATATAAGTAATGTCTCCATTGCTTTTAGTGCAAATACTACCGCGGCCAACTCCAAATCGTGGGTTGGATAGTTACGTTCATGCACTTTTAATTGTCTTGAAGCATAAGCAATCACGTTCTTCTCTTGCATTAGCACTGCACCCAAACCCGAATAGGATGCATCACAATAAACAATGAAGCTCTTACCCTCTACCGGCAAGGTGAGGATAGGTGCGGTAGTCAACAAAGTCTTGAGCTTCTGAAAGCTTTCCTCACACTCATCCGACCATACAAATGGAACATTCTGCTTAGTCAAGTTCGTCAATTGGGAAGCAATAGAAGAGAATCCCTTGACGAATCGGCGGTAGTAGCTAGCTAACCCCACAAAACTCCTTATTTTTGACACGTTAGTAGGCCTTACCCAGTTTTTCACCGTCTCTATCTTAGATGGATCCACCATCACCCCATCTTTAGAAACCACGTGCCCCAAGAAGGACACGACATCTAGCCAAAACTCACACTTAGAGAACTTGGCATAAAGAATTTTCTTTCTCAACAACTCTAACACCATTCTCAAATGCTCCTCATGTTCCTTCTTACTCTTGGAGTATATCAGTATATCATCAATAAACACGATCACAAAGAGATCCAGATATGGCTTGAAAATCCCATTCATCAAGCTCATGAAAGCAGCGGGGGCATTTGTAAGACCAAAGGACATCACTACAAACTCATAATGCCCATACCTAGTTCGGAAAGCAGTCTTTGGCACATCCGCTGCCCGTATTTTCAATTGATGATAACCGGATCTCAAGTCGATCTTCGAGAAGACACAAGCACCTTGTAGTTGATCGAATAAGTCATCAATGCGAGGAAGAGGGTACTTGTTCTTAATGGTTACCTTGTTCAGTTGTCTGTAGTCTATGCACATCCTAAAACTCCCATCCTTCTTTTTCACAAACAAAACCGGAGCACCCCAAGGAGATGCACTTGGTCTAATGAAGCCTTTGTTCAACAATTCTTGAAGTTGTGCCTTTAACTCTCTTAACTCTGCGGGAGCCATTCTATAAAGGGATATAGAAATGGGGCGAGTACCTGGTTCCAAATCAATGCAGAAGTCTATATCCCTATCTGGTGGCATACCAGGAAGATCTGCAGGGAACACATCCAAAAACTCACGGACTACCGAAACTGACTCAATCGAAGGTACTTGAGCAGTGTCATCCTTGAGATGTGCCAAGAAAGCTAAACACCCTTTACTCACCATTTTCTTAGCACGAAGAAAGGAGATGATACGCACCGGATTGGAAGTGTAGTCGCCCTCCCACACTAACGGATCTGCCCCAGGCTTGGCTAACGTCACAGTTTTAGCATTACAATCCAAAATTGCAAAATTCGGACAAAGCCAAGTCATACCCAGAATTACATCAAAGTCACCCATTTCTAGAATAACCAAATCTACATAAGTGTTGCTCCCCACAAAATTCACCAAACAAGACCTATACACTTTTTCGACTATCACAGACTCACCCACCGGAGTAGAAACACGAATAGGCATGTCAAGTAATTCACAATGCAATTTTAGACCATTAGCAAATGATGAAGATACATATGAAAACGTGGAGCCAGGGTCAAATAATACATATGCCATGCAATCACAAACCAAAAGATTACCTGTGATAACAGCATCAGACGCCTCCGCTTCAGATCTCCCAGGGAAAGCGTAACAATGGGCCCTATCGTTTGTCTGTCCATTGACCCTACCATGTGGCGTAGTAGTGGATCCATTTTGCCCATCACCTCTGCCGTTGTGATGACCACCATTACCTCGACCACCACGTCCTCCAGAAAAGCGGCCTCTACCATGACCACCTCTACCTCTAGCTAGTGGGGTTCTGCCACTCTGGTTTGGACAATACCTCTTAATGTGTCCAACCTCCCCACATCCATAACACTCTCGGGGTTCATGCATAGGTCTCTCGGAGTAGTGTTGACCGTTCTGAGGTGGACCCCCTACTACAGTCTGTAGTGAAGACTGAATTGGTCGACTTGAGTAACCTCCGGAGCTCTGTCCTCTAGAGTGAGAACCATTAAACTCACCTCCCCTTCGAAACCTCTTTGATGTCGACGTTGTGGTGAAGTCATCTGGTTTCACTCCTTCCACCTCTATCACAAAGTCTACCACCTCTTGGAAGGATGTTGCCGTTGCCGCTACCTGTAAGGCTGAAATCCGCAACTCTGACCTCAACCCCTTCACAAAACGGCGAATCCGTTCTTGTGGACTGAAACAATGTTGGGTGGCATATCTGGACAGTGCGCGAAATTTTGCCTCATATGTGTTAACTGTCATCCTTCCTTGCTCGAGACTCAAGAACTCATCCCTTTTTCTATCTCTCAAAGTCCTTGGGATATACTTCTCCATAAACAGGGTAGAGAATGATTCCCAAGTCATAGGTGGTGCCTCTGTTGGTTGACACTCAACATGTGACCGCCACCACATTTTGGCGTTCCCTTGAAACTGATAGCTCACGAACTCAACGCCAAACCGTTCTACTATACCCATCTTGTGTAGTAGCTCATGACAATCAACAAGAAAATCGTAGGCATCCTCAGATTCTGCACCCTTGAAGACTGGAGGTTTCAATTTCAAGAACTTACTGAAAAGTTCGTGTTGATCATTTGTCATAATAGGCCAAGTAGTCAGACGTGGAAATGTGCCAATTCCCAATGATGCATCCATGCGGGGAGCCATAGTAGCCGCATGTCGTATCTCTGAAACCGGAGGTGTTGGTGCAGAAACCACTGGAGGAGCCTGACCCTGATCGGATAACCCGCTAAGATAAGCAAGTACCTGGTTGATCATCTCTGGGGTAGGTTGGGGTGGCAACTCCTCATTTTGCACTTGTTCAGTTTCCCCTTCCTCACCCTCTCTTACTACCTCCTCAGTCGGTGGAGGAGTCGCCGCCCTAGCATCAGATGGACTAGGTGCTCGTCCTCTTCCTCTAGAGGACATCCTCCCACGACCTCTACCACGGCCTCTTGCCGTTGTTCTCCCTCGAGCCACAGCCCCAGTGGCTGGCTCAGACGTTTCTTGTCTTTCCGTTGTCGCTGCTGGTGCGGTCGTTGCTCTAGTTCTAACCATCTGCGAAATAGAATGAAGATGGTCAGATACCAATTTGTATCACCTAGATACCAATTGGACTCAAGTAGTAGCACGAAAGAAAGAATGAAAGAATGGAATTTTCCTAAAGTCTTATAGCCTCTCAAAGAAAAGCAAAGGCGTCCCCCTACCGTTCCTTAAGACTCTACTAGACCTGTTCTTGTGTGATGAGACCAACGAACCTAATGCTCTTATACCAAGTTTGTCACGACCCAAATCGGGGACGCGACTGGCACCCACATTTACCCTCCTATGTGAGCGAACCAACCCATCTAAATCTTAACATTTCAATATAATATCAACAGAAAATAATGCGGAAGACTTAAACTCATTAATAAAACAATTCAAACTATTATTAATATCCCCAAAATCAGGAAGTCATCATCACAAGAACATCTATCTCAAATTACTAAACTAAAACTGTCTAAGAAGCTAAAACAACTACTAGCTAGTCCATGCCGGAAGTTCAAGGCATCAAGACTTGAAGAAGAAGACCCAGTCAAGCTAGACGCATTAGCTCACCCTGAATTTTCGATGAAGTGGAGACTGGCTAGATCTACTGTTGAGTTGAAGTTGACGGAACGTTTGCTGCATTACACAAATAACAAAGAAGAAAACGTAAAAGTAGGGGGTCAGTACAACCACAAGTACTGAGTAGATATCATCGGCTAACTCAAAATAAGGAACAGTATATATCAATAACAATGTAAATCAACTACAATACTCAACATGTAGCAATAGCAATGTTTAATTCATCAATGAATACAACCGAGTTCACACATGAGGACTCAAGCCTCAATACCATACTCATTTGGGAATGTAGTTCATTAGTTTGAGTATATTCATTATCTTTCAAGATTCATTATCTTTTTCCTCTTATGTCGGTACGTGACACTCCGCTCCTCTATTTCTATCCTGGTGCCGGAACGTGGCACTCCGATCCTCATATTCATTCTATCCTGGTACCGGAACGTGGTACCCGATCCTCATATTCTATCCTGGTGTCGGAACGTGACACTCCGATCCTCATATTCATTCTATCCTGGTACCGGAACGTGGCACCCGATCCTCATATTCTATCCTGGTGTCGGAACGTGACACTCTGATCCTCATATTCATTCTATCCTGGTACCGGAACGTGGCACCCGATCCCCTAATTCATCAAGCCTTCTTTTACACTAAGGCATCATCATTCTCATTATATAATATATCAAGCGAATTAGGGTTCTTTCAAGATTTCGGATTCAATAGCTTCATCATGCTTTGTTAATTCATTACAATTTCATAATCACAACCATGCAAGCATACAATTTAAGCACATAGCAGGGTTTACAATACTATCAACACATAACATTCACTATTAAGAGTTCACTACGAATATCGTAACATAAACCATAACCTACCTCCACCGAAGAATTGAATCAACAAGCTATCTTCTCAAAATCCTTGCTATCCTCTTCGTTTCTCTCTCTCTACTCGTTCGTTTCTCCTCTCTTTCTGTTCTTTTCTTTTGTTTTGTTTTATTCAAACCCTCCTTCTCTTTTACCCTAATTAAAAGTATAATTAAGTGTAAAGGAGGACAATAAAACCCCTAATTAACTTAAGGTTACCCCTTTTAACCCCCAAGTAATTAGACCTATTAATATTAACCCTCAATCTTTATAATTAAGGAAAGAATAGTCCAAAACGACCCTTAAAACGTGTAGAGGAATCCTATTCTGACTGGGATCTGCGTGACCTGTGACGGGCCGTCGTGCCTGCGACGGTCCGTCACGGTGGTCGTCGCAACATCCCCAGATTCTAGGTGGGCTGTGACGGCCCGTCACACCTGTGACGGTCCGTCCTGCACCTCCGTCCTGACGGTCAGAAACTCGTTTCTTATACCAAATTCTCAAAAGTTGAAGTGTTTTGCAACGGAAACTCACGACGGTTCGTCGTGGATGTGACGGCACGTCCTGCAGGTCCGTCACAATTTACAGAGAGTCGATTTTCAGTACCCAATTTCAGAATTCTAAGTATGCTGACACGTTGAACCCTCGACGGGCCGTCGTGCCTGTGACGGTCCGTCGCAGTGCCCGTAGTCTTGGCCAGTTTTTCCAGAATTAAAAATCTGCTGCTCAAAACGACTAAACAGGTCGTTACAGCAGGTGTGATCCGAAGGTTAGGGAACCAACCTTTAAATATCAGGGAAGTGTTCTAGAGACCAAGACTTACCCCAGTTGCCCTACGTGTGGAAAGAATCATCCAAGCGAGTTCCTTGCATTAATGGAATGGTATTTTGGGTGTTCTCAGTCTGGTCATAGGTAGAGGGATTGTCTTTCTAAGCGGGGTCAAGGAGGCAATGATAATCGATTTCAGTCTATAACTTCTGTAACATCTCATAATTTGAAATAGCTAAAAATAAACTACGAAAATAAAAATATTCATTTTAGAAAAGAAAGGGAAAAATCTGGAAAAGTATGTTAAGAAAGTGAGATTTGGTCTTTCAAATCGCCATAACAATTAGCTCAGGATGAGTTACATGTAGTTCTTGATATGGTTGGAAATCCAACTCATACAAGTTTGCACATTTTCGATATTGTATGAAGGTGATATGTCTATCTAAAGTTGGACTGTTGAAGTAAGGAAACTCCAAATCTGGATTTAAGGAAGGGGAAATTAGTCTTTTCACAAATTAATTTCCTATTTCATTTTAGGGGTTTATTGGGGTAAAACTAAGTTTAGATCAATTTTGTAAATCAAAATCACACTTAGGGATTGAAGAAGAGAGAAAAGAAAAGGGAAAAGATGTGAAGTCAAGGATTCATCAAGAACACCAACATTTGCAAATGAAATTCATCGGGGATGATCCCTATCAAGGTATATGAGATCTTTTGTGTGGGTTTAACTAACCCACACACCAAAATTGTTTCAATTCGGTGATTTATGAGTTGTTTACATGTTAGTATGTGATCTTCTTGAAAAACATTATCGAATTCTTATTTGTTGAGTTGTTGAATGCCTAGTGTAGATTTGATTCGTGTTTCGGGAATGTTTTTCGAGTTGAATATGTTGGATTTTGAGTGTAATAATGATACTAAGTATTTGGAGAAAGAATCATTGAAGTTTAGACAATTTAGAGATGAAATACGAAGGAGATAAGTCATAGATTTTTTAGGCAACGGCTGTGGTGTCGCGCCTGCCTTTGCGTCACAAAAGTTCTTCTAAATTTTTCCTCAGGCGCTTAGCGCCAACCAAAGCGCTACAGAAAGTTTTCTAAACTTTGAGGGCTAGTGCACCGCGACTGTCAGAGCGGCAGGGATGCCATTTCTACCTTTTCTTTCTCCACTATTTTGTACTAGCTCCTAATTGATGTACCCACATTTCATACACGATTCCAACACTCTAAGGTACATCTAAACATCATGAAATCATCCATAAACACGAGATCATGAACCTTGAATACATAATAAAATTCAAGGGAAGTTAATATAAAAGTAAAAGAAGCTAAGAGTAATGTCAAGAAATTAAGAAGCAAGTCAAAACAAAGTTCTTAACAATTCTCAAGGGTCTTTAATTTAAATTTAATTTTGTTTTAAGATTCAATTTTTAAGCTAAGTAAAGAGTAAAGAGTGAAGAGAAAAGAGTAAAGAGTAAAGTTAAAGTTCATTACTCCAAAGGTATATGAGGACTAAGTATTCCCTAAGAGATTTATAAGGTATTCTCATTTAAATAACAACAGAAACTTAGATTTCCAAAGAGCCTTCAGGCTAGTTTTCATAAAAGAGTAATAGCTTTATTAAATGAAGCTAGTAGGGAAAGTTAAATTTCAAATAAAGCCTTTGATCTATATTTTTGAGCACTAATCTCAAATTACATAAGTAGTATACTTTAAAAAATCCATATGAAACAGTATATTTTGGAAGTAATATTTAGCACGGAAATGGGGACGAGCATGAGTTCAAATAACTCACATCCCCATGAAATCATTTAGCCACCACGAGTAGAAAAAGGTTATAACTCTTAGTTGAACCCTTTTTGTAAAGGACTAGTTGATCCACTAGGTAGTAAAGGTCTTATACCTATGGTCAGGTTTATGATGCGCTCGCAGCGTGAGGTAGATCGCTATCATCTCTATAACTCTTAAGTAATGGTTGTCCATTAGAGAAAGTTCCACAGAAGTTTAATGTATTTATATATATACATTAGTCTATTTATATTTTTACATACATCTTAGAGTTAATAGTATCATTGTACACATTCAAATTTTATATCATGTTTTTAAACATGTTTTCTTTATATTGCTCTTGATGTTAAATTACATTATATTGATATGAGTCAGCATTATTGAGGTATGTTATTCATGATTTTAGTAGAGCCAAGTTATGTGTCCTTACTATTTTTAAGCACAAGTTATTAAATTATTCGAATTCGAATACTCGTATATTCAATGTACTAATGCCATTTTGGTTTTGGGACATGAGCAATATAAAGAAAAACTGTTTAAAATATGGTTTTCAAACACTGTGTATTTAAAAATGCAATTTACTCTGAGACGTATGTCAAAATAAAAATAATCTAATGTAAACTCATAATCTTAACAAAAAAAAACATGTCATGCTTCCTCTTAAAGTCTACTCGTGGAATGCATGAATGATGTCCAATACCCCCATTCAGACTAAGAAGAACGTCTAGAGGAACCATGCAAGTATTGCTCTAGGAGTTTCTCGAATCGACAACCATCACTTAAGAGCTATAGTGATGATACAACAATTTACCTCACGCTGCCAACAAAACCTATTCACAGGCAAAGGTATAAGACCTAAACTTCCTAATGGATCCTAGTAAATTGTGAAAAAGGCTCATCCAAAAAATATAACCCTTTTCTACCCATGGTGGCTACGTAGCTTATGGGGGTTTTGGGTTTTTCAAACGCTCTCCCATACCGGTGCTCAATACTACTCCAAAAATATGATACTAGCTCTTTATGTTTCAAAACCATACTTCTTTTTGTGATTTGATATTACTGGTCTAAGATTCTATCTTTGAAATCTCAGTTTTCTCTCATCCTAAATCTAATAACATTTTAAGCATTTGGGAATACTTAGTTCACATATATTTCTTTGAAGAAAAGACTTTACTTCACTGTGAAATAAAAAAAAAACTTAAGTCATAAAACAAAGTTAACACGTTTGTAAATGACTTATAAAAGATAAATGAACTTCTACTTACTATTTACTTAGCTTGAAACTTGTGTCTTAAAAAAAGCTTAAATGTTTATATAAGACTCTTGAAAACCTTTAAGAACTCTATGTTGACTTACTTCTTAGCTTTAAACTTGACTTCTTAACTTCCTTGACTTTTATCTTAACTTTTCTTGAATTGAATTATGGAATTAAGGTTTATGATCTCATGTTTATGGATGATTTCGTAATAATTAGATGTGCCTTAGAATTTTGGAATATACTAAGAAATATGGGTACATTACTTGGGAAAAAATAAGAAAAGATTGGGAATAAATAGGGTGAATAAGCGTCCTTGGCGCTCCCCAAACTTCAGAGTCCAAGTTGGCGTACTCTGGCTAGTGCACCGCCCCAAGGCCTTTCAGAGAAAGACTGTCCTTTGGGGCTATGGGAGGCGCGGTGCCTCACGGCTCTACGGATGTGCATTTCAACTTTTCTGCTCCATTTTTCATCTCTAAACCTTCTAAACTTCCATTTCATTACAAAAACACTTAGAATCACTAATACCCTTAATGACCAATAGGTTAGACTCGATAAACAACCCAGAAACACGAATAAAATCAACTCTAGGCGTGAAAAAACTCAACCAACAACCACAAAATTCTTCAAGAACTTCACTTTTCATCATTCAATCTACTCAACATTGCTTAATTAAACAAGTTGGTGTGTGAAATAACCCAACACGAAACGACCACGTAATTTTTTAGGTATCACCCCCAACGAATTCCACAAGCCAAACTTCGACGATATTGAATGTTCTTGCTTCCTCTTCTCCTTTCTCCTTTTCTTTTCTTTTCTCTCAAAACCCTAACTTATTTTTTGAAAGCGTGAACAAAATTAGATCATTTTACACCACAGTTAATTACCCAAAAACGAAATAGAATATTTTTCTAAGGTGAAGATAACTTTGCTCTTTCCAAATCTGGATGGGACTATCCTTAATGTAACAACCCGACTTTTGAAAGATATAACTCACTCATACAATATCAAAATCATGCAAACTTGGCGGCGTTGGGAAGATTTCGCCAGGGGATATCCAACGATATCAAGTACTACCTCTAACTCATCCCAATCTATGAGTTATTGTCGTTTGAAGTTGACCAAAAATACACTTTTCCCTAACTTAAGAAAATTTAAGATTTTAATTTTTTCCGAGAGTGGATTTTTCAACTTCTAAGCTTCTTCCTAGCTATCTCAATTTGCGAGATGTTACTATATCTCCCCCTTGGGAACATTCATCCTCGAATGAGATTACTTCTTACTAGGCTTATGATGTAACATCTTACATTCAGTTCTTATACCGAGCAACAAAATATAAACACAACATCCCAACTTAATATCAATGTAAAGAAAAGGATTAGTACCTTAACTTTTCCAGATTCGAAGAGATGTGAGTATCTCTTCTTCCCATCATATTTAGCTTCTGAACGAGCTTCTATGCAAAATGATTTTCCTTCTCACCATTTTTCATAAAACCCTAGGTTGTTTATGACTAGGAGTCCGATTAACGAATTATCAAAACCCTAACTAGGTGTTACTGCCTATAAGAAACCTCCCTTTCCTTAATATTAAGTTCTTTCTAACTAAACTCATGCAAAAAACTATTGTGATTGGTGAACACTTCCAAATGAATACCAAAAAGATACTGACATCAAATTTTGAAGAAAATAAAATGGCAACCAAGTCTAAGTCATGAGTAGGGTAATTGTTCACATGAAGTTTCAACTCTACTGGTGTTATTCTGTATGTCTAAAAAGATAGAATGATTATCTAGAATGACGTCGATGCCGAAGTGTATTTATCTCTCAGGAGATACTCCAGGTAGGTCATCAGGAAAGACTTCAGGAAAATCTTTTACTAGTGAATCTTAAATTGACTGAATAGGAGGTATCTAAACACTAGAGTCATTAACTCGGACGAAGTGATAGACACACCCCTTAGAAACTACCTTCCTTTCCTTAAGGTACGAAATGAAATGACCCTTAGGTACCGTTGAACTGCTTTTCCACACTAAGATTGGCTCATTTGGAAACTGAAACTTGACTACTCGAGTTCTACAATAAACTATGGCATAAAAGTCAAGAAGCCAATCCATACCAAGAATGATATCAAACTGTATCCTGTCTAACTCAATTAAATCAGCCATGGTACTCTTGTGGTTGACGAAAACTGAACAATCACAATAGATATTCTCTGCTAGAATGGACTCACCAACTGGTGTGGATGCACCGAATGGTTCACTAAGTTGTTAAGGAATAACCTCAAAATTCACATTAACATACGGAGTTACAAAAGATAAACTCGATCCTAGATATTCCAAGGCATAACAGAAAAGTTAAAGACTTGAATTTTTTTGACAACATTTGGCAAATCTTCATGTACTTCGCGACCATTGATAGAATATAGACGACTTGTTTATCCGCCGGTACCATTTCCCTACATGTGCTTTGAAAACTCTTCATGAAGTGACCCTCTTGTACACACTTAAAGGAAATTTTCTTGCCCTGACAACACTTTCCTGGGTAGGTTCTACAAACATAGAACATGAAGGAGACCAGTTACCTCTTTGTGTCACACCAGCTTAATATTGTTTAGGTCCAGCTCTGAAGTCTTACAAATTCTGTCCAGTATAGACACCTTTATTTCTAGGTGCAAGTGCACAAGAAGATGACGAAGTAGGTCAATTTTGTTCTTTTAGAAAGATGATCAGTTGGCATTACTCTTCTTTTTCCTTGATTCATTCCTTGTCTTGGCCATCTTATTCTTGTACTCCTCTTTATCCCTAAGATTCTCTTCCTCTACCTGCTGCACATAGATCATTAACCTTGAAATGTCGATGTACCTAATAATCAATGCTACCCGGCTCCCCTTTCTAGATAGACGACCTAACCTAGAAACATATTAACTCATCCTACTCTTCATGTCTTTAACCATATCCGGAGCATGACGGGATATTTAGGCAAAATTTTAATCCATATTCATATTCATGAACACCTAGAGTATCCTTCTTAAGTTTGAGGAATTCTCGTACCATAGTCTCTTTCAATTCTTATAAAAAGACACACCCCAAGAAGGCCTCCTAATAACACGCCCAAATTGCAAGTGATGCATCTTCATCCTTACCCTCTTTCAACTGATCAAACAAAGTCCTAGAGACATCCTTCAATTCATATGCAGCTAGCTCAACTCTCTTAGTGTCAACAACACGCATCACTTAAAATACTTTTTTTATTTCCTTATTAGTGTTTTCTGGATCCTCAGTAGTGATCCAACTAGTAAAATTGGGGGATTCATCTTCAAGAACTCATAAATCCTGGAAGTTTCAGCCCCTTCTTTTCGAGCTCCTGTTTTTCACCAACTTGGTTAGTCATAACTTTACTCAACATCCTAAATGCCTCTATGAAATCAACATTAGTAACTTCTCTTTGGGGTTGTACTTCAGGTGCATTCGGTAACTCTTTCTCTCTAACGTCCCTCCAAACTGGACGACCTCTCACTATTCTTTGTGGAGGTATGATTCTCTTCAAAAACAATTAGGCAATATTTAGAAGGAAACTTTTGAGATAAACTCTAACGCATAAAGTGAGAATGATTCCTATATGTTGTAACCTCATAATCATAGATGTGGTGCGCTTCACATAGATGACTAAGACTCTACAAACACGGTTTCATTCACTCACAAGGACTCTTAAACTTTATGCTCTAATACGAAAATTGTTAGGACTTGAGCCTACACCTGCACGTGGCCGACACCGAATAACAATTGTCGATCTAGAGCAAATCCTTGGCCTAGATTATGTAACTCAATGAAAGACTTAAAGTATTAATAAAAGATTAAGATTATAACTAACTTAATTGGCTAGAAATAAAATCATAATGTTTTAAAAAATAAAAAGTTACCTTAGCCAAAATGGAATCTAAAATTAGAAAATAATTTAATTAAAAAATTATGACAAAAGAAATAATTTTTGATTCACTATTTGTGAAGCCTCGAATAACTGAAATGGATGTTGGGACAGACTCAAAAGCGTCCTAATGAACGAAACAAGAAAGAAATGAAAATGGATCCTATAGAAAGCGAGGAGACTCATTAATTGACTGTAAAGTGCTCACTTGATCAAAGGTACACTAGAATGTGGATCCTAGTTACCTGCATCTGTATCATGATACAATGTAGGGCAACTGGCATCAGCACATTCAATGTACGAGTATACGAGTTGGAATGCTAAACAAAAACTTATGCTTAAAAAGGATAAAGAAGGAACATTTACCTTAGCTCTGTTCAACTCATGAATAACTAACTCATTATAACTAATTCATTTCATTATGTAACATTTTAATGACATGAGCAATATAAAGAAAAGTTGTTTAAGACATGGTTTTCAACTCTGTGTATGCAAAATTACAATTGACTCTGAGATGTATGTAAAAATACAAAATAATTAAATGTAAATTCTTAAACATAACAATAAAAACATAGTAATTTTCCTTTCAAAGTATACAAGTGTAATGAATGAATGAAGTCCCATACCCCCATTCATACTAAGTAGAATCTCTTGAGGAACTATGCAACTATTGTTGTGGGAGTTTTTCTAACCGACAGTCATCACTTAAGAGCTATAGTGATGATACAACAGCTTAACTCACGCTTCAAACACATCCTATACCCATGAAAATGTATAAGACCTGGACTTTCTAATCGATCCACTAGTTAATTAAGAGAAGTGTTATCCAAAAAGTATGACCCTATCGTGGTGACTACATAGTTTATGAGGGTTGTGGGTTCTCTGAATTCTCCCCCATATCATTGCTCAATACTACTCCCAAAATATCATACTAGCTCTTTATGTTTGACAACCATAATTCAATTTGTGATATGAGATGAGTCGTCAAAACTTATCTCAAAGACTATATTGGAGATCTCTGTTTTCTCTCATTTGAAATGTAACGACATTTTAAACATTTGGGAATACTTAGTTCCATACTTTCAAGAAAATATTTCACTTTACTCTGAATTAAAATAAAACATAAGTCATAAAATGAAGTTAACACGTTTGTCAAAGACTTATGAAACTTGAAAAGAACTTCTACTTACTATTTACTTTTCTTGAAGCTTATATCTTAAAACAAAGTTACAATATCTAAAAAAGACTCTTCAAAACCTTTAAGAACTTTACTTTGACTTACTTATTAGATTTAGACTTTACTTCATAACTTCCTTGACTTTGGTCTTAACTTTCCTTGAATTGAATTATGGATTCAAGGTCCACGATCTCATGTTTATGGATGATTCAATGATATTAGATGTACTTTAAAGTGTTGGAATCTACAAATAAATGTGGGTACATTACATGGGAACTAGTATGAAAAGATTGGGAATGAATGAGATGAACTGGCGTCCTTGAAACTCTGAGAGGCGTTGGGCGCCAGGCCCAAACTTCAGAGGCCATGTTGGGACGCTCTGGCAAGCGCTCTGCCCCGAGGCCCTACGTAAAGAGGGTGTCTTGTGGGGCTATGGGAGGCGCGGCACCCAAGAGCCCTACAGACGTGCGTTTTGATTTTTCTTCTTTGTTTTTCATCTCTAAGCCTTCTAAAATTCTATGTATATTTAACCAAACACTTATAATCACTAATAACCTTAATGCCCAATATTTTAGACTCGATAAACTACCAATAAACACGAATCAAATCAACTCTAGGCATGCAACAACTAAACCAACAAGAACTCAACAAAATTCTTCATGAACTTCACTCTTCATTATTCAATCTATTCAACATCGTTGAATTAAACAAGTTTGTCTGTGGGTTAACTAACCTAACACTAAAAATCTCACATACCTTTTTAGGGATCACCCCCGACGAATTCCACAAGCCGAACTTCAATAATCTTGAACGTTCGTGCCTCCTCTTTTCTTTTGTCTTCTTCTTATCTCTTCTCTCAAAACCCTAACTTATTTTCTAAAAGCGTGATGAAATGACTAAGATTAGTTAAGACCACAATTATTTACCCAAAAACGAAATAAAATATTTGGGTAAGGAAAAAAACGACTTTACCATTCCCGAATCCAGATTGTACTATTCGTAATCCAACAACCCAACTTCAAAAAATACTCATAATATATAAAAATCGTGTAAACTCGACAGAAAGATCTCTCCAACCATATCAAGAACTACCTCAAAATCTTCCAGAGCTAGGAGTTATGGCCGTCTGAAGTTGACAAAAAACACATTTTCCCCCAAGTTAACAAAATTTCCATATTTTATTTTTTTCCAAAACTGATTTTTTCTAATTCTAAGCTTCTTAATATCTATCTCACTTTTCGATATGTTACAATATCTCCTCTTTGGGAACAATCATCCTCGAATAGTATTATTTCTTAGTAGGCTTATGGTGCAACATCTTACATTTAGTTCTTACACCGAACAACAAAATATAAACACAACATGCCAGATTTATATCAATTCAAATAAAAGGCTTAGTAACTTAATTTGGAACTTCTCCGGATTCAAAGAGATATATGTATCTCTTCTTTCTATCCTCTTTAGCTTCTGAAGTAGTTTCTCTGCAAAATGATTTTCTTTCTTACCAAATTTCATAAAACCCTTCATGGGTGAATCTTGAATGTAATTCCATCATCTACCATTGGAACACACAAGTTACCTTGATATCTTAATACACCATCTCCCCTTTGTTCAAATCCATCATTTTTAATGATCAATTTCTTGTTATTCAAGCCTGATATGGTCTTGGTATTTCGTGCCTTTTACTTCTGACACTAATGTTGATTCACACTAATTAATCACTACTCCTCTTCCTTATGTGGTATTAATTAATAAAACTCCTAATTGTGCAAGTCTTTTCTCCTCCTTTGCTAAGACTTTCTTATATTCTTCAAAATGGGTTTCTACTACCTATAAATAACTTTCCTTGCCTGAGATTAAGCTCTTTCTAACAAATTGCATGCCGAAAACTCTTTCAATTGGTTAACACTTCCACATGAACACCATAAAGATGATGACATCATATTTCAAAGCAAATATTACAACAACAAAGTCTAAGTCATAAGTTGGGTAGTTTTTCTCATGAAATTCCCATTCGGTTGGTGTCATTCTGTATGTCAGAAAACATAGGACAATTATCAAGAATGATTTCTATAACAAAGTCTATTTCTCTATGAAGAGAGACTCCAGTTAAGTGTCACGACCCAAAACCGAGCCGCGACTGGCACCCACACTTACCCACCTATGTGAGCGAACCAACCAATCTAACCCTTAACATTTCAATGTATATCAACAGAAAATAAAGCGGAAGAGTTAAACTCATTAATAAAAACCATTCAACACTTATATTTCCCCAAAATCTGGAAGTCATCATCACAAGAACATCTATCTCAAATTACTAAACTAAGAATGTCTAAGAAAAAAAATAACTAAAAAGCTAGTCCATGCCGGAAGTTCAAGGCATCAAGACATGAAGAGGGAGATCCAGTCCAAGCTAGAAGCATTAGCTCACCCTGAAGTCCGGTATACTGATGACTTGCTAGAATTACTGTTGAGTTGAAGATGACGGAACGTTTGCTGCACTCCACAAATAACAAAGAAAGAAACAAACAAGTAGGGGTTAGTACAAAACACGGGTACTGAGTAAGTATCATCGGCCAACTCAAAATAGAAAATAGTATATATCAGTTAATATCATAAATCAACTATAATACTCAACATCTAGCAACAACAAGTACTAAAATCATCAATAAGTACTAACAAGTTCATCCATGAGGACTCAAGCCTCAATATCATACTTATTTGGAAATTAGGTTCATTAGATTGAGTATATTAACATATTTCAAGATTCATTATCTTTATTCCCCTCGTGTCGGTACGTGACACTCCGCTCCATATACTATCCTGGTGCCGGAATGTGGAACTCCGATCCTCATATACTATTCTGGTACCGGAACGTGGCACCCGATCCATATACTATCCTGTTGTCGGAACGTGACACTCCGATCCTCATATACTATCCTGGTACCGGAACGTGGCACCTGATCCATATACTTCCTGGTTTCGGAACGTGACACTCCGATCCTCATATACTATCCTGGTACCGGAACGTGGCACCCGATCCCCTAATCTCACTACTTTCGTTCATCAAGCCTTCTTTTATACCAAGACATCATCATTATCAAAGAAGATTAGGGTTTCTTCAAGATTTGGGATTCAATAGCTTCATCATGCTTATTTTATCACAATTACATAATCATATTCATGCAAGCATACAATTAAGCATATAGAAGGGTTTACAATACTACCAACATATTTTATTCGCTATTAAGAGTTTACTACGAATAGCATGGGAACCATAACCTACCTCCACCGAAGAATTGAATTCAAACAAGCAATTTCCCAAGCTTTGTGTTCTTCCTCTTCGATCGACTCCTCTCTCTCTATCTATGTTCTTTATCTTTTTGTTATTTAAACCCTCTTTCTTTTACCCTAATAAGCATATAATTAAGAATAAAAGATGGCAATAATAACCCACTAATAAACTTAAGGTTACCTCTTTTAACCCCCAAGTAATTAGACTTATTAATATTATCCCACTAACTTTATAATTAAGGCAGGAATAGTCAAAAACGTCCCTTAAAACGTGTAAAGAAATCCGACCCAGACTGGGATTACGCAACCTGTGACGGGCCATCGTGCCTGCGACGGTCCGTCCTGCAGGTCGTCGCCAAGTTCAGAGACCCAAATTTCCACCAAGGGTCTGTGACGGTCCGTCACACCTATGACGGTCCGTCCTGCAAGTCCGTCACGAAGTTCAGAGAGTCGATTTTCAGTACCCAATTTCAGAATTTCTAAGTATATTGAAACGAGACCCTGCGATGGTCCGTCATGCCCATGACGGTCCGTCATGGGGTCCGTCGTCTCAGCCAATTTTTTAGAAATAAAATCTGCTGCTCGAAACGACTAAACAGGTCGTTACAATAGATACAAATTTGCCCATCGTTCGTCCTCGAACGATCAAAAGAAGAAAAACAAGGGCGGAAAGGAGTGCCTGAATCTGTAAACAGATGTGGGTATTTTTCTTGCATATCTGCCTCCTTCTCCCAAGTGGCCTCTTCAACCGGTCGATTCTTCCATTGAACTTTGATGGATGCAATCTCTCTCGACCTCAGCTTGCGAACCTCCTTATCTAAAATAGCAACCGGTTCCTCTCATAAGTCAATTCTCATCAAGCAAGACTGAATCCCAACGGATGATGTAGTTTCCATCCCCATGGTATCTTTTTCAACATGGACACATGAAATACCGGATGCACTCCGGAAAGCCCTGGAGGCAAGGCTAATTCGTAAGCCACCTCCCCTACTCGCTTAAGTACTTCAAAGGGACCAATATACCTTGGGCTTAGTTTACCTCTTTTACCAAACCGCATCACCCCTTCATGGGTGAAACCTTCAACAAGACTTGTTCACCCTCCATAAACTCCAAGTCTCTAACCTTTCGGTCCGCATATTCCTTTTGTCTACTTTGAGCCGCTAGAAGCTTCCTTGAATGCACTTCAACCTTATCTAACGAATCCCTTAAGAGGTCAGTACCCCAAGGTCTAACCTCAAATGCATCGAACCAACCAATGGGAGATCTACACCTCCTCCCATACAATGCTTCAAATGGAGCCATGTCAATACTGGAGTGATAGCTATTATTGTATGAAAACTCTGCCAAAGGTAAGAAACTATCCCAATGACCACCAAATTCTATCACACATGCACGAAACATATCCTCCAACACTTGAATCATTCGCTCAGACTGACCATCAGTCTGAGGGTGAAACGCAGTACTAAGGTCCAACCTAGTACCTAATTCAGCATGCAATGTTCTCAAAAACATAGAAGTAAACTGCGTACCTCTATTTGATATGATGGAGAGTGGAACTCCATGCAACCGAACGATTTCTGAGATGTAGATTTTGGCTAACTTCTCTGCATTGTAGGTCACCTTGACCGGAATGAAGTGAGCAGACTTAGTTAACCTATCAACAATCACCCAAATGGAATCAAACTTACCCAATGTCCTTGGAAGACCAACCACGAAGTCCATTGCAATTCTCTCCCACTTCCATTCAGGAATGGGCATTCTCTGAAGTGTTCCTCCGGGCCTCTGGTGTTCATACTTTACTTGTTGACAATTTGGACATTTGGCAACAAAATCAACAATGTCGCGCTTCATTCTACTCCACCAAAAGTGTTGTTTTAGGTCGCGGTACATCTTGGTTGCACCAGGATGTATAGAGTATCCGGAACTATGAGCCTCTTTAAGAATGGTGTGGATCAAGTCATCAACACGAGGCACACATACCCTTCCCTTAATCCTCAAAACACCTTCCTCATAAATTATTGCTTCTTTAGCCTCTCCTTGCAACACTTTATCTCTAATTCGATCTAGTTTCTCATCCTCAAACTGTTTTCCCTTAATCTTGTCAAGGAAGGAAGATCTTGCCTCCACACAAGCTAACAATCCTCCCTTCTCATTTATTTCTAACCTCATAAGATCATTAGCCAGAATCTGCACCTCTCTAGCCAATGGGCGTCTAGAAACTTGCAAATGAGCTAGACTTCCCATGCTTCCGGCCTTTCTACTTAAAGCATCCGCCAGAACGTTCGCTTTTCCCGGATGATACAGAATAGTGATATCGTAGTCCTTCAGTAGTTCCATCCATCTCCTCTGTCTCAAATTCAAATCCTTCTGAGTGAAGACATACTGTAGGCTATGATGGTCCGTATAGACTTCACACTTAACCCCATACAAATAGTGTCTCCATTGCTTTAGTGCAAATACTACCGCGGCCAACTCCAGATCATGGGTCGGATAGTTACGTTCATGCACCTTTAATTGCCTCGAAGCATAAGCAATCACATTCTTCTCTTGCATTAGCACTGCACCCAAACCTGAATAGGATGCATCACAATAAACGATGAAGTTCTTACCCTCTACTGGCAAGGTAAGGATTGGTGCAGTGGTCAACAAGGTCTTGAGTTTTTGAAAGCTTTCCTCACACTCATCCGACCATTCAAATGGGACATTCTGCTTAGTCAAGTTCGTTAGTTGGGAAGCAATAGAAGAGAATCCCTTGACAAATCAGCGGTAGTAGCTAGCTAAACCAACAAAACTCCATATTTCTGACACGTTTGTAGGTCTCACCCAATTCTTCACTGTCTCAATCTTAGATGGATCCACCATCACTCCATCCTTAGAAACCACGTGTCCCAAGAAGGACACTGAATCTAGCCAAAACTCACACTTGGAAAATTTGGCATAAAGCTTCTTCTTCCTCAATAACTCTAACACCATTCTCAAATGCTCCTCATGTTCCTTCTTACTTTTAGAGTATATCAGTATATCATCAATAAATACGATCACAAAGAGATCCAAATATGGCTTAAAAATCCCGTTCATCAAACTCATGAACGCAGCAGGGGCATTCGTAAGACCAAAAGACATCACTACAAATTCATAATGCCCATACCTGGTTCGAAAGGCAGTCTTTGGTACATCCGTTGCCCGTATTTTCAATTGATGATAACCCGATCTCAAGTCAATCTTAGAGAAGACACAAGCACCTTGTAACTGATCGAACAAGTCATCAATGCGAGGAATGGGATACTTGTTCTTGATAGTTACCTTGTTCAACTGCCGGTAGTCTTTGCACATCCGAAAGCTCCCATCCTTCTTCTTCACAAACAAAACTGGAGCACCCCAAGGAGATGCACTTGGTCTAATGAAGCCTTTGCTCAACAACTCTTGAAGTTGTGCCTTTAACTCTCTTAACTCCGCGGGAGCCACTCTATAAGGGGGTATCGAAATGGGGCGAGTACCCGGTTCAAGATCAATACAGAAGTCAATATCCCTATCTGGTGGCATACTGGGAAGATCTGCAGGGAACACATCCAAAAACTCACGGACTACCGAAACCGACTCAATCGAAGGTACTTGGGTAGTGTCATCCTTGAGGTGTGCTAAGAAGGCTAAACAACCCTTACTAACCATTCTCTTAGCACGAAGAAAGGACACGATACAAACCGGGTTGGGAGTGTAGTCGCCCTCCCACACTAACGGGTCTGTCCCAGGCTTGGCTAACGTCACAGTTTTAGCATTACAATCCATGATCGCAAAATTCGGAGAAAGCCAAGTCATACCCCGAATTATATCAAAGTCAACCATTTCTAAGATAACCAAATCGACATAAGTGTTTCTCCCCACAAAATTCACCAAACAAGACTTATATACCTTTTAAACTTTCACAGACTCACCCACCGGAGTAGACACACGAATAGGTATGTCAAGCAATTCACAAGGTAAATTAAGACCATTAGCAAAGTAAGAAGATACATAAGAAAATGTGGATCAGGGATCAAACAATAAAAAAGCCATGCAATCACAAACCAAGAGATTACCTGTGATAACAGCTTCAGATGTCTCCGCTTCAGATCTCCTAGGGAAAGCGTAACAATGGGCCCCATTACCTGTCTGTCCGTTGCCCCTACCATGTTGTGATGTAGTGGATCCAGTTTGCCCATCACCCATGCCGTTTTGGTGACCACCATTACCTCGACCACCACGTACTCCAGAATAACGACCTCTACCATGACCACCTCTACCTGTGACTATGGGAGGTCTGCAACTCTGTTTTGGGCAATACCTCTTAATGTGCCTAGTCTCCCCACATCCATAACATTCTCTGGGTTCAAGCATTGGTCTCTCAGAGAAGTGTTGACAGGTCTGAGGTGGACCCCTAACTACAGTCTGTAGTGAAGACTGAATTGGTCGGGCCGAGTAACCTCCGGAACTCTGTCCTCTAGAGTAAGAACCATTAAACTCACCTCCCTTTCGAAACCTTTTTGATGTAGGTGTCGTGGTGAAGTCATCTGGCTTCACTCCTTCCACCTCTATCACGAAGTCTACTACCTCTTGGAAGGATTTTGCAGTAGCCGCTACCTGTAAGGCTGAAATCCGCAATTCTGACCTCAACCCCTTCACAAAACGGCGAATCCGCTCTTGTGGACTGAAGCAAAGTTGAGTGGCGTACCTGGATAATGCACGAAACTTAGCCTCATATGCATTAACCGACATCCTACCTTGCTCTAGGCTCAAGAACTCATCTCTCTTCCTATCCCTCAAAGTCCGGGGGATATACTTCTCCATAAACAAGCTAGAGAATGAGGCCCAAGTCATAGATGTTGCCTCTGTCGGTTGACACTCAACATGTGATCGCCACCACATTTTGGCGTTCCCTTGAAACAAATAACTCACGAACTCAACACCAAACCGTTCTACTATACCCATCTTGTGAAGTAGCTCATGACAATCAACCAGAAAATCGTAAGAATCCTCAGATTTAGCACCCTTAAAGACTGGAGGTTTCAATTTCAAGAACTTACTGAAAAGTTCATGCTGATCACTCGTCATTATAGGCCCAGTAGTCAGACGTGGAAACGTGCCTATGTCCAATGAGGCATCCATACGGGGAGCCATAGTAGCCGCATGTCGTATCTCTGAAACCGGATGTGTTGGTGTAGAAACCACTGGAGGTGCCTGACCCTGATGAGATAACCCGCTATGATAAGCAAGAACCTGATTGATCATCTCTGGGTAGGTTGGGGTGGCAATTACTCATTTTGCACTTGTTCATTCTCCCGTTCCTCACCTTCTCTTACCACCTCCTCAGTCGGTGGAGGAGTCACCGCCCTAGTATCAGATGGGCTAGGTGCTTGTCCTATCCCTCTAGAGGACGTCCTCCCACGACCTCTTCCACGGCCTCTTGCCACTGCTCTTCCTCGAGCCACAGCCCCAGTGGCTGGCTCAGACGTTTCTTGTCTTGCCGGTGTTGCTGTTGGCGCAGTCGTTGCTCTAGTTCTAACCATCTGCGAAATAGAGTGAAGATGGTCAGATACCAATTTGTATCACCTAGATACCAATTGAATTCAAGTAATAGCACGAAAGAAAGAAAGAAAGAGTGGAATTTTCCTAAAGTCTTATAGCCTCTCAAGGAGAAGTAAAGGCGTCCCCCTACAATTCCTTAAGACTCTACTAGACCTGTTCTTGTGTGATGAGACCAACGAACCTAATGCTCTGATAACAAGTTTGTCACGACCCAAAACCGAGCCGCGACTGGCACCCACACTTACCCTCCTATGTGAGCGAACCAACCAATCTAACCCTTAACATTTCAATGTATATCAACAGAAAATAAAGCGGAAGACTTAAACTCATTAATAAAAACCAATTCAACATCTATTATTTCCCCAAAATCTGGAAGTCATCATCACAAGAACAACTATCTCAAATTACTAAACTAAGAATGTCTAAGAACAAAAATAACTAAAAAGCTAGTCCATGCCGGAAGTTCAAGGCATCAAGACATGAAGAGGGAGATCCAGTCCAAGCTAGAAGCATTAGCTCACCCTGAAGTCCGGTATACTGATGACTGGCTAGAATTACTGTTGAGTTGAAGATGACGGAACGTTTGCTGCACTCCACAAATAACAAAGAAAGAAACAAACAAGTAGGGGTCAGTACAAAACACGGGTACTGAGTAAGTATCATCGGCCAACTCAAAATAGAAAACAGTATATATCAGTTAATATCATAAATCAACTATAATACTCAGCATGTAGCAACAACAAGTACTAAAATCATCAATAAGTACTAACAAGTTCATCCATGAGGACTCAAGCCTCAATATCATACTCATTTGGGAATTAGGTTCATTAGATTGAGTATATTAACATATTTCAAGATTCATTATCTTTATTCCCCTCGTGTCGGTACGTCCGCTCCATATACTATCCTGGTGCCGGAACGTGGCACTCCGATCCTCATATACTACCTGGTACCGGAACGTGGCACCCGATCCATATACTATCCTGGTGTCGGAACGTGACACTCCGATCCTCATATACTATCCTGGTACCGGAACGTGGCACCCGATCCATATACTATCCTGGTGTCGGAACGTGACACTCCGATCCTCATATACTATCCTGGTACCGGAACATGGCACCCGATCCCCTAATCTCACTACTTTCGTTCATCAAGCCTTCTTTTATACCAAGACATCATCATTATCAAAGTAGATTAGGGTTTCTTCAAGATTTGGGATTCAATATCTTCATCGTGCTTATTTATCACAATTACATAATCATATTCATGCAAGCATACAATTAAGCATATAGAAGGATTTACAATACTACCAACATATATCATTCGCTATTTAGAGTTTACTACGAATAGCATGGGAACCATAACCTACCTCCACCGAAGAATTGAATTCAAACAAGCAATTTCCCAAGCTTTGTGTTCTTCCTCTTCGATCAACTCCTCTCTCTCTATCTGTGTTCTTTCTCTTTTTCTTATTCAAACCCTCTTTCTTTTACCCTAATTAGCATATAATTAAGAATAAAAGATGGCAATAATAACCCACTAATTAACTTAAGGTTACCTCTTTTAACCCCCAAGTAATTAGACTTATTAATATTATCCCACTAACTTTATAATTAAGGCAGGAATAGTCAAAAACGTCCCTTAAAACGTGTAAAGAAATCTGACCCAGACTGGGATAACGCAACCTGTGACGGGCCGTCGTGCCTGCGACGGTCCGTCCTGCAGGTCGTCGCCAAGTTCAGAGACCCAAATTTCCACCAAGGGTTTGTGACGGTCCGTAACACCTGTGACCGTCCGTCCTGAAAGTCCGTCACAAAGTTCAGAGAGTCGATTTTCAGTACCCAATTTCAGAATTTCTAAGTATATTGAAACGAGACCCTGCGACGGTCCGTCGTGCCCATGACGGTCCATCGTGGGGTCCGTCGTCTCAGCCAATTTTTCAGAAATAAAATCTGCTGCTCGAAACGACTAAACAGGTCGTTACATTAAGTTATCAGGAAAGACTTCATTTAATACTAAAACATAAATTAACTTAATAGGAGGTATCTCTAAACTAAAGTCATTCAATGGGACTGAGTGACAGACAAACCCCTTGAAAACTAACTTCCTTTCCTTAAGGAAAAAAATAAAACGACCCTTAGGTACTGCTGAACGACTTTTATTGTCTAAGATTGCCTCATGAAATTGAAACTTGACTACTCGATTCTACAATTAATTGAGTCATAAAAGGCATGAAGCCAATCCATACAAAGAATGATAACAAATTCAACCTTGTCTAAGTCAATTAAACCATCCATGGTAATCTTTTGATTGACAAAACATGGACAATCACGATAGACATTCTCTGCTAGAACATACTTACCAACAGGTTTGGAAACACTGAATGGTTTACTAAGTTGTTAAAGAATAACATCAAAATTTACACTAACATATGGAGTCACAAAATATAAACTCACTCCTAGATCTAGAAAGGCATAATAGTAAAGTCAAAGACTTGAATCATACCAATGACAATATTTGGCAAATCCTCTGGCTCTTGGCGACCATTGAGAGAATATAGGTGGTTTATTCCTCCGCCGGTACCATTGCCTTGCATCTTCTTTGGACACTCTTTCATGAAGTGACCCTCTTGTCAACACTTGAAGCAACCTTTCTGTCCCTGAAGACACTTTTCTGGGTGGATTGTACCACACCTAGAATATGAAGTAGCCCAGTACATCCTTATGCCACACTAGCATGATATTTTTTAGGTTTAGCTCTGAAGTTCTGCCAATTCTTGCTAGTATACACATCTTTATTTCTAAGTGAAAATGCACTAGAAGATGACACAACATGTACCTTTAGATCTTGTTGAAAAGATAATCGGTGTGCATTACTCTTCCATTGCCCGGATTCATTCCATGTCCTTGCCATCGTATTCTTGAACTCCTCTCTATCCCTATGATTCTCTTACTCTACTTGCTGCACATAAAAAATTAACCTTGAAAATGTTCACGTCCCTAAAAATCATTGCTACCCCACCCTCTTTGCTTGATAGAAGACCTAACCTAGCAACAAACAAACTCATCCTACTCTTCATGTCTTTAACCATCTCTGAAGCATAACGGGATATTTAAGCAAACTTCAACCCATATTCATCAACATCTAGATTATCTATCTTAAGTAGGAGAAATTCTCATACCTTAGCCTCTTTCTGTTCTCAGGGAAAGAAACTCCCCAAGAAGGTCTCCTCAAAATAATCCCAACTCACAAGTGATGCATCTTTATTCCTACCCTCTTTCAATTTATCAAACAAAGTCCTAGCAACATACTTCATTTGTTATGCAGCTAGCTCAACTCATTAAGTTTCAATGACATGCATCACCTCGAGTGTGGAGTATGAACGTGGCTACTTGGGAAGCAAAAAAAGATATAAAGTTGAGATATCAACATCTTTAAATCTGGCAAAAATGTAAATCTAGGTACTATTTATCTTCTAAGTTCTTTATAAACTATGATTAAGCACGTGGTTACTTGATCTTGTTTGTCGAGTGTTGAGCTTTTTCTTATAACTTAGTGAAATGAATCCCATTCGAGGATGAATGTTCCCAATGGTGATATATTGTAGCATATCACAATTTGAAATAGCTAGGAATAAACTAAGAAATGAAAAATATTCATTTCTTGAAAGAACGGCGAATATCTTGAAACTTGACTAACAAAGAAAGTGAATATTGGTCTTTTTCAAATTTTCCTAACTTCTAGCTCAGGATGAGTTTGAGGTAGTTAATTATATGATTGGTATGCATTAGAAATATCTTTCCTACGCCACCGAGTTTGCTCATTTTTGATATTGTATGAGGAGATATTCTTATTGAAAGTTGGGCTATTGAAATAAGGAAAGTTTAAATCCAAATTTAAGGAAGGATAAAATAGTATTTTCACCAGTTAATTTCCTAATTCATTTAAGGGTTTTATTGGGTAAAAATAGATTTAGTTCAGTTTTGGAAAATTAAAATCACACAAAGGACATGGAGAGGAGAGAAAATAAAAGGTAAACAAAGAGAAGTCAAGGATTCGTCAAGAATTCCAAGTTTTTCGTGGGGAATTCGTCATGGATGATCCCTATGAAGTTTTGTGAGATGTTTTATGTTGTGTCAATTTACCCACACACACAAAAAAATTCAATTCTCTTAATGATGAGTTGTCTACACGTTAATCTGTAAAGTTCTTGAAGAACATTATCAAATTCTTGTTGGTTGAGTTGTTGGATGCCTAATATTTATTTGATTCATTTTACTAGGTTGTTTTTCGAGTTGAATATATTAGGTATTGAGTGTACTAATTATTCAAGTGTATGGGGAAAGAACCATTGAAGTTTAAAGGGTTTAGAGATGAAAAACTAAGGAGAAAATACTGGAGATTTTCTGGGCAAGTGCTGGGGTACCACAACAGCCAGAGTGTCACGAAAGTTCTTCTGAACTTTGGCCTCGGGCGTGTTGTTCAGGCCAGAGCACCATATAAAGTTCTCTGAACTATGAGAGCTACTCCCTGCGCCTCTCATAACGCCCGGGACGCCAGTTCTACCCACTCTTTCATACTAGTTCCTAAGTGCTGTACCTACTTTTCTTAGATGATTCCAACACTCTAAGGTACATCTGAGCATCATGAATCATCCTTGAACATGAGATTATGAAACTTTAATCTAAAGTCTAATTAAAGGAAAGTTAATATCAAAGTCATTGAAGTTAGGGTTCAAGTGTAGAAGTTAAGAATCAAGTCAAAGAAAAGTTCTTATGAGTTCTTGCGGGTCTTTAAGATCGTTTTAACATTATTTTAAGACTCAAGTTTCAAGCTAAGTAAAAAGTAAAGTTGATGTTCTTACCTTATATGGTATATGGGGTCCACGTATTCCCAAAGAGATTTAAACTGTTTTCACATTTGAATAAAAACGGAAACTGAGATTTTCGAAGAGCCTTTTGAATAGTTTTAAAAAAAAGTTATGGCTTTAGAAAATGAAGCTAGCAGGAAAAGTAAGATTTCCAAGATATCCTTGAGCTATATTTTTAAGACCTAATCTAAAATCACAGAAGAAGTGTATTCAGCCCAAAGAAACATTTGATCCTATGTATTTTGGGAGTTGTATTGAGCACCGAATGTGGATGAGTAGGAGTACAGATATCTCACGTTTCCATGAAACCATGTAGGAACCAAAATATTTGTATTTTTACACATATCTCAAAGTTAATAGTATCCTTGTACACATTCAGATTTTATAACATCTTTTCAAACAACTTTTCTTTATGTTGCACGTGCTTTTAAATTGCTACAGATTTAAATTAGTCAGTATTATATAATTATATTATTCATGAGTTGAGAAGAGCAAAAGTAAGTGTCCTTCTTACTCTTTTTAAGATTACGTTGTTTAAATAGTCCAATTCACATACTCGTACATTCAATGTACTGATGCAAGTTTATTTACATCGTCTTTTGATGCAAACCCAGGTAACTAGGATTAGAATCCGGCATAACGTTGATCCAATGACCATCTTTGAGTAAGTTGATGAGACACCTTTCAACCTAGAGGAATATTTTATCATTTTTTGCATAGATTTCAGTTGTAAGGATGATTAAGGGTCCTGTCCCAAAATCCATATTTGTTTTAAAGGCTTCATAGACAAATAATATTAGTTCTTTTGTCTTATTCAATTCGGTTTATACGTTTAGGTCTTAAGTCTTCATTTTGCTAACTTATTATCATTTTAGCTATCTCATGAGTTATATATATATATATATATATATATATATATATATATATATATATATATATATATATATATATATATATATATATATTGTGTTTAAGTCTTCCGTTGAGTAAGTGAGCTACGACAATGATGCGGTCGAGGCTAGCAATAGTAATCGAGTGCCAGTCTCGCCCATGGTGTAGGCTTGAGGTGTGAGAACTTTAGCAGCACTAGCAAGTCGCTTGACTTAGCAGAGTGACTTATTTGGTACAAGTGACATTCAGTGACAGAACATGTTTTATGCTCATGCTCTCCAGGATCAGGAAGGTTGTTATGATGTAGTCACTGGTACATTATGAGTGTTTCTCCTTGATATTTATGTATTGTTAAATCTAGGGGTTGTTCTCTCCTTCGTAATTCCTTATACAACAATACAATTAAGTGTTAGTCCTGAAACTCTTTGAGAACCCTTCTCGGTCACTACTCCTGTAAGAGAACCAGTTATAGCTAGACGGTTATACAAATATTGCCTGTCATAGTCTCTCAGAAAGTCACCTCAGCAGATTTTGCAACGTTAAAAATGGTAAATTCGATGTCATTATAGGCATGAATTGGTTACATTCATGTTATGCCTCAATTTGTTATAGAACTAGAATAGTTTGTTTTAAGTTCCAAACGAACCAATCTTAGAATGGAAAGGTAGTATCTTAGCACCTATGGGTCAATTTAACAGTTATCTTAAGGCCAGCAAGATGATCTCTATGGGTTATATTTTTCATCTAGTCCAAGTAAGAGATTCTAGCTCTGAAACCGCAACTCTTTAGTCAGTTCCAATAGTCATTGAGTTTCTTAAATTGTTTCTAGAAGATCTTCTCATAGTACCTCCAAAAAAGGAAATCCATTTTGGAATTGATCTCCTTCCAGGAACCCAGCCTATTTCTATTCCTCCTTATAGAATGGATCCAGTTGAGCTTAAGGAATTGAAGAAAGAGTTGAAAGAACTTCTAGATAAGGGCTTCATAAAACCTAGTATTACTGCATGGGTTGTGCCAATTTTTTTCAAAGAATAAAGGTGGTTCTAAGGATTGCATTGACTATACATAGTTTAAAAAGGTCACAATAAAGAATAATTATCCCATCCCAAAGATTGATGACTTGTTTGACCAACTTCAGGGTGCTAGTCATTTCTTAATGATAGACGTCGGATCGGATTATCATCAACTTAGAGTCAGAGATAGTGACATTCAAAAAATAGCCTTCGGAACTTGGTATGAATTTGTAGGTATATCATTTGGACTAACCAATGCTCCTAAAGCTTCAATGGATTTTGATGAATAGAGTTTTCAAGCAATACTTTGACTTTTTCATTATCTTCTTTATTTATGATATCCTTATTCACTCTATAAATGAGGAAGAACATGCGATTTATTTTAGGGTTGTTCTACAGAGTCTCAAGGATCACTAGTTATTTGCTTAGAATTTCAAATTTTGGTTATGGTTGCAATTTGTTGCTTCCTTTTGGTCTATTAAATTTAGAGCGAGGATCTGATTGGATTTGTAAACTATAAAAGCGGTGAAACAATAGCCCCGACCTACCTGTGCTACAAATATCAGAAGCTTCATGGGTCAACCAGGTTAGTATACAAAGTTCATGGAAGGCTTTTCATACATATACTTACAATTGACTATGTTAACTCAGAAGATGGTGAAGTTTTGATTGTCAGATGATTATGATAAAAGCTTTGCGTAATGACTATAGCTTCTGTCTTGACTTTACCAGAGGGTTTAGATTGCAATGTGATCTATTATGATCCATCTAGAGTTCTACTAGGTAGTGTGTTAATGTAGAGAGATAAGGATATAACTTATGCTTCTAGACAATATTAGGTGCTTGAGAAGAATTGTCCAACTCATTACATGGAGCTTTTAGTAATGATGTTTCCACTCAAGATCTTGAGACACAACTTGTATGGTGTTCACGTAGACGTGTTCACTGACCATAAGAGTCTTCAATATATGATCACCCATAAATAGTTGCATCTTTTTATGAGGAGATGACTTGAGTTCCTTAAGGACTATGATATGAGTGTGCATTACCATCCTAATAAGGCGAATGTAGTAGCAGATGCTCTTAACAGATTATCTATAGGTAGTGTAGACCATGTTGATGAATAAAGAAAGGAACTACTGAAGGATATCACATGCTTGCTCCCTTGGGAGTCCGCATTATGAGCATATAAGCCAGTGATGAGAAGTTCAAAATGGGGCAGAATCTTAATTGGTAGTGGAGGTTAAGGATAAGCAACACAGTGATCAAATCTTGCTTGAACTTAAATGTGCAATCCATAATAAGAGAGTGGAGGATTTCTCCCAAGGGGGAGATGGTACTTCACTGTCAGGTTAGAATATGTGTTCCTAATGTGGGTGACTCGAGACGACATATTCTTTCAAAAGACCGTACATCTAGATACTTTATTCATCCTAGGGACATTTCCAGGATATGTACGAGGTCTTTTGGTGAATGATATGTAGAGGGATTTAGCAGATTTTGTGGCTAAGTGCACTGATTGCCAGCATGTAAAGGTAGAACATCAGAAATACGGAGGTATGACACAAGATATTGACATTCCTACTTTGAAGTAGGAAGTGATCAACATGGAATTCATCATAGGTTTACCTCGTACTCGCAGACATCATGACTCCATTTGGATAATAGTTCACATAATGACTAAGTCTTCTCGGTTTTTGGTAGTGAAGACTACATATATGGCGGAGGACTATGACAAACTTTACATTAATGAGATTGTGAGGTTGGATGAGGTTCCTTTGTCTATCATCTCAGATAGAGGTCCTCAATTTACCTATCATTTCTCGAACTCATTTCCAAAAAGGTCTCGGTACTCAGGTTGATCTTAGCACAACATTTTATTCGCAGACAGATGGACAAGCAGAGTGTACCATTCAGACCCTAGAGGCTTTGTTTAGATATTGTATGATCGAATTAAAGGGTAATTGGGATGATTACCTTCCTATTTTAGAATTTTACTACAATACTAAATACCATTCCAACATTTAGATGTCCTATTATACGGCACTGTATGTCTGAAGATGTATATCTCCTGTTGGTTGGTTTGAAGTAGGAGAAGAAGCTTTGATAGAACCAAATTAAGTCAATTATGCTATGGACAAAGTACAACACATTAGAGATAGACTTAATACAGTCCAGAGTCGTCAGATGTCTTATGGAGATGTAAGGAGAAAGGAACAAGAGTTCCAAGTTGATGACTGAGTTTTCCTAAAAACGTCACCTATGAAGGGTTGATGAGATTTGGAAATAAAGGGAAGCTCATTCCTTGATATATAGGCCTTTACAATATCTTTAAAAGGGTTGGAAAAGTGGCATTTGAGTTAGAATTTCTAGCAGAAATAGAAGCAGTGCATCCTATTTTTTACATCTCACTATTGAAGAAGTTTGTAAGGGATCCAGCATCCCTAGTGCCATCAGAGAGGGTGGTTGTGAAAGATAATCTTTCTAATGAGGATTCACCATATGAGATTCTTTATCGTCTGGGTATAATGTTCAAGAATAAATAAGTGGCTTCACTAATGTTTTTGTGGAGGAGTCACTCCGTAGAGAGAGATACTTGAGAAGAAGAAGAAACATTGAAGGCCATGTACCGTCAGCTCTTTCCTTCCGAATTCACTCTAGATTGAGGTAATAGTTCCTCTTAAGTTTGTCAATTATTCATGCTTATGTTATTTCTTAGTATCATATTCCATCAGTTGTACTTGCATTTTCAGTGTATTTTCTTGTCCAATGAACTGAGTGCAATTAGAAATTAAATTTTTAGTGTTTAGTGGTAGGGATTGCAACCCTCCCCGTCCATTTCAAGTTGTTTAGTCTTCATCCGAGGACAAATATTCCCGAGGAGAGATAATGTAAAATCCCGTATCTGAAATAGATCTGCTATTAACTCTTCAGGAAAAACCGGTGTAACAAATGGTCACAATCCGTAGACCGTAGTCTGATCAATATCTCGTGTTATAGGTCTGAAGTTCACTAGTGCAACCCTCCCAAAATCAAGCTTAGAAAATCAGATATGTCTTGACCCATAGAACATACCTATGACCCGTAGACCAGACTTGTCACATCCAGGGAGTACCCCTAGAAGTATGTGGTGTCGTCGTACTAGAAGAGGACTAAGACTAACCTGTTAGTATTTGTTATTACATTTCATATGTTAAATTTGCGAAAAATTTAAAACTTCTTAATTATTTCTACATTGAGGTTTACTTAGACCTCTCTCGTACACATAATATATATTTAGGGAGTTTACATAGATTCCTCGCAATGTGAAGCACTACATAGGCTTATACTTTTATTTCACATGCATAATATATTAATATATATTCATAATATTGTCTAGAATACGCCTCATATTAAACCATCTAAAACGAGTTTAACATTGGGCGTAGCCCATACTTCATTTCAACAAAGTGCCTCATATAAGATAAACAATAGAGTTCTTCAGATCAAAAGGAAAGAAACTAGATGTCTTATAACTAGAACAACATTAATAGCTTCATAATGACATCGTCCTAGTAAAGTGAGGACCCACTGAACACTTGGGAAATATCCAATTAGTCTTCAAATGGCCTTCGATAAGCTCAATGGAGGGATATCAGATTTGTAGTAAACATAAAATATGAGTAATACACACTTGTACTAAGTATGAGTATATGCATATAAACCAATTGGAATTATGCTAACGAGGACATTTGTTCAAAACCATGCTAAATTACTTTGAAAAGCCTTATGCACAATCATGAACCCATATAGACCAGCGATTACATAATCCATAAGTCAAACTCATGTAAAACAGAAGACCAAAATCCTCAATTATTATCAAGTTAACATGATTTTAGCATATTACAATCATAACCAATGTAACTCCAAAATCATGTTATAATAACAAAGCATTTATAAGAGTTCATAACATTACAACATAGACAAGACCCTTTCTCATAAACCCACATAAAGTCTACTAGCGCAATGACCAAGTAAAGCCCCATAAACTTAATCAACCAAATAAACCAAATAAAATGTCATAAGAAATGCCTAACATCACATAATATAGCATCAAGAGTAGTCATCATAATGTTTAGCAATATATAACAATAGCATGTTCATACATGAAAACTGACATCACATAGTATCATTAACATGTAGAATCAACATATTCATATCATTCACCTTATAAGATCATAAGAACATAAGAACATTCTTCTAAGAATTCCCTCAAGGATAACTAGTGTGATGCGTAGGTGGAGTAATGTAACACCCTAAAACAAACTAAGGTGAATTAGAAGTTCGCAAATGTTTCATGAGATAATTTTGTATTAAATTGGTTAATAATGATGTTCTTAGGGAGTGTGTAAAGTTTGGAGGTGAGACATCACAGAACGTCCATGACGTTCGGAAGGCGTGCCTTAGAAACTGTTAGTTTGTCTTCATGTATTTTAGAGAGTTTCACGTGTTCATTTTAATAGAAATTGAAGTGAGATGTTCCTAAGACCTAGACAACTAGGACCTATGAGGGTCCCTAGAAGAGGATCGCAACACCTAGGAAGAATCTTCCAAGACCACCCAAAAACAAGACATAAATGATGGAGGCAATCAACGCCCCTTAGGTCAATCGACGACCTATATTCTAGGGGTGTATATTGGGACATAGTCTTGGAACTCAACCCTCCATGTTTCAATCTACGGACCCAAATGAATCCTAGCAGCACGGGTTGTTATTCAGTCGACGCCCTGTTGCTTGCGTCCATCGATGGTGGTCCTGCAAAAGCTGATGAATGCTGCTACCTTGGCTTGGGGTGATTTATAAATTAACCCCAAGTCTTTTATGAACCTAGGATTATAATTTAGGGTATTTTAGGTATACTAGGAGGGTTGAAACACTAAGACCTAATTTTGGTGTAACATTCCAAAAAATCAAACGTTTACTGAAAAGCCCAATAAGTTCTTAAGAATGTGTATCACGGGTAAGCATGCATCCCAATGCCCAATATTTAGAAATATTGGGCATATTAGAAAATTATGGGCATAGCAGAAAAATATTGTCTTAGAGAGTATTAGCAAAATTTTCAAGTATCTATGAGTTTGTGTAATGAATGTACCTGAAATGAAGACCCTAAGATAATCAAAAAGTCGTCTTGACAAATCATGTGACCTACTAGGCATCCAAGTGTCAAGCCTAGTACCATAACATATGACCATTTAAAAGGATCATGTCGATTAAACAGTGCCCAAGGACATTGTGAGGATCCTTGAGACAATAAGTAAACATTTCCAAATGAACCATATAAAATAGTTAGTTAGAAAAGTGCAGCCAACCCATGTGAAAGCACATGTGCAAGACATGTGAAGAAGCTGCCAAAGGAAGGGACACCCTAACCGAATTCGAATTGGGTAGTTAGGGGGAAAAACATGCACAAGGAACCACCCTATGTTGGGCCTAACCTACCTAAAAATTATAGACACAAAACCTACTGCCATAAACAATTAAATGACCCAGGAATAACCGAATAGGACCCATTAGTGCACCCGACAACGTAGGATTAAAACCGGGTTGACTTTAACCTAGTACTAGTTAAAGAGAAAACATGATACCTAACCTAGGATAGTCCAAAGAGTTAGTTAAGATCCTAAAGACTTAAGTGTAATTTAGTAATTACCGTAGTCTACTTAATTAATTAATTTAGCAACTTAATTAATTAATTAAAAGGGGCAAAACCGAAATCACAAAACAATTTCCAGATTATGGTTAAAACAAGAAAAAGACAGGCTAGCTCCTATCCTAGGATGGTTTAAAGGATTGGTTATCGTCCTAAAGACTTAAAAGTACTTTAGTAATTACCTTAGGTCACCTACTTTATTAAATTATAAATTTAATGAATTGGTTTAAATGATAAAAACTAAATCCTTACACTAACCTAGTATAATTAAAGAAACATCCGAGTACTTAACCTAGGATGGTCCTAAAGGGTTGATTATAGCTCCAATGAGTTAGGGGTACTTTAGTACTTACCTTATGTACCTAAATTAATTAAATTAAGGATTTAATTAATTAATAAAAAGTTAAAATGCTTACCTAAACCATAGTCCACACCAATTTCAAAATTTGACGAAGTGTTATGTTCTCCTATCTTTAGTCAACTTAGGAGGGGTGTTTTGTTAATTGGTTAATTAGTTTATCACATTAACTTATCAAACCTAAGTGGTATAATGCAATATCAGTTCTTAAACCTAAAATTAATGTTCAAACTAAAAGAAAGGGCGACGCAAAATTGGCAAGCAACAAACACAAGAAAAAGGCTGAAAATTTATCGATTTCTCTAGGGCAATTTCAAGGTTAAAAGTTTTGTTCAAGGAGGTATTATTGTATTAAGTTACACTAAAGGTTTGATTTTCTCTCCAGGACTTATTTATCCAAGAGGACTTTCCTTGGAAATGATTCAAACATCTTGAAAACTAGGGTTGTTTCCCGTCATTCTTGTCGAACTCCTTTCCTTAGTATCCTTGTTACGATTTCAATGTTGAATAGGTTAGAAATCATGTTGTTGGTATGTGGTGATTCCTTATCTTAATGTGTATAGTTTTTGATTAAATATTAATTTAATGAACCTATTAATTGGACTCGTTTGATGCTAAGTGTTATTATGTCAATTAAAAGAATGATACTATTTTAAAGGTATGTCCGAAAATGTTATGTATAAATAGGTTACGGTCTGTTGTGCATACTTGTTGTTAATATGACGTTATAAAGATGATATATTCATCAAATGCTAATATGATGTTGTACAAGATGTTTAGAAAAACTCTATGCCTAAAGTTATGCTATAAGGTTAGCTAAAGAGAACTCCCTGAAATCATAATTTTAGTGAATGTTTGCCTTATGTCAATAAAATGGCTAATAAAAACATTGTTCAAAATTTAAATGGGAATTGGTTATAATGTAATCTGTAAATAAGTAAAAGATTGGATAGTGAATAATGTATCCCGAATGGACCATGATTGAATGAAACTATTGCTTATGCCAATAACATAGTTATGAAATCTACAACCAATTGATTATGCCAATAGTGATCTTACGCCAATAAATTGGCTAACACTACATCGTCAAACAAGTTGTAGGGATTTGGCAATAATATCATGTTAAATAACTAAAAGACTGGCTAATGTATAATATATAAAAACTTAAGCATGTTGAACATGAAAATTGGCTTATGCCAATAAATATGTTTATGAAATCTATGCCCAATACTTTATGCCAATACTAATCGTATGCAAATAAAATGGCTAACGATACATTGTCTAAAAGTGATGCATGTAAATGACTATAATATTATGTTAAATAATTAATATATTGGCTAATGTTTCATACATATTAAATTTTAATATGAACATACGTAAAATTGGCACATGCATACAAAAATGGTTATGTGGTTTAATATTGAAAGGTTGAGGCGAATACTAATCATATTTCAATCTTGTGTAGTTAGATTATCAAATGATAATACAAGAACTTCTAAACTAATTCAAGGAACCCATAATCAAGGGCATGACACTCATTTGGACAACTCCCAGCATGCTCTAAAAGAATGAGTTATAACATAATTAAAGGGGTCTAAAGTATGTAAGTGAGCAGAATGGGGTGTTAAAGGAACTGAGACAAGTCTCACTTTCACCTAAGCTACTAATGTTAAAAGAATACTCATGTATGAATGTGTTAAAATGTGTGTTCCAGTCTCATTAACACCAAAGGATGATATGTAAGGAAAGTTCACATTTTATCAATGTAAAGTAAGGATTAACAGTCATCAATAGAGTAAATAAATCTCAATCTAGAAGCAAGCCTCCATAATGCTTGAGTCAACACTAGAAGATAAAGAAGAAATGAACATTCACCTAATGAGGTGGGTAATTATGTAATCTATGATTCTAATGTAAATGGTGAAAACATGAGAAGAGTCTATGATTAATGGTTAGACAAGTCTAAACCAAGCCTAAGTAAAGGTCAGTAAAAGTACTCACATAAGAAAGTGTTGATTATCAAGAGACAAGTCCCAATCATACTCTGTATGTAAGTGTAAGGACAATTCACACTTAATACTAATGATGAGATGAGAAATAATCGAATGAGAAATGATCCGCTCATGCTAGAAGCCATCTTCCATGATGTAGAGTTGAATGTAGTGGAACTTTATACTGATAACAAATAGGCTAGGTATGAGAGGTGACGCCTTCCTTCGGGGAGGTTCACGTAAATCTCATGATATGAGACTGTACGGCATGCCGGGTATTGGTCTCCTTGTATATCCTAGTCTTTCAACCTATACTGCCAATATTGGGATCTAGCAGGGTTCTACTCGCTATATACGCTAGCATGTTTGGGTAAATTTGGCTGATGATTCCACATCTTTTCAGTGTAGGGCAGACACTGGATTTCATGATACTCACATGATCTATGTCTGTTAAGGTTGAATTTACCAAATATAGAATGACGCCTGCCTCAAAGTATGAAAGATAATGAAATGAATGATACCGAAGGTGTTTATGCAAGACAATAGGGAGGTGAAATCAGATTCAAGTAATAACATTAGGTCATTCTTGGTCATTGCACTTCAGGTTCCCAATGAGAGCCTTAATCTTCATCCTAGTTATAGCTGGTGTTTAAATCAGGTTACGTATGAATGAAATAGATAATGTGAAATACGAATGAATGAATCAAGCAGACTCGGTGTTTACTAATGAAGGCCTTCGGTTTGAGGTCCCATATGTTGGCCCCTCACTTGATATGTCTTAATGCTACATCAACGATTCCAAAGTCTCGTGTATATTAAATGTATAATATATAAAACATGAATGTAATGAAATCAATGGCATGATCAATCGAGAATTGCTTATGAAAGGTCATGAATATATAGCGCAAAGAATGACTTACTATAATGTAGGGAAATCATTACTTAGACCTTGGATTACTTATATTGATTCATTGTGGGTATGAGACTACAATGTGTCATTGAACTTGTAAGTAAAACATAGGACCAAAAGAATTATTTAACTACACAAGAAGAAGAATAAAAAGACTGAAAAATAATCTAAGTGTACAAAGAGGAGCTCTCGGCCTAAGAGGATCAAAAATCTCAAATCTTCGCCCGAGTTGTTCTAAAATTTTGTTGATGATACTAATGTTTTGTAATCATATAGAAAATAAGTTATGTATTTTGAATGAATTTAAATACACCATATCATACCACAATTCACAACTAAAAATTTAGGAATGTCTAGTGACTAGGCTTTCTAGAAATAGCATGTTGTTTAGGAAGAGCTTTCTTTGATCATGGATAGCCTATGTGTATGTGTGCATACACCCATACTCAGTGAAAGTGGTGTACTAACCCCTACTATTTACTATTTTATAGAGGCAGGTTAAGGGACATATTGACGACTCTTGCAACGGTTTGGACATCAGCGTTTCTCCAGACCATTTGGTAGGTCCTCTTGATTTCGAGGATGCTTCAGTCTTAGTCTAGCCTTAATTTTAGACAAAGCTAGTGGATTTTTCCCCTAGCGTTTCTTTCGTGCTTTAATTTCGAAGCTTTTGTAATAAGGCCATGTTTGGCAAACATATTTATGATATATTCTTATTCTGTTTCGAATTGATTCTTATGATAGATGGTTGTTACATCTATGTTGATTTTGGTATATGATGAATTCATTAAATAACTATATGAAGTCGGTATAATTCATACAATTAAAAGTTTTAATTTTCTGCTAAAATTAACCATATGAATGTGATGAATGCAAGATGAGGCTTGTCTCCGACCTCTGAGAGATCAACGACACCGGTTGCGATTTAAATTCCAGAATCCGAGTCTTGACAAACTTTGTATCAGAGCATAAGGTTAAATTACCTATGATATAAATCTCAACACAACCACGTAACGTAGTTTCTAACTTATGGGTGTGAAGCGCGCTACAATATTGACTTAGAGACTACGCGATCATAGGAAATTCTCGCTTCTTATAATCTTTATCGTGCTATCTAGAGCTTTAACACTTTGTGTTAATATAAGTATCTAACTTCTTTATTGTGTGAATGCGTAGAAAAATAAACACAAGGATGGCCAAGTGGTCTAAGGCGCCAGGATCAATATCTGGCCTATCCAGGAAGGGGACATAATGGAAATGCCTAACGTGGATGAAAGACATGTGGTGAGTGTGATTGTTCGCATGGAGGTGCATGCATGGTAATGTCTAAAATCATGCTATGAGTATTGAGAAGAGGAGAAGATAAGTATTCTATATACCAACTCAAGAATATGTCTTAGACATGGATTTGATTCATAAGTGTTATGCTATAATAGACTATTGAAACAGGGTATTACGGCTTCAGTTTCCAAATAAGTTGGGCTAAAATAAGAAGGGCATGGTTCAAATCCAACAGGCCAAGGCAGATGCTAAGCCTCAACCAAATGCTGTTGTTGAACCCCCCAAGAAAAACCGGTTCTATGCATTGAAAGCAAGAGAGGAACAAGAGAAGTCCACGGATGTGGATAATGGTAACTTGTTTGTCTTCTCCTTTCTTGTTTATGCATTATTAGATCCAGGATCTACCTTGTCTATTGTAAATCCTTTTGTAGCTAATCAATTTGACTTACTTCCTGAGGTCTTACATGAACCGTTTCTAGTTTGTACTCCAATAGAAGTCAGTGGTAAGGCCGAAGGGGTATGTAGAGAAATAGATGGCATAGTGGCAAGTCTCTTTGAAATTAAGTTGGGCATCATTAGGTTCAATTCTTAAGGCCAATAAGATGTTATCTAAGAGGTTGGATATACTCTTCCTAAGTCTGGTTTATGTTAAGAAATTCTATGTTTAAGTGATTTAGTTGATTTGATGTGGTAAGTCCCTAATCGTATATCTTATAATAGCACTATGTGAGTTAAAACGAAGTTATGCTGCATTTTATTTGCTGTTTTTGTGTATCATAGGCATATTTTCTTTGTTGCATGATTTGTGATGTGCATTAAGTTAAGTTTGATTGAGAAGGAAATTCCTCAATCGTAACTATGAAGCTTCAGACAAGCTTGAAAGATATGCATAATCCAAATAAGTGTGAATCTGATATTTACAAAAGTGACGTTTAAGTATGACAAAGTAACTTTGGAAAGTCACCTTTTTGTTTAAATGATGTGTAAGTGTCATTCGGGGACGAATGTTCGTAAGGGGGGGGGATAATGTAACATTCCGGAAAATCATACATTTAATGAAAATCTCAATATGTTATTGATAGTGTGTATCACGGATAAATAGGCATCCCAATGCCCAATATTTAGAAATATTAAGCATATTAGAAAATTATGTGCATAGTAGAAAATGTTGGCTTAGAGAGTGTTAGCCAAATTTTCAAGTATCTATGAGTTTTTGTAATGAATGTACCTTATATGAATACCCTAAGATAATTAAAAAGTCGTCTAAACTAATCACATGAACTACTAGGTATTCAAGTTTCAAGCCTAGTATCATAACACATAACCATTTACAAGGATCATGTCAATTAAACTGTGCCCAATGACATAGTGAGGATCTTTGGGACAATAAGTATATATTCCCAAATGAACCATAAATAATAGCTAGTTAGGGAAGTGCAACCAACCCATATGCAAGCACATGTGCAAGACATGTTAAGAAGCCTAACCAAATTCGGATAGGACAGTTAGGGGGAAAACGTGCACAAGGGACAACTCCATGTGGGTCCTAACCTCCCTAGAAAATCTAGACTCTAACCTACTGACCTAAATAACTAAATAACCTAGGACTAACCTAATTGGACCCATTAGTGCACCTGACAAACTAGGACCAAAACCGGGTTGACACTAACCTAGTACTAGTTAAAGAGACAACCTAGTACCTAAGCTAGGATGGTCCAAAGAGTTAGCTAAGATCCTAACGGCTTAATGGTAGTTTAGTAATTAACATAGTCTACTCAATTAATTAATTTAAATGGGAAAAACCGAAATCATAAAATAATTTCCAAATTTCAGTTAAAACAAAAAAAAATACAACCTAGTACCTAACCTATGTGTTAGGTAGTGGAGCCTGATTAATTTTAGGTTTTCCTATTTATTGTCTATAACTTAAAATACTCTGATTTATTAATATAAATATACCTCACCACCGTGGAAGTTTACTCACGGGGTTTTACCACGAAATATTGGGTTTTCTCTCTCTCTCTCTCTAGATTTCTCATCTCTTTCTCTTGAAAGTTCTTGTGTTCTTTATTCATCTAGTGTGTGTGCGTGAATTCTATCCTAACAACTGGTATCAGAGCTAAGGAGATTCAACACAATCACAGAAGATGGATAGTTCGAAGCTTGGAATTGAGAAGTTTGATGGATCCGATTTCAGTTTCTGGAAGATGCAGATCCAAGATTATCTGTACCAGAAAGATCTTCACGAATCGTTGACCGCGGTGAAGCCGGAATACATGACGGAGGAGAAGTGGAAACTCAAGGATCGTCAGGCTTTAGGGTTGATCCGGTTGACTTTGTCAAGAAATGTGGCGTTGAACATCGTGAAGGAAAAGACTACGTCCGGTCTGTTGAAGGCACTGTCAAACATGTATGAAAAACCATCGGCTATGAACAAGGTATATTTGATGCGTAGATTGGTCAATTTACAGATGTCTGAAACTGGATCCGTTTCTGATCATATAAACGAGTTCAATATGATTGTGAGTCAACTCAATTCTGTGGATATTAATTTTGAAGATGAAATTAACGCGTTGATTTTGATGTCATCTCTTCCTGAGTCTTGGGATACTGTTGTTGCTGCGATTAGCAGTTCCCGTGGATCTGAGAAACTGAAGTTTGATGAAATCCGTGATGTTGTTCTTAGCGAAAGTATTCGCAAACAAGAAGTGGGAGATTCATCGAGAAGTGCTCTCAGCATTGATCGAAGGGGGAGAAGTAAGACAAAAGGCCAAAATCAACATTGTCGATCAAAATCAAAGAATTGAGGAAAATAACTGAACATATCAAACGTGACTTGTTGGAACTGTGGAGAAAAAGGGCACTTTCGGACGAACTGTACAAAGCCAAAGAAGAAACAGAATCAGAAATTTGGAGATGACAATGATTTTGTAAATTCAGCAGAGGATATTGGGGATGCTCTAATCCTTAGTGTGAACAGCCCGGTTAAATCATGGATTTTGGATTCTGGTGCATCTTTCCATTCGTCTCCAAGCAAGTAGTTGTTCCAAAACTTCAAATCTGGAAATTTTTGAAAAATAAATCTTGCTGAAAATAAAGCCTTAGAGATTGAAGGAAAGGGGGATGTTTGCATAAAGACCACCTCGGGAAACCAGTGGACATTGGAGGATGTCAGATATATTCCTAGGATCAAGAAAAATCTGATCTCTGTTGGTCAGTTGGATAGCACGGGATATGCAGCAGAGTTTGGGAAAGGTTCGTGGAAGATCGTGAAAGGTGCTATGGTAGTAGCTTGTGGCACCAAATCTTGAACCTTGTACACCACTGCAGGGTGTATAAACATGGGCGATGTTGCTGAAGGTGCTTCCGGTTCATGTCTGTGGCACAACAGACTTGGACACATGAGTACTAAAGGAATGAAGATGCTGGTTGCAAAAGGAGCATTAGAGGGTCTGAAGTCTGTTGATATGGGTCTTTGCGATAGCTGTGTTATGGGCAAAAAGAAAAGAGTAAGCTTTACAAAGACTCCTACAGAGCCAAAGAAAGTGCGGTTGGAAATGGTCCATACAGATGTTTGGGAACCATCTCCAGTATCATCACTTGGAGGATCTATATTCTATGTTACCTTCATTGATGATTTCAGCAGGAAGGTATGGGTTTACTTCTTGAAGCATAAGTCAGATGTGTTTGCAACTTTCAAGAAGTGGAAAGCTGAAGTTGAGAATCAGACTGGTTTGAAAGTCAAATGCCTAAGGTCTGACAATGGAGGAGAGTATGACAAATCAGATTTCAAGGCATTCTGTGCAGCTGAGGGAATCAGATTGATGGGAACTGTTCCTGGTAAGGCAAGGCAGAATGGAATTGGTGAGAGGATGAACAGAACATTGAATGAGCGTGCAAGGAGTATGAGGTTACACTGTGGGCTGCCCAAAACACTTTGGGCGGATGCTGTGAGCACAACTGCATACTTGATCAACAGGGGACAATCAGTTCCTTTAGGATTCAAGATTCCAGAGGAGGTGTGGACAGGAAAAGAACTCAAGTACTCACACTTGAGGACTTTTGGTTGCACTGCTTATGTTCATGTTGATCCAGAAAAGAGAGACAAGCTTGACGCCAAGGCTGTGAAGTGTTACTTCATAGGATATGGTTCTGATTTGTTTGGTTACAGGTTTTGGGATGACAAGAATAGAAAGATCCTGAGACATTGTGACGTGACATTTGATGAGTCTGTCCTGTACAAGGACAGAGAGCAGAAGGATCTAGAGATCACAAAGCATGTGGGAGTTGAGGTTGAGTTGGAGAAGAGTAATCCCAGAGATGTCGAAGCAGATATTCAACCAACTCCTACTGAAGAATCTTAAGTGGAGAAAGTTACACTTGAGCAGGTGTTAAGGAGATCATCCAGATCCATCAGGGCACCAGATATGTATTCACCTTCATTACACTATCTATTGCTGACTGATGAGGCCCTACATGTGGAGGATTCGATCAAGTTGGAGCAATCCATGGATGATGAGATGAGGTCACTCGAGAAGAACGACACATGGGTGTTGACTGAGTTATCTGCAGGGAAGAGAGCTTTGTTGAACAAGTGGGTGTTTAGAATCAAGACTGAACCAGATGGCAAAAGAAGGTTCAAGGCACGTTTAGTGGTTAAAGGATATTAACAAAGGAAAGGTATTGATTATGCTAAAATATTCTCTCCTGTTGTGAAGTTAACCTCTATTCGAATTCTGTTGAGTGTTGTTGCATCGGCGAATTTGCATCTAGAGCAAATGGATGTAAAAACAACGTTTTTACATGGAGATCTGGACAAAGAGATCTATATGCAGCAACCGGAAGGATTTGTGGTTCCAGACAAGGAACACATGGTGTGCAAGCTCACCAGGAGCTTTTATGTACTAAAGCAAGCACCAAGGCAGTGGTACAAGGAGTTTGACTCCTTCATGACTAAGAGTGGATTCTGCAAAGCTGAAAAGGATCCTTGTTGTTACTTCAAGAAATACACTGATTCATATGTCTTTTTACTGTTGTATGTGGATGATATGTTGATTGCAGGATCTAGTATGAGGGAGATTAATAATCTGAAGAGAAGGTTGCTTGCACCGTTTGAGATGAAAGATTTGGGTCCAGCAAAGCAGATTTTGGGGATGAAGATTTCTCGGGATAGATCTGCTGGCACTTTAAATCTATCTCAGAAGTTGTACATTGAGAAGGTGCTGAGCAGATTCAGGGTTAATAATGCTTAACCCAGGACTACTCCATTGGAAAATCACTTCAAATTGTCAAAGGAGCAGTCACCCAAGACTGCCGACGAGCGTGATCACATGGCACTTGTTCCATAGCTTCAGCAGTTGGTAGTTTGATGTATGCTATGGTATGGACTAGACCTAATATAGAACATGCAGTGGGAGTTTTTAGCAGGTACATGGCCAACCCTGGGAAAGAGCATTGGGAAGCTGTGAAGTGGCTTCTGAGATATCTGAGAGGTACATCCAGTACTTCACTTTTTTTTGGCAAAGGCAAGGTGACTCTATAGGGTTTTGTGGATGCTGATCTTGGTGGGGATGTTGTCTCGAGCAAGAGTACATCCGGGTACATTTACACCATAGGTGGAACAGCAGTGAGTTGGATGTCCAGACATCAGAAGTGTGTTTCTCTTTCATCTACTGAAGCTGAATATGTGGCAATAGCTGAAGCTGGGAAAGAGATGATATGGCTGGCAGATTATCTTGAGGAATTGGGCAAGAAGCAGAGCAAGAAGATCCTTTACTCAGATAGCCAGAGTGCCATACAGTTGGTGAAAAATCCAGTCTATCATTCGAAGACAAAGCACATCAGAAGGCGATACCATATCACTCGCAGGGCAGTGGAGGATGGTGATATGTGCTTGGAGAAGATATAGGGTGCAAAGAACCCGGCAGACATGTTGACGAAATGTGTTGATGTTGGGAAACTGAGGTTATGTAAAACCTCGGGTGGTCTTCTGTAGTTGTTGCTACAGATGTTGCGGTGCGGTAAAGATGTTGATGATGAAGAGATTTTTTTTTGAGAATGTATTTTTTGGATGACTGAGTCAGTCTCCAAGTGGGAGAATTGTTAGTTAGTGGAGCCTGATTAATTTTAGGTTTTCCTATTTATCCTCTATAACCAAAAATACTCTGATTTATTAATATAAATATACCTCAACGCCGTGGAAGTTTACTCACGGGGTTTTACCACGAAATATTGGGTTTTCTCTCTCTCTCTCACTATATATATATATTTCTCATCTCTTTCTCTTGAAAGTTCTTGTGTTCTTTATTCATCTAGTGTGTGTGCGTGAATTCGATCCTAACACTATGATGGTTCAAAGGATTGGTTATGGTTCAAATGACTTAAGGGTACTTTAGTAATTACCTTAAGTCACTTAATTAATAAAATTAGCAATTGAATTAATTTGTTCAAAGGATCAAAAGGAAATTCTTACAGTAACCTAGTATAATTCAAGAAACATCGTAGTACTTAACCTAGGATGGTCATAAAGGGTTCAAAATAGTTCCAATTACTTAGGGGTACTTTAGTACTCACCCTAGGTCCCTAAATTAATTAAATTAAGGATTTAATTAATTGGGTACTTTAATACTCACCCTAGGTCCTTAAATTAATTAAATTAAGGATCTAATTAATTGGGTACTTTAATACTCACCCTAGGTCCCTAAATTAATTAAATTAAGGATTTAATTAATTAATATAAAGTCAAAATGTTCACTGAAATCATAGTCAACACCAATTTCCAGATTTGACTAAGTGTGATGTTCTCCTATCTTTAGTCAACTGAGGAGTGATGTTTTGGTAATTGGTTGATTAGTTTATAAATTAAATTTGTTAAACCTAAGTGGTATAATTCAAGATCAGCTCTCAAACCTAAAAATCACGTTCAAACTCAAAGAAAAGGCGACGCAAAAATAGTAATCAACGAACGCAAGTAAAAGGCAGAAAATTGATCGATTTCTCTAGAGCGATTTCAAGGTTTCTTCAAAGTTTCATTCAAGGTGGTCTTCGTATATTAAGTCCTAAATAAGGTATGGGTTAATCTCTTGGATTTTTTTCTCCAACAGAACTTTCATTCAAATGATTCAAAGATCTTGAAAACTAGGGTTGTTTCCCGTCATTCTTGTCGAACTCTTTTCCTTAGTATCCTTGTTACGATTTCAATATTGAATAGTTTAATAATCATGTTGTTGGTATGTGGTGATGGATGATATTAATGTGTATTGTTTTTGATTAAATAATGATTGAATGAACCTATAAATTGGACTCGTTTGATGATAACTGTTATATGTGAATTAAAAGAATGATATGATGTTAAAGATATGTCCGAAAATGTGATGTATGAAGATATTACGGTGTGTTGTGCATACTTGTTGTTAATATGAAGTTATAAAGATGAAATATTAATCAAATCCTAATATGATAGTGTACAAGATGTTTAAAAAATGTTATGCATAAAGTTATGCTATAAGGTTAGCTAGAAAGATCTTCGGGAAATCATAATTTGGGTGAATGTTTGCCTTATGTAAATAAAATGGCTAACAAAAACATTATTCAAAATTTAATTGGGAATTTTCTATAATGTTATCTCTAAGTAAGTAAAATATTGGCTAATGAATAATGTATCCAAAATGGAAACATGATTGAATGAAACTTGTGCTTATGCCAACAAAATAGTTATGAAATCTACAACTAATTGCTTATGCCAGTACTAATATTATGCAAATAAATTGGCTTACACTACATTGTCAAAAAAGTTGTAGGGAATTGGCAATAATATCATGTTAAATAACTAAGATATTGGCTAATGTATAATGTATAAAAACTTAAGCTTGTTGAACATGAAAATTGGCTTATGCCAACAACTATAGTTATCAAATCTATGCCCAATTCTTTATGCCAATACTAATCTATGCCAATAAAATGGCTAACAATACATTGTCTAAAAGTGATGCATGTAAATGACTATAATATTATGTTAAATAATTAAAATATTGGCTTATGTTTCATACATATTAAATTTTAATATGAATATACGTAAAATTGGGCACATGCCAACAAAACTGGTTATGTAGTTTAATATTCAAAGATTGAGGCCAATACTAATCATATGTCAATCTTGTGTAGTTAAAGTATGAAATGATAATCTAAGAACTTCTAAACTAATTCAAGGAACCCATCATCAAGGGCATGACACTCATTGGGACAATTCTTAACATGCTGTAAAAGAATGACATATGAACTCATGAAACTCATTGAATGAAGTGCTCATCGTCCATAAATGATGATATGAATGTACAACACTAAAGTAAGTAAGTAACGTGAGTTATAACATAATTAAAGGGATCTGAATAAGAATGGGGTGTTAGAGGAAGTGAGACAAGTCTCACTTACACTTAAGCTACTATGTTATGCAAATACTCAAGTATAAAGGTGTTAGAATGTGTGATCAAGTCTAATTAACACCAAAGGATGCTATGCAAGGAAAATTCACATTTGATCAATGTAAATTAAGGATGACCAATAATCAATAGAGCAAGTAAATCTCAATATACAAGCAAGCCTCCATAATGCTTGAGTCAATATTAGAAGATAAAGAAGAAATGAACATTCACGTAATGAAGTGAGTAATTTCGTTAATCTATAATGCTAATGAAAATGGTTACAAAATTATAAGAGGATAATATGAATGGTGAGACAAGTTTCAACCAAGCCTAATTAAAGGTCACTAAAAGTACTCACCTAACCGAGTGTTGAATATAAAGAGACAAGTCTCAGTCATACTGTATATGTAAGTTTAAGGACAATTCATACTTAATAATAATGATGAGATGAGGAATCATCTAATGATCAATGATGCCCTCATGATAGAAGCCATCTTCGATGATGTATGAGTTTAATGTAATGGAACTTTATACTAAGCACCGATAGGCTAGGTATGAGCGGTGATGACTTCCTTCGAGAAGGGAGAAGGTTCACATAACTCTCATGAGATGATATTGCCCGGCATGCCGGGTATGGTTCTCCTTGTATATCCTAGTCTTTGAACCTATACTGCCAATATAGGGATCTAACAAGGTTCGACTCCCTATATAAGCTAGCATGTTTGGGTCACTTTGGACGGTGATTCCACCTATTTTCGGTGTGGAGCAGACACTGAATTTCACGATGTACAAATGATCTATGTCTGTTAAGGTTGAAGTTCCCAAAGAAAAAATGAGGCCACCCTCTAAGTATGAAAGATTATGAAATGAATGATACCGAAGGTGTTTGTGCAAGACAATTAGGAGGTGAAATTAGATTCAAGTAATAACATTAGGTCATTCTTGGTCATTGCACTTCATGATCCCGATGACAGTCTTAAACTTCATCCTAGGTATAACTGGTGTTTACATAAGCTTACAAACGAATGAAATAAATAATGTGAAGTATGAATGAACAAATGAAGCAGACTCTGTGTTTGCTAAGGAAGGCCCTCGGGTTGAGCTCCCATATGTTGGGCCCTCACTTGAGATATCTTAATGCTACATCAACGATTCCAAACTCTTGTGTATATGAAATGTATAATAAGGGTCTCCAACTTTTTCCAAGTGTCCTCTTACGAACATCTACGACGGATCGTCATACCCGCGACGGTCTGTCCTGCATAACCATAATGACGATAAAATACCCCTCTCCTAAGGGTCTGCATACTTTTTCCAAGTGTCCTCTGACAGACACCTACGATGGACTGTCATACCCTCGATGGTACGTCCTGCACAAACCGTCAAGATGGTTAGAGACCCCTCTCCTAAGGGTCCAAATACTTGTTCTAAGTGTCCCACGACGAACATCGACGACGGACTTTCATCATCACAATGGTACGTCCTGCTTATCCATCATAACTGTCAGAGACTTTCCTTCAAGGGTCTCCACATAAACATAGTTTTAAGTAAGACATGATGGACCCCATGACGGTCCATCGTACTCACGACGCGCTATCACCTGGTCCGTCGTGTTTCACTGTTACTATATAAATGTCATTACATCTTGAATCTTTTATTTATTTTGTGTTGTTTTTGCTTGTCTAGTCTGTTCCTTCTAGTACCAATATTGATTCCTTATAAGTACTATCTCTAATGGCACCAAAACAAGATCAAGTTTATGCATGTGGGCGATCAAAGTCTATCGCCCTGTTTGCCCGCGTGGTCGTTGACTCTGATGATGAGAGTGACCCTGAGTACGTTCCCCCAGGCATTGCCATTCTGTCCCGAGCTGCATGTGCTACAAGAGCTACGCCCAAAAAGGTTGCGTTCGGCGTAGTCACTGCCTCCCACTCTGATGAGGAGCGCACACTGACCGGCACAGCTTCTGGGTCAGCTACTCATGAAGAAGGAGAGTCTAGCTCCTTAGGAGTTTCGTGGTCGTAGGAAGCCTCCGGGTCTACTGAAGTCCCTGCACCCGTCACACCTGCTCTGTCTGCCTTGTCTGATGAGGTTGATAGTTTTGAATCCACACTCGGCTCACCTACTCATTCTCTCACCACGATTGTCGACCAGCCCAACCGGTGGTGTGTTGACGGGCAATATAGAGTTTATCCAGACGCAAAGTTTCTGAATGATAAAGGAGTCATGACACGGACCCTTACAATGCCAGAGATCCACAATCTCTTCACCTGACACCGACTGGAGTTGACAACACGTTCTTTGAACCGTTATAGTGAAGATTTAGTCTGAGAGTTCTACGTTTCGGACGCGGCTTCTCTCAAATCACATATTGATAGGCGAGCTGCCCCAACCAAATAGGCCCCACTTGAGCATGTCCGAGTATGTGGGATTCAGGTTGATATCTCCCTGCCTGTCATTTGCCAGTATCTATAGGGAGAGGATGTGGATGCAAACTGGACCACTCTCACCGCGGAGTTTGACTACCGGTGGAAAATTGTCAAAGATTGCCAATTCTTGTGTGAGCCATTGCTTAGAGAAACCACCAAGAGGTTGATGACCCTGCACTTGTCTGTTGATGGAGAGGGTGCCGACTGGGTAACCAAGCCGAAGGGATCCATCAAGAAGGATAACCCGACCTTCACGGCTAAGTTCTTATGGTTGATTGTCCAAAACTGACTTTCCCCCATACCCGCTGATAATATAGTTACATGAGAATGTGCAGTTCTGATACTGGCGATGATAGCCGGGTTTGAGGTGGACTTTGCTTGGCTTGTACAAGCGGTCATGCACGGGAGGGATTTTAAGGTCACAATTACTTACACTCTCCATGCATGTAATTTTCTTTATGCAGGTCCACAGGTGTGACCCTCTGTCACATTGATCAGCTCAAGACTCTTTTGGGCACTGTTGATATCGCCTCATAAGGGATAATCTGTCTAGAGTTTCCTTTACTTGGTGACAATCTGATTGATACAGTAGCACAGGCTCGCAAGGCTACGCAGGCTACTTCTGAAACCACTCACACTACCCAGGTCGAGTCTATCCAAGGTAGTAGCATTGCCCCGAGCTGCTCTTGCTCAACCCCTTTCCCCGCTCTGGTCCCGCTTGCTAGGGTCCAGAAACTAGAGGCACAGATGGCTACACTTTTGCATCATATCCATCCTTTGATGCAGAGGTCTATTGCTGAGGCAGAAGAGCGCTTGGAGCGGAAAATGGTCCAGCACATAGAGCAGAAGATCGTTGAGGTTTATCAGCGCTTGGATGCTTTTGAGTTGTGGGTTCTTGCCCGGACAGCCCCCTAGGTGGATGTGTTGACCCTTCAGGCTGCGGCCGAGAGTCTTAGAGTGGACATTAATATGATCCTAGAGGCTAGGGTACCTGAGTCTGTTGCCTCTTCTGCAGATCCTGCTGAGGACACAGTGATGGCGGCCTTATTCGCCACTTTTGAGATTCCAACACCTCTCCCTCAAGAGCATGCCAAGAGGTGTAAGGGTCAAGAGGAGGATGAGTCTAGAGCACGGAAGCAGGAGCGCCGTGAGATGGAGGTTGTGAGGAGAGCCTCACTAGCTGATGAGAAGGCGTGTCGGATGAGGGTTGTAGAGGCAGCTGCTAGGGCATCTAGCTCCAAAGATGTGGCGATAACGAGATGCACTGATCATAATACTGTTGCTGATGAGGACACTATTGAGGGTGTCCATATTACAGAGGACACGTTTGCTTCACCTACCACTCTCGTACTTCATTTTTTTATGTACTACGGATAATTGCATGTCCTATTGTGGGCGGTAGGGTAAATGGAAAGTGAGTGTAGGGTGATGTCTGATTAGCCCAATTGACTATCCTCTTTTAGGGTTTTCTTGCCTGTGTTTTTTCCCCAAGAGATTGATTATCTTACTATTGAACGACATGTTTATATCATGTGTACATAGTTTAACTCTGAAGCATGATTGCTAAAATGATATTCTAATGAAATGAAAATGATGCATGACTAGGCATAATAATTGATAAATGTGTGGCTCTAAGCATGACATAGAAATACATCACTTCATGAACCTAAGTAAAAAATTAGAACTAGGTGTCTGATAAGCTTGTAGAGTAACGAGATGTCAAGTGAGTGTGAGAAAGATTTGAATAGTCCACTGTTTGTAATGAGCTAGAACTTGCCTGGTTAGTCCTGCTAAAAGCAAGTTGTAATAGACAATTAGGAAAGGATCATAGGCCCTTGTTCAATGTAGCCAATTTTTATCCCAAATAAAAATAAACTGAATGAAATTAATCCCTCTTTGATACAAATGAATTGAACTTAAACTAGACCTTTCTTTTTCACACCAACTGATATTTTCTAGTAAGGTGAAAGAATATTTTTAGCCGATATGAGAAATAAAATGATAAATAGTGGTATGTTTAGCCGATATGTCAAGGAGGGTAAAAACTCACTAAAGTATACCTAAATATACTTTACCTTACCCTGAGCCTATGTTACAAGCTAAGAAAGTCCTATCGTGATCCTAAAAGTTGTATAGCGAACTTAACGCAGTGAAAATAATGGCAAACTTATGGAAATATGTACGAATGAGTTGTGAGTTTGTTCTGAGAGTTATTGTTGTAAAGTAATCCTTATACTAAAACTGAAATCATTGTGTGAAAAATGATGATGTTATTTTGAAGTGAGGACACTAGTTGCGATGCCGGAAATATTAGCACCTCAGTGAGAAATTGAAGAGGATAGGTGTTAGTGCGTGGTGAGTCTGTTTCATGTTCTGATTCCACATAATTCAAGCCTAATAGTGATAACATGCATAAATATGATAAGACTGATCAGAATTGATAGCCAAATGATTGCGAAAGATAAAACATGGATACTATTGTACAAAGATTTTGTTGTGGGTCATAGTGCATCACTTGAGGAAAAACAACGAATTTAAGTTGAGGGTGTTGATAAACCGTGGTTTTATGGTATTTTAATGCTTTTTCCTTAAGTTTAGTGTGTGTCCAAAAGCCTTTTTTTATAAATTTTAATGTAAGTTTCTCTTTATTTGCAGGAAATCTGTCTAAAGATGAACGCGAAAGTTTTTGAGCAATAAATTCAGAAAATTACCACCTACAGAGTTTGTGACGGTCCGTAAGTGGCATCGTAGTGAAGCTGCTGAAGGAAGATTGGGAAGTCTGACCAAGTATGGGGTTACAAAGTGCATGACGGACCGTCGTAGCCATGACGTTCCGTCTTGCTGGTTCGTCGTGATGATCAGAGAAGTAGTCCGAGTACCCAAATTCGAAGAGTTTGAGTGTTATGGAACGGAGACCCTCGACGGACCTTTGTGCTTGTGACGAGCCATCATACCTGTCGTCGAGGGTAATAAAGAGAGAAACAAAAGAATTTGCAAAGTATGGGATGACGGAGTCCATGACTACCCGTCGTGACCATTAAGACCCGTCGCGAGGTCCGTCGACCCAGCCGCGTTTTGACATATTTTCAGCAAATAGAGTCCTTCTTTTATTAGGTTTTTGTTTTTTCATAAATTGTTCGAAAAACCTCGTTTTTGGGGTTAGACTCTCATATAGTTAGGCTCTCATATAATTAGACTCTCATATAGTTAGACTCTTGGTTATTAGACACTTATATGTTATATTCTTTGTGAGAAGATTATTTTTATTATTACACTTTGGATTGTTACATTTTTCTCTGGAGTTGATTGTTGGTGATTTTGTCGATTAATCAAGTAAATTTCTGGATTTTATTCTTTATCATTGAAGTAAGTGCATGAATTCTTATATAAATATATGAATATTGTGATTATGAGTATGGGTAACTAAAATCAATAACTAGGGTTGTGAGAACCATAGGCAAATAATGAGGTAAAACCTAACTGAAATAACAATTCTAAAATAGTGCCAAGAATAGATGATTTGTTTGACCAAATGAAGGGTGTTAATTTATTGTCAAAGATTCATTTTAGGTCTGGATATCATCAACTACATGTTAGAGAGAATGATATTCCAAAAATTGCTTTTAGAACTCGGTATAGTCATTATGACTTTTTGGTGATTCCACTCAGATTGACAAATGCTCCTTTGATATTCATGAATCTAATGAATCGAGCATTCAAGCCTTATATTGCACATTTTATAGTTTTTATTATTGATGATATTTTAATATTTTCAAGAATAAGTGAATATCATGATAAACACCTCCGAATTATTTTGCAAATTTTCAAGGAGAAAGAACCTTATGTGAAACATTCCAAGTGTTAATTTTTACTTGATGAAGTAGCTTTTTTGGGACATGTTATATCAAATGAAGGTGTGAAGGTGGATCCTAGTAAGATACAATCAACCGTTGAATGGAGGCCTCCCAAAAATACAAATGAGGTAACAAGTTTCTGGGGCTTAGCTAGGTACTATAGAAGATTTGTAAAAGGATTCTACATTATCGTCTTCCCTTTGACAAAGCTCTTGTAGAAGGAAGAAAAGTTTATTTGTGATAAAAAATTGTCAAGAGAGCTTTGAACTTTAAAATTCTTGCTTACTCAAGCACTTATAATTACTCTACCAATTGAAGGGAAAGAGTATGTAGAGTATAGTGATGCTTATCACAATGGTCTTGGATGAATATTGATGAAAGAAGAGAAGGTTATTTGTTATGCCTCTCGGAAATTAACAAACATGATTTGAATTATGCTACTCACGTCTTGAACTGATTGTTATAGTATTTGCTTTGAAAATATGGCGACATTATTTGCATGGAGAGAAATGTCATATATTCACTGATCACAATAGCTTAAAGTACTTGGGTACTCATAAGGAGCTAATCCTAAGACTACATAGATGGCTTGAACTTATCAAGCTGCATAATTGATTATCATCTAGGTAAAGCTATCCTGCGCAATCATTTCTTTGAGTACTTTGACTTTTCTCTTTGAGTTAAGAGCTATGAATGTTTGTTTTACACGTGATTCAAATGGTTAAGTTATTGCTAATTTGCAGATGAAGCCAATAATAGTTGTAAAATATACTAGAGAAGTCCAAATTGGGGAAATATGATTTTACATTAACAAAGGATGGTGTATTATTTTGTCAAAATAAGTTATGAGTCCCTAATGAATACAAATTGAGGAGAGAAAAACTGAATGAAATACATACTTTACCATATGCAATGCAACCTGACGGTAAAAAGATGTACAAGACCATCAAGAAAAAATATTGGTTTAATGGTATAAGAGAGATATTGTGAAGTTCATTTAAAATTTTTGGTTTGTTAGAAAGTAAAGGGAGAACATAATGTCTAAGTTAATTTACTACAACCTTTGTCAATGCCAGAATGGATATAGGAGAGAATAATTATTGACTTTGTTTATGGACTTCCTCTCACTCAAAGAAATTGTGATGCATTATGGGTATTTGAGGACATTGTAACCAAGAGCTCTCACTTAGTAGAAATAAGGATGGATTACACACTTAAGCATTTAGCCGAGATGTACATTAATGAGATTATAAGACTACATGGGATTCCTATTTTTATTGTATCTGAAAGATACCCAAGGTTTAAATCTAGATTTTGATGAAGCTTGAAGGAACTTTAGTTATATCTTGAAATTTAGACCTTCATTTCATCCTCAGACATACAGCCAGTCGGAAAGAGTGATACAAATTTTGGAGGATATGCTTCGAGCTTGCATTATAGTGTTTGAGGGTAGTTAGGATATACACTTGGCTTTGATAATATTTGTCTTATAATAATAGTAACCAATCGAGTATTTTTATGCCTTCCTATGAAGCCTTATACAGAATAAAATGTCGGACCCCTCTTCGTTGGAGTGAAGTTTGTGAAAGAAAACATATTGGCGTATGCTGGTCTAAAAAGTGTGACATTGAATATTGTGCTGGAGATAAAGTATTCTTAGAGGGTGTCTCCATGGAATAACATTATGAGATTTGACCAAAAAGGAAAACTTAGTCCCCAATTTGTTGGACCTTATGAGATACTCAAATGAGTTGGACCAGTATCATATATGTTGTGTTTTAAACCTTTGTAATACAAGATCCTCAGTGTATTCCATGTTTCTATGCTCAGATGATACCGTTCTTACCCATCTCATGTTCTTCTTTTTGAGTCCATTGTGTTTAATCCTGAATTGACATATAATGAAGAACCTATGCTAATGTAAGATCGAGATGTAAAGAAACATAGAAACAAGAGAATCCACTTAGTAAAGGTATTTTGGAGGAATCATTCTTGAATAGAAGCTACATGGGAAAGGAAAGAATAAAGGACCTAATATCTGCACTTGTACCGGGACTAGTGGAAGGAAATTTTGAGATGAAATTCCTTTAAGGGGAGAGAGTTGTAACACCCCGAAATGTTAGAAAAGAGTCGTATGCCAATACAATATTGCTTAATTACTACAATATGTTTTATTTAAATTTTGGGAACTTAAAATTTTGTGATATTTACAAACTTGCTTAACATAATTTTTATCGTAATTTCAGGTATTGTATTCAAGTATTTACATAATATTGTAATAGGTATTATTCATAACATGTAAGGGAGTTGAGGTATATACATATTTGCATATATGTATTGATTTTGCAGCAACCCCTTTTTTTGGGCTACAAACTTTGACTTTTGGATATACCTAGTATGTAACACCCCGTAGCCAAAACAGACAAAAAGCTAACTTTACAAAAAAAAATCTGCAAGTGGCAACAAACGGTGGCATCAATGGACCGTATCCTGAGCCACGGCCCGTCCTGCACAACCGTCGATGGGATAAGAAAATCGCAAAAAGTTCAGCCTGGAAAAATTGGTTAAGTCTTGGACAACGGATTGACTTACGGTCCGTAGGTTAAATGACAGTCCGTATTCCGACCGTCGAGCAATAGTCCTTTCACAAACTCTCTGACAAGAGCTACAGATGGGCATCGATGGACCGTAACCTGAACCACGGTCCGTTAACCGTCGATTGGATCAAAAACTCCCAAAAAGTTCAGCGCATAAAAATTGGTTAAGTCTTAGATGACGGACAGACTTACGATCCATAGGTCAGATGATGGTCTGTTGTCGTTGAACATAGATAAATAATCCCTTCACCCACTATCTCACAAGAGCTATAGATAAGCATCGACGGATCGTAGCCTGACCCACGGTTCGTAGGTCCGACCATAGGTGAAAAATTTGCAGACAGCTAAGGGGAACTGCAGTTGGGTCAACTTCAAATGGTGATAACTCTTAGAACAAAATGAATTAGATTTCCCATGACCTACCCACAGATAGATAATTGAATTATCTTTCCATAACCACCGACCTTGCTATAATAAGACCACCGAGTAAAAGTTATGCCCATTTTAGTAAAGTTCTGTTGAAAAGGCCTAATAGACGGACCCAATGATAGATCGTTCATCAGAAGACGAACCGTCAGTCCTGGCCGTCGTTTGGTCCGAGAACAACTTATCCAGGGGTCTTTTGGTCTTTTTCCACTTTGTTTAGACCTTAAGTTACATCGTTTTGATCCTAAATAATAAGATTTTTGTCAATTTAATCCTATATCTAAGTCAAATCATTAAATCAAAAGTTTAAAAAACTAGAAGTAAGAAAGATGAAAAATCTCAAAGACCCTAGTTCAAGAACGAAACAAGCTCCAGTAGTTCCATCCCCGAAACCTAAATATTTTCTTGTCAATTTCATCACCTAGTATGTAGGATTTCAATAGTGGGTTCCTTTCACCCATTGGGTCCCTAGTTTTCAGTCAGATTCTTGATTCTCTTGTCATGATTAAACCTAGGGTATCTCGAACTTTGATTGAACTTAATGAATTTATTCAATATATGTTCAAAATCAGATTCTATGTTATTAATCAAATTATCGCATGTATTTAAGAACTTTAGCTTTGTATTTTTTAGTTCTTCAATTACACATGCTAGGTTAGATATTTCTGATATACTTGCCTCAGTTATAAATGCATATTTACGAGATTAATTGTTGCACTCTCAGTTTGTATGTTCAGTTTTGATTTTTCTAGTATTTACAGAAACTCAGACATCATCAGTAAAAAGGAATTCATTGGGAGTAACATAATAACGAGTTGGACTAGGGTTCAGCGTACCCAAATAGTCCCATAATGAGTTGGACTAGCATTCATAACAACATCTTCTCATGATGTAGGTTCAGGTTCTCACCATCCAGATCACGCATAGATCGATTTCCGATCTCCAGTTCAACAGAGTCAGTGGTGATCACTCATTCTCCGAGGACAACAATTATGAGTTTGATTTCAATCTTTAGTCATTTAGTTTCAGTTTTTGCTAGATTTAGCTGGGGCTTGTCCTAGTATTTCTAATATAGTTTAGAGGCTTATTTCAAACAAAGTTAGATTCAGCTTAGTATTGAGTAAATATTTCCCTTTTATTAAACTCATTGTTTTGAAATATTTCATTTCTAGAATATGGGTATTCCCCATCTTTTCATATTTAATTATGATTTAGCTTCTGCATCAATTTATTATCTTTAATATGCTCAAGATCATAACAACAGGGTTAGCTTAGGATCACTTGTTGTCCTAGGTTCCTTGTCCGCGCCTCCGGGGAGCTTAGGGGGTGCCAAAACTTTGTATCAGAGCATTAGGTTAAAAAGTCCTAGGATGTCTGAAAAAGCTGCACTATATAGAGTTCTTTTCATGGGTGTGAAGTTCACCACATCAAATGAGATGGAGGCTATGAAGTGTTTTAGGAAACACTTTACTTTCTTGGTAATCTTATCGTGCGTGAGGTATGATCTTATTCCATTCTAACTTGATGTTCTACGTTTTAGAACATGCATATTCGTAGAGCTAACACTAGGAATAAGAACACCAGAAATGCAAACGCAGCTCCTCCAACCCCAGATCAAGAAGTCTCCAATGCTGAGTTTAGAAATGCCATACATATGTTGGCTCAGAGTATGACTAACCAAAACAATCGAGTTCATGATTATGTGAATGAAAATGGTCGATTAGTAGAAGCAAGGGTCCGTGACTTTGTTAGGATGAATCAGCATGAGTTCTTAGGATCGCAAACTAATGCGGATCCTCAGAATTTCTTCGATGAGATCAAGAAGTTCTTTGAGGTAATCCAAGTCACTGAGAATGATCGGGCTTAGTTAGCATCATAACAGTTGAAAGATGTTGCTCATATCTGGTACACTCTATGGAAGGATAATAGAGGTGCAAATGCGGCTCCTATCACTTGAGATTTTTTTAGTGAGACTTTTCTTGAAAGGTTTTTCCTAATAAATTTGAGACAATCAAGAACTAAAGAATTCATTAACTTAAGGCAGGGTAACATGACAGTCCAAGAGTATGGACACAAGTTTAACCAACACTCCAGGTATGCTCCTCACATGGTTGCTGACATCAGGGCTCAGATGAATAAGTTTATATATGGAAAGTCAGATTTGGTGAAAACTGAGTGCAGAAATGTGATGTTACTTGGAGATATGAACATCTCTAGGCTTATGACTCATGCTCAGCAGGTTGAGGGGGATAAGCTTAGGTAATAGGCTAAGGAAAAAAAGAAGGCTAGGACTGGGAACTATGACTATTCTTAGCAGAAATTGGGTGGTAGAAATCGCCCGCACAGCAGAAATTTTCAACTCCAGCATTTTCATCAGCCTGTGTTCATTGTCCAAGAACAAGTATGACCAGAAAGATAGAGCACCAGGCTCTAAATCTCAGGGAAGTATTTCAGGCAGCAAGACTAACCCCACTTTCCCTATGTGTGGAAAGAACCATCCAAGCGAGTGTCTTGCTGGAAAATAGGGATATTTTGGGTGCGGTTAGTGTGGTCACTGGTTGAGGGATTGTCCTTCTAGACAAGGTCAAATAGGTGGTAATGGAAGAGCTCAGTCTAACACTTCAACAACACCATCAAGTTGCCCAACTGAGCAGGGTAACTCATCAGGAACAGGTGGAGGTGAACACCAGAACATGTTGTATGCTCTTCAGGCTAGCAAAAATCAAGAAGGTTCTCCTGATGTCGTCACTGGTACCTTACATGTCTTTGACCTTGATGTTTATGCATTTTTAGATCTAGGGGCCACTAATTCTTTTGTAACTCCTTACATAGCAGTCCAGTTCAATTCCAATCCGGAAACTCTCTCCGAACCTTTCTCGATTCCTACTCCAATCGGTGACCCAGTTATAACTAGATAAGTATAAAGAAATTGCCCTGTTGCAGTCTCTCATAAAGTCTCCTCAACATATCTACTAGAGTTAGAAATGGTAGACGTCGATGTCATTCTAGGCATGGATTGGTTACACTCATGTTATGCCTCAGTCGCTTGAAGAACTAAGATTGTTCGTTTTCACTTTCCTGACGAACCAATCATAGAATGGAAGGGTAGTAGCTTATCGCCTATGGGTCAATTTATTTCATAACTTAAGGCCCGAAAGATGATATCTAAGGGCTATCTCATCATCTAGTTCTGGTTTAAGGATTCTAGCCTTGAAAATCCAACGCTTGAGTCAGTTCCAAAAGTCTGCGAGTTTCCATAATTATTTTGAAAAGATCTTCACGTAGTTCCTCCCGAAAGGAAAATTTGACTTTGAATTGATATCCTTCAAGATAACAAACCTATTTCTATTCCTTCTTACACAATGGCTCATGTAGAGCTTTAGGAGTTGAAATAGATGTTGAAAGAACTTCTAGATAAAGGCTTTATCAGACCTAGCATTTCACCATGAGGTGCACCAGTGTTGTTCGTAAGGAAAAAAGATGGTTCTCTCATAATGTGCATAGACTATAAACTGTAGAACCAGGTCACAATCAAGAATAAGTATCCCATCCCCTAGATTGATGACTTGTTTGACCAAGTTAAGGGTGCTAGCCATTTCTCAAAGATAGACCTCAGGTCGGGTTATCATCAACTTAGAGTTATAGATAGTGACATTCTGAAAACAGCCTTCATAACTCGGTATGGTCAATAATAATTTATAGTTATGTTGTTTGTCCTAACTAATACTCATGCATCATTCATGGATTTGATGAACAGAGTGTTCAAACAATACTTGGACTAGTTCATTATCGTCTCATTGATGATATCCTCATTTAATCTAGGAATGACGAAGAACATGCAAGTCATTTGATAATTGTTTTACAGACTGTCAAGAATCGCCAGTTATTTGCTAAGTTCAGCAAATGTAATTTCTAGTTTCAATCCATTGCTTTGCTTGGTCACATTGTATCTAGCAAAGGGATCCAAGTAGATTTACAGAAGATAGAAACAGTGACACAATGGCCCAGACCTACTATATAGAGTTTTCCTACGTTGTGTGTTGAAGCAACAAGGTAAGGTGATAGCCTATGCCTCTAAAAAACATAAGCTTCATGAGAAGAACTATTCAACTCATGACCTCGAGCTTGCAGTACTGTTGTTTGCACTTAAGATCTAGAGACACTACTTGTATGGTGTTTACGAAGTGCCATTAAAGAGTGTGTCAGTGAAAGATAGTCTTTTTTATAAGGATGTACCAGTTGAGATTCTTGTTCGTCAGATCAGAAGGTTGAAAAAAAAAAAGAAGTAGCTTCTGTCAAAGTTTTGTGGAGGAGTCAGTCCGTAGAGGAAGCTACTTGGGAAGCAGTGCATCCATGAAAGTCAAGTATCCTCACCGCTTTCCTTCTGATTCCACTCCAGCTTGAGGTAATAGTTCCTCTTCAATTTACCAGTCATTCATCCGTAAAAAGAATCTTATAATCATGTTCCCACATTTTGTAGTTGTATTTTCAGTATTTGCATGTTATTGGAACTCAATGCAGTCAGAAACTCAATTCTCAATGTTAGGTAGTAGGGTTTGTAGCTCTCCCCCACTATTCCAGCTAGTTTAGTCCTCATTCGAAGACGAATGTTCCCAAGGGGGAGATAATGTAACACCCCGTATCCAAACAGACCAAAAACCAGCTTTACAAAAAAAAACTACACGTGCAACCAATGGTTGCATCGACAGACAATATCATGACCCACAATTTGTCCTGCACAACTGTCAATTGGATCAGAAACTCCCAAAAAGTTCAGCCCAGAAAAATTGGTTATGTCTTGGACGATTGATGGGTTTACTGTTTGTAGGTAAGACGATGGTCCATAGTCCATGACCGTCCATCTATACTCCCTTCACCCACTTTCTGACAAGATCTGCGGATGAGTATCAATGGATTGTAGCCTAATCCACAGTTCTTCCTGCACAAATGTCGATGGGATCAGAAAATACCAAAAAGATTAGCCTAGAAAAATTGGTTAAGTCTTGGACGATGGACGAACATACGGTCCATAGGTCATACGATGGTATGTAGTCCGTGATCCTCGATCAATACTCCCTTTACCCACTATCTTAAAAGTGCTACGAATGAGCATCGACGGAGCGTATCCTTACCCACGGTTCGTAGCTCTGACAATAGGTTGAAAATTTGCAGAAAGTTGAGGGAAAATACAGTTGGGTCAACTTCAAATGGTTATAAATCTTAGAACAAAATAAAAGGTGTCCCATGACCTACCCACAGATAGATAATTGAATTATCTTTCCATACCCACCAACCTTTCAAAAATCAGACTTCCGAGTAAAAAGTTATGACCATTTTAGTAATGGCTTGTCGAACAGGCCCAATCGACAGGCCCAACGACGGGGAGCCGGTAAGACGGAGGGGAGCCGGTCAGACAATAGACCGTCAGTCTTGGCCATCAATTTTTCCCACTTTGTTTAAATCTTAAGGTACATCATTTTGACCCAAAATAATCAAATTTTAGTCAATTTAAGCCTATAAACATAATTAAAACATATCTAAGTCAAATCATTAAGAATATTAATACATAAGATCATCCTCCCAAGCCTACCCTCAAGGCTAACAAGTTCAATGCTTAAGTAGAGTCCGATACCCCTATCTAGATTATTCTAGACCACTTGGGTCTTCTTAGTTATAGTTCAATCCTTTAGCTCATTTTACCTTTGGGAAACATCTTGGCGTAACCGATAAAAACCATATGAGCTAGTCTGGAATCCGGTGTCATAAAATCCTAGACCGAAAGAAGGCGAACTACTTGCCAAGGTAGTATCAAAACATAAAACAGAGAAACTACGTGGATCCACTAGCATGTATTCCTATGGGGGCAACATAGTTCAAGAACAATGAGATATAGTTGGGACCCTCTTTATGCTACATGCATTGTAGTTTCCAATCACAAGAGTACATTAGTTGTACTATCTTTCCTACGTAGGAAGGGACACTCCTCTCTCTACTTTACTCGTTGCTAAGCCAGAGTCCCTTTTTGAAATGTATTTAAGTCTTTAATATCAAACATCGCTTAGTTTATATCATAGGGTCTAACCCTTGTATAACATCATCATCATCATCATCATAGCTCAAAAAGAAATGCAGTAGTATAAGTTCTTTCATTACAATCCATATAGGTGAGGTTAGCACATTAAAATCTTCACAACATGATAAGGCACATTGGTAAATCATTCACCCTCAGTATAACATTTACATCTTAAGACAACAGCTCACAATCATAATCAAGACATTTCAATTCAACATCATGCCACCCTATCAATCCTAATATAAGGTATACTTCAATACAACATCATGACTTAATTACAATTAACCACAATATGAAGTAAAGGATAGAGATCATAAGACTTACAAAGTTTCCTTCAAAGTTCATCATCAAGGTCTTACCATAAATCCTCAATTCAACCCAATTCGGGTATACATCACTATAAATCAATAATAAACATGCTAACAAGTCTATACGAATCTGTACATCACAATATAATACTAGATCATAACTAAATACAAGATACTTAGGTCAATTTCCTTCTTAACCTAGATAATCATATAAAGAGCTAGCATGAAAGACAAAAAATCCCTGTAATTGGTTCATGATTAATGTAACATCTGTTAATAGTAATTAAACCAATAACCAATTCAACTTAATCAAATACAACCTAATTCGTATCAATATTAAACCTAGGGTTAAGGGTTAAGGGTCATCTTCTACAAACTAGACCAAACCATCAAGATATATCATAATTAGGTTAGAATACATGTTAATAAATCCATATTATCCAATATAAAACATACACAAACCATTTAATAATCATACTTTTCGAGATGGAGAAGAACCCACAGGAAAACCTATCTTTTGAAAATAGTTTGAAGGAACCCTTTGAGGAAAGAGGTCTCAAAGGTGAATTAGATTCCATACGTCAATGTTTGATGAATAATTGATATTTAAATTTTAATTTTCAGCCCCCAAATCCCTCCCCTATGTTGTATTCAGTGGTGTCTTCCAATAGAGAGAAAGAAGAGAAAAGAGTTTTGTTTTGATACTTGTAATTAGACTAATGGGGTTGGGGTCTTTATATGGGGGGTCAATTAAGTTAATTAGTATTACACTAATCCCTAACTAACAATCAAACCCTTAAATTAATTATTTAAAATCAACTAAAAACGTGCAGGAAAATGGACCCTCACAGACGAGACCCGATCGACGGTCCGTCTATGATTCGACAATAATTGTGCCCATACGTGTTGCACATCCGTCATTCTTATCATAGACTATGAAATTTTGGTACTTCAAGGATTTGTCTAAGTTTTAGTCAATGTTTGGAAACGACTCCCCATCGATCCACACACGGGTCATCAACTGTATCTCGTGGTTACACACTGCCCAGGCAATGTTGACACCAATATGCAAGGGTCATCCTCAAGGGAACTTGGTTGATCCTTTGGGAGTATTACCCTGACATTTGACCATCAATTAATATAAAAACATGTTAGACACCCTTCCACCAATTTTCACCATTTTGCAACTCCTAAAAGCTAGTCAAATAGGCTTAGGCGCGCTAGTACCTTCTAGAACTAGTTTCATGACGTCATGGACATTCTTAGATGTTTTGGTTTCTAGACTTCCTAAATGACTTATAAATATTAAAATAGGCTATAAAACAGTGTTTAGAAATAATGACACTTATGTTAGGCTTTAATACACATCTTGGATTTTTGTTTTGTTACATTATCCCCCCTTAGGAACATTCGTCTTCGAATGGCACTAAAATCTTTTGACGGAAGGAATAGACTAAAGACTATCAGCCAACCAACAACAATTCATAGCATAATCAATCATATCATTTATATGCGGCAATTCAAATCTTCAATTAACACACATAAGGCTCAACATTACATAATGAGGAATATCCTTCTCACAACAACAACATGATCTCAACATGCTTTACATGAGTTAGTTATGCCATTGTTCAACTTAACAACATGCGACATATCATTTCATAAAGAATCATCATATCAAAATACACAAAATTATTCAAACAAGAAAAAAAAGAAAAATTTCAAGTTCAAATATACTACATTACTGTAATTCACTGAAATGCTATTAAAAAATCCACATTTTGCAGTACTTCACAAAAATCAAAGAAACTTCAATCTTAGTCACTGTTTTCATTATTAGTAAGAACTACTAACCTTAGTTAGCAAATAGATGAGGGTAATAAAACTTCATGTCGGCCTCAGCCTCCCATGGTGCACCCTCAACTAGGTGATTCTTCCCTAACATCTTTACGAAAGCCACCTATTTATTGCTTAACTTCTTGACTTGCCAATAAAGAATTTGAACCGAAACTTTCTTATAATAGAGGTTATCCATCACACCAAGACCGCCCATAGGAAGAATAGACTCGGGATCACCGATACACTTCTTAAGCATAGAAACATGGAAAATCGGATGAACCAAAGCCAATTAACTAGGAATTTAAATTCATATGGAACCTTACCAACAATTTGCAAGATTTCATAGGGACCCACATAAGGAGGACTCAACTTCACTTTCTTGAAAAATCTAACCACCTCTTTCATCGGTGAAATTTTCAAATACACCTTATCATCTTCTTCAAACTCCAAATCCCTTCTCCTATGATCGGAATAAGACTTTTGCTGACTATAGGACGTTTGCAACTACTTGCTTATGATATGAACTTTCTCCAAAGTCTTGTAAATCAAATTGATACCAAGAAGAGAAGGCGCACCCACTACAAACCATCCATAGAAGACCTACACCTCCTACCATACAAGCTTCACAGGAAGGCATGGAGATGGATGAATGAAAACTATTATATAAGTGAACTCCACAAAAGGCAAATGCTTATCCCAATTCCACTTGACCATCCTTTTAAGCCCTCCAGTAAGGTCAATGCTGGAGTAGAAGTAAGACTATATTTCAACATTTGGAAGTTTCTCTCACATGCCTCCGACCACTCATCTTTCTTGCACTTCTGTGTCTCAGTAGTCAAGGGAAATGCAATTGATGGAAAAAATCCACAAATCTCCAACAATAACCGGCTAAACCCAAGAAACTCCTGATGTCGGTGGAGTTAATGGTCTAAGAGAATTTTTCACCTCCTGCATTTTCCTTGGATCAACCTCAACTCCCTCATTAGAGATGATATAACAAAGAAATGTCACTGACCTCATCAAACACTCACATTTGCTATACTTGCAAAATAATTGAAGTTCTTTGAGTACTTGCACCACCACCCTCAAATGGTTCATGTGATCACCCTCATATTTCGAATATACCAAGGTATCGTCATTAAAGACAATGACAAATGATTATATAGGAAATTTTATAACACTCTATTCATGATATAAATATATACGTCACCGAAGCATCAGTGAGGCTAAAGGACATTAATAAGACCTCATAATGACAATATCTATTACGAAATGACGTCTTTGGTAATCCTCACCTCTCACCCTAAGTTGGTGATATCCCGACCTCAAGTCAATCTTACAAAAGCTTGCCCCTGAGTTGATCAAACAAGTCGTCAATCCGAGGAGAGGATACTTGTTCTGGATTGTGACTTTATTAAGTTTGTGGTAATCAATACACATTATGAAGGACCAATCCTTCATCTTCATAAAAAAATTGGAGTAGCTATGGATAAATACTAGGTCTTATGAAGCCTTTACCAAGTAAATCTTTGGGTTGTGCCTTCAACTCTTTCAATTAAGCCGGAGCCATCCGATAAAAAGGAATTGAAATGGTATTTGCACCCGTCAGCAAATCGACGCCAAAATTAATTTCCCATTCGGGAGATTTAACGTGAAAATTATTAAGAAAGACCTCCGGAAATTCACGCACTATGAGGACCAAGTCAATTAGAGGAATTTTAGAGTCTAGACCTTGGAATCTTACAATAAGGTATAAACAACATTTAGAGATCATTTTGCATGCTTTTAGACAAGAGATATACGACCTTGAGGAACATATTTTCCCCCCTTCCACTCTACGACGGGTTCTTTTGGAAAGTTATAGTTCACCACCCTTGTTCTACAATCTATAGAGGTAAAACAAGAATGCAACCAATCCATACCCAAAATAATATCAAAATCAAGAATATCAATTTTTACTAGTTCAACATAAGAAACTCTATTGGGTAACAATATTGGAAAATTTGTATATACCCTTTTTGCAACAACCAACTCTCCCACCAGAGTAGACACTACAAAAGGTTCATGCAAAATATTGGGCAAAATGTCAAACTTTTTAGATACTATAGGGGTAATAAATGATAAAGTATCATCGGGATCAATTAAGGCATAGACATCAATAGATAAGACTTTCAACATACCGGTCACCACATAGGGAAGAGTCTCTATTTGATCCCTAGAGCGGCGAACATAAAGATGCTCTTTTTTGGAGCTTCATTTGAACCACTTGCTTGAGCTTTACCACTACCTTTGTCTTGAACCCTCACATTCGGAAAATCCTAAACCTTGTGCAAACTTTTACACTACAAAAACAATTGTCCTTTCCCTTAAGACAATCACCACACTGCTTCATGCCACACTTTCCACGAGTTGGCTTCTCGGATGGTGAACTATTGCGTTTTCCTTTCTTAGGCTTAGGGTTAGTCACCCTAACACCACTAGCCTTAGGAAACTTGGAAGAAACTTTATTAGAAACTCTCTTTTTAAATCAAGGCTTGTCTTATATCTTAAGCCTATTCTTTGAAGAGCATCCATCAAAAGATCTTGCCCTCTTAGCATCTCTATTGTTCCTCTTAGCCCTTGCTTATTCCACATGTTTGACATGCACTAGAAGATGAGAAATATTCATGTTGTCATGTAGCATAGCTGAATGACACTCTTCTTGCAAATCAACCGACACCCTCATCACAAAGTGGTTCATTTCAACTCTAGGATCGGCCTTCTCACTTGTACACAGCCCCATAGCACAGAGTATCTTATAGACCTCATCAATGAACTCTTGGGGGTCTTCTTTAGCCTTAGACCTGTAGAAGGTAAGAGGGTTCATCCTAGTGAAGTCCCTTAGACGGGAAGCCATGGTATCAACTTGTTGATTTTGACGGGGTACTACGTCCCGATTAGGTTGGGTCGTCATGGCTTGGCCTTGAGTAGTGACGACTTGTGCTTGAGTAGTGATGATTTGGGCCATTTGAAGAAGAGAGTCCCTTATATTCTCATCTGTCAAATGAGGAGGACTCACCGGGTCTTGGTCATCATTCTCACCTTCCTCAAAGGGAGGAACTTGATCACCATTGGGAGAAGTTCCCGCATTGGCAACCTCCTCTCTAAGCCTTTGTGCTTGATTCATTCGAGTGTTCATTTCCTTATAATCACAACAATAGGATTAGATGCAAAAGCACACCATAAGTATACACTATTTGCATGATATTGGATTTTGAGAAAGTGAGATTTCCTGGGCATCACGTAAGTTCCTATCCATAAGTGTGGCACGCTTCAGAATTATGAATACGAACTTACATACACCTTGTTGATAAAGACATTGACTCAAAGATAACGAACCTCATGCTATGATATTAAGTTTGTCACATCCAGGTTTAGACCCTAGACATAATCGTCGTCGTCGTCCTCATTGAGGACTAATACTATCCTCTTAGTTTACATATTACATTCATAGGTCAAATTTAATGGAAAATCTAAAACTTTTCATTACTTATACTTCGAGGTTTACATAGACCTCTACATACACATAACATATATATATCGAGTTTACATAGACCTTCGTATAGGAAGATTACTTGGTCTTCTACTTTTATTGTACATAAATATGTATAAAAAATATCATAGTCATAACAGTTGTCTCATCTCATAACCATCTACTAATAGTATATAAAATTTGGGACTAGCCCATACATCAATTCAATAGGACCACATATAGATCATACAAATGCGTAGTACTCAATTGAACGGAAAGCAAATAAAGAGTTTTAAAACTCATGACAACTCCATATGCTAGATACTGGTATCACCCTGGGAAGTTGAGGACCTACCCTATTTGGATGAATATGAGATACAAGCCTTCTTCAAGTGTCCTTCCAAAACACTTTAATGAACGGAACCTATAATGTGTGGGAAAAGAAAGAAATGGCGTTAGCCACTTGTACTAAGTATGAGATCAGATGCACATATACTTTGAAATCATGCTTAGAAAAAGGGACATTTCGTAAAGTATGCATTTTTCATTTAGAATCGTTAGCACATGAAACAAGACCATACCAATGAAAAATACATGTTCACTAAGTGACAGACATGTACATCACAAGACCAACAACATCAAACTAGTCAAGTCAACATTCTTATCATATAATTGAATGCATATTCAAGTAACTCTATCATTAAGTCATATTAGCAACAAGCATGTATAAGAGTACATTTCAACATAACCAATTAAAGTAAATTACCCATGAACCCCTATCAATTCAACAAGTGCCATGAACAAGTAAAGCTCGATAACCATACTCAATCAACTAACTCAACAAGAATCATGACTAACATCCTACTTCACATAATATAGCATTTTAGAGAACATATTATCTTATTTTAACCATATAGGCCAACAAATATACATAAGTCAAACTAATAATCATATAGTATCCATAATGTGCAACTTCATGATATACATGTCATATAGCATTATATGGATGTTCATACATAAGAACATCCCAAGGCTCTCCTCAAGGCTAACTGGTGCAATGTTTAGGTAGAGTCCCATACCCCTACATAGACTAAGCTAGACCCATTGGGTCATCTTAGTTAGAGTTAAATCCTTTAGTTCATTTTACCTTTTTGTAAAATCTTGAGCTAACCGAAATAGACCACATGAGCTGGTGTGAAATCCAGAATAGTAAAATCCTACACCAAAAAAAGGCGGACTACTTGCCAAGGTAGTACAAAAACATAAAACATAGCAACTACGTAGATCCACTAGCTAGTATTCCTATGCGGGAAACATAGTTCAAGATCTAGGAGATATAGTTTGGACCCTCTCTATGCTACATCACATTGTAGTCTCCAATCTCTAGAGTACATTAGTGATCCTACCTTCCCTATGTATAACAAAATTATCATCACGTCCCAAAAAAATTGCATGAGTATCAATCTTTTCATTACAATTCATATAGGTGAGGTTAAATCATTAAGATCTTCATAACATGATAAGGTACATTGGTAAATCATTCACTCTATCAATCCTAATACAACACCGCACAATCATAATCAAGACATTTAAATTCAAAATCATACCACCCTATCAATCCTAATACAAGGCATACTCTAATCTAAGATCATAACTTAATCACAAGTAACCATAATTTGAAAAGAAGGATAGAGATCATAAGAATTATCAAGTCTCCTTCTTAGTTCATCATCAAGGTCTTACTGTAAATCGTCAATTCAAGCTAATTCGGGTATACATAATCATAAGTCAAAAATCAACATGATAACAAGGCTAGAAGAATCACTACATCACAATTCAATATCAGATTATAGTTTAATACAAGATACTTAGGTCAATTCCCTTCTTAACCTAGATCCTCTTCTAAAGAGCCAGCATGAAAGACTAAAAATCACTATAATTTGTTCATGATTAATGTAAAAATATTATTTAATAGTAATTCAACAAATCACCAAGGCAATTGAATCAAGTACACTCTAATTCATATCAATGTCAAGCCTAGGGTTAAGGTTAAGGGTCATCCTCTACAAACTAGACCAAACCATTAAATTATATCAGAAAACATACACAAACCATTTCATACTCATAATTTTTTATATTGAGAAGAACCCACAGGAAAACCTAACTTTTGAAAATAATTTAAAGGAACCCTTAGAGGAAAGAGGTCTCAAAGGTGAATTAGATCCCATCCGTCAACGTTTAATCAAGAATTTCTAGTTTAATTTTCCCTTTTCAGCCCCAAATTCCCTTCCCTATCTTGTCTTCAATGGTTTCTTCCAATACAGACATAAAGAAGAAAGAAAGAAAAAGTTTTGTTTTGAGAGTTGTAATTAGACAAATGGGGTTGGGGGTCTTTATATGGGGGTTAATTAAATTAATTAGTATTCCTTTAATACCTAAATAAACACAAAAACCTTTAATTAATTAGTTATAACAAACTTAAAAACTTGCAGGAAAATGGACCCTCACAGATGAGACCCGATCAACGGTCCGTCTATGATTCGATGGTCATTGTGCCCTTCTTAGGTGCTCATCTGTCGTTTGTATTAGAGACTATGCAATTGGGGTCCTTCAAGTATTTTTGTAAATGTTGTTCGATGGTTGGAAGCGATGCTCCGTCTCTCTACACACGAATCATTCACTACATCTCATGGTTATACACAGGCTAGATAGTGTTGACACAAACGTGCAAGGGTCCTCCTCAAAGGCCCTTGTTTTGTCCTTGGAGAGTCCTACCTGGACGTTTCGACCATGAATTGACTTAATTACATCTCATACACCCTTCCACTAGTTTTCACCGTTTTGAGATTCCTAAAAGCTAGTCTATAGGCTTAGGCTTGCTAGTACCTCCTAGAACTAGTTTCCAGACGTCGTGGATGTTCTTGGACGTTTTGGTTTCTAGACTTCCTAAATGACTTATAAACATTAAAATAGGCCTTAAAATAGTGTCTAAACTTACGAAATATATGTAATACTTTGAGACACGTCTTATATTCTTGAAGTATTACAGAGAGTATCATAATCATACATCATAGCTAAACCTGCTAATTCCTAGGGTAGCTTTGCACAAGGGGTTACTAAGCCTCCTTCATGCATCAAGTATTGTCGGAACCATTCCGGTACTAGTTGTGAGGGATCCGCTGGTTGTTTCAAGTGTGGTCAGAATGGGATTTTGATGCGAGAGTTACCAAGAACAAATAGGGAAAAGGTAATAAGGGTAATTAAGCACAATCTTGTTTAGTTGCTCCACCATAAAGAGTTGAACCTGGAGGGGCTACTATCGGTATTGGCGAGGGAATAATCCTGACACACCCAGAAATTTTCACTGCTTATTCAAGAGCCTTATATGTTGAGTAATTTGGTTTTATACCTAAATAAGTATAAATAACTTGTTTGGGAAGTATTGTAGCAATAGGATTAAATAAAAGCCTAAACGTCCCGAAACTAGCGAAATTTTACGAGTTGACACCCCTATGTTTTATGAAGGTTTCGGAGGGTCATTGTCACATCCGGGGAGCACCCCGTAAAAGTAAAATGGCATACTTGACCTCTCGGAGGTTTTATACAAGCCCATAGTTATCATTCATCGCATCAACATAGTAAATTTAGAGGAAAATTTAAAATTTTTCATAGCATATCATATGCTAGAAACATCACTTCGTATACATATGAAATACAAGTCATTATACATTTTTATACCTTAAGTCTCTTTTCCATTTTGGACTCAATAGTATTAGAATACATTAGGGACATCACCCTTAAAAACACATTACATAGATAAACAATATTGAAACACTTTACAATAAAGACATAAGTAGATCCTTGGACTTAAGGATCCCTTTAAATGAGCTTGGGAATCATCTATCAAGATCTTCACCATTAAAGACATCATTAAATCATCCATAACCTAAACTTTTTTAGAAAATTAGTGAAGAATGAGATTAGTACAACAATGCACTAAATATGACAACCATGCAAAAATATGCATTTTAAAGGGACATTTTCTTGAATTGATACTTCATGCCTTTTTAAGTAAATAATTATAAAATCTTGAAAAAATAACATTTACATCATTTTCATACTTCATATAAACACAATGAATGGTCAAATATCATAGAAAATCACATATGGAATTTTAGTCCATTTGAGGTCACTTTACGGTGAGCTCAATCTTTTTAACTGTGAACTCTTTCTATTAATTCATTATCCTCGCAAGTAATACTCTAGGGATACTTGGTTCAATGTATCAACTTAGGATCACAAGTAAAACCCTACATATTATCTACACAAGACAACACATACCATCATTGAAGTAAAATACAACATAAACATAGATAAGCCAAGACCTTTATCATATAGTCAACAAATTCAACATCATGCATAAAGACTCATATCATGAACATTTTCATAACAAGTAGACAAATACTCCAATTTCATGCATAAGGAACACATACATAGTGACATGCATTGGAACACCTTCCTAGAACTTCCGAAGGAGCTACTTGTGCATTGTCTAGATTGGTTCATTACTTCAGCTTATCTTAAGTAACCTCCCTTAAGTCATTCTATTTAGGGTCCTAGTCATTTACTACCATTGTCCATTTTACTTTAGGGAAAATATATCCTTAACCGACATAAACCATGTGATGTTAAAAATGGAATCTGGTGTCATAAAACCCCACACCGAAAGAAGGTGGTCTATCGGCAAAAGTAGAACCAAACATAACATAGATTTCTAGGTGGATCCGCTATCTAGTATCCTATGGTGGCAACATAGTTATGGAATTTTGACGTACATGTGAAAACCCTATGCCAAGATTAAGCATTATAGTTATTAACTTATGGAAACCCTATTTGGGCCTATTGAGGCATTGTGGTTATCCACCTCATGAGATTTATGGTGACCTACCTTCCTACCATAAGAAGGGACACATACTCATATTCATGTTTACTCGGTGCTAACCTACGTTCACTTCATTGAAAACCTTTTTTACATTTTTATTTTATAGAAATAGGTTTAGGAGAGTCATCCTCTCATATGCTTAAATCATAGGTTATATATGAGAGTTCATCAACCTAAATCATGTAAACAATCCCATCACATGAACATAACATATGTAAAGCATCATCTAGTTTAGGGTACACATGACTACACCATTCAAGGCCCCTATCTTAACTAGCTCTTCATACATGTGTGTTTTTATACATATATGTTAGAAACCTCTCACATAAAAAACTAAGATACACATGTTCATACATTAATATTCATACATATAGAAACCAAAACTAGAACTATCCTATCAAAGTAAACATGTGCAATGCATAGGGAAAGTCCCATACCCTTTCCCATACTAGTACAACTATCATGTCTTCCTAGCCAAGGAAACACATATCATGCTTTAATAAACATCATCTTATATGGCATAGTAGAATACACTTGTAAATATGAGAACAACATTTCATTTAGACGCCATGACCTATACTACTTGTAACATGCATGTAAAGTGAGTGGGTGTGTACATTGGTCAACATGATCACATAGTGGCTATCAACAAAATATTTAGGCATCCACCCTCTTAGACCATAATATACCTTCAAGAATAAACCAAACAACATACATAATAGCATAGGACACAAGCAAACTTCATATTACACTTATGAATCCTAACTTGTTCTATTCATGCATTCACATAGGGATATGTCGATAAGGAATTATTAACAAATTTTACGCATCAATGAAAGAACCTATACTTTACCCTAACATGGATATACACATGCTTACACAATAGCAATACAGCCTAAATCACAACTATAATAGGAAAATAGGAATAAGCTTCACATAATATCATCATAGGCACATGTTCATATATTCATCAATTTTCCTTCATAGCCATGTTCATCACATATATAATGACAATAAAGTAAACACCTCCACCATAAGTGGACCATACCACACAATGCCATACAAGACTTATCAACAATACAATAAAGAAATAGAGAAGTAGAAGAGTAGAGGAATCTTTACCAAGCCTTTAGCCTTTGGTCATCATTGTACATTACTATCAATAAATCAAGTATAAGGAAGTAGTTCATAAAGTTAAACATAAGCTACTACAAGGCCATGTTACAACTAGTACAACATATCATTAACATGCTAGAATGTAGAAGGACATAGATCATCAACCAAATTCACTTGCATGGATTATAGATCATATTTCATCAATAATATCAATCCAAGGCAGTATATAATCATACTCTTAGTCTTATCGAAATCATGCTTAAAACACTTCAAGATCAAGATACTATCATAGGCATTTAACTATCTATTTAATGTATAGTAGAGAGAACAAGACATCTTATCAATTTTACAAAAGTATTGATATTAAATCATATTTTACAATTAAAGTACATGCTATGAAGTAGCTAATGAAATCGTAGTCTAGTTGAGAACAACTACAATTGCCATTATGATTGACACAAACATGCTTCAGATAAGATGTTCATGGAAGGTAAGTTTACATAGGTTAATCATATTCAAACTATCATGAATATACCCATATTTTATTCATTACATATAATTCATACTTATATTTCGTTATAGGAAGCAGCTTTAAACATTAACAATGATCCATTCATATAAAAACTAACCTAACGTCTAGGTCACAACTTACAACTCCATGGACTAGAGTAACCTAGATTAATTCAAACAAAGACTTATCTAAGTTTGTCATAAAAGATTATATCCACAATTCAACCATGGTATTAACCTAAAATAGTAGCTACAAGAACCACAACGTAATCGAAATCCACTTTAGATCATTAAGAAGCCAATGTTACAATGAATCATGTAATACTAAGCTAAACATTACCAATTCTTCACACATTGATCCTCATGGATCAATTACAGACAATTAAACATTAATTAATGTAAACAACAATATGTATAGGAGATTTAATGTAATATAATCATGATACAAACGATAACAAGTAAAAATCACAAAGCCCATGCAAGATTTAAATCGATTTTGGAAGGGAACATGGGTTCATCATATAATTGGAGTAAAATAACGTTCAAACCATCACATTAATATATTTTATCATGATTTAATCATTAAAAATGTTTTGAGAAAGAACCCATGGCTAGATTGAAGAAGAAGAGGTTTTATCATGGAACATTCTTTAAAAATATTGAGATTACATCTCTAAGTGAAAGTTTACTTGAAGATGAAGGATTACCATATATTGGATTAGTTAAAAACCTATAAAACATGATTAATCAATAAAAAATCCCATCTCCAAGAAGTTATGGAACTTCACCAACAATGGTGGTTTGAAGGGAAATATTTTTTAAGGGAAAGGCTTCGATCGTGTGAGAGGATTTGAGAATTGGGTGAACACGTTTCTTATGAATTATATACACCCAAAAGTAGATAAATAAACCTATTAGATTCTTATTAGTACATGGGGTGAATTTCCCATTCACCCCTTTCATGAAACAGACAAAGATTATAGATTGAAGGCCATCATCGACGGAAGCACCTACTTGCCGTAGGTTAATCAACAAGCCGTGCAAAGGTTTTCGTCGATTGGGAATTAGCCTTTTTGGTTTTAGAACTTCCCAAGGTAAGTTCCAATCGATGAGACATCACCTATGGGCCGTTGGTTGACCAACTGGCCGTCGTTTGGTCTGTCGGTTGACACTGCCAAGGCAGTGTCTCGACCAGCATTGGGTCCTTCTTTTGGGGCCGTTTGCGGGGCTTTTTAGAAGTGGTACCCGGATGATTCTAACATGAATACAACACTTAACAAGTTTTAGACCTTCCACATAAGTTTCACACAAAAAATACACCTACAACTCGTCCAAATAGGCCAGGCCCAATCAACACATACGTTGAGCGTCATAGGGCTTTTTTTTAACACCTTGGACGTTCTTGGTCATTTGACCTCAAAACATCTCGAAACTCCATATACCACCAGAGAACATAATTTTATCTCTTTTAAGGCTTCACTAGCTCATGACACACAAATATAATCATGTATAGACACATGAGGCACATAGGTGATTAGTCATCGAACTTTTTGGTCGTCCCTTGACGTTCGACTTCCAAATAACTTCAAACTTTATAAGCTGCTTATAAAATATATTATATGTCATATTAGGAACTTATAAACTTAATAAAAACATGTTAGGATCTAGACACCGTACCTAATTTTTGGGTCATACAATATCCTCCACTTGGGAACATTCGTCCTAGAATGACACTTAGTGCTTTTTTACCACAACAAGGACTTCAAAGCATCCTAGAACAGTTCTTAACATTTTTAACAACATCAAATCATTTTATCACTCAATGAACACAAGCAAGCAAAACTACTATTATTCACTCACTCTTTAATGCATCAAACAAAAAGGCTCTTATCATGTATATAGGATGAACATCCTTCTCCTAATTATACATGTTTATGTCACCTCAATTCATTAAGAGATCATCTTGCAAGGACACGCGTTGGAAGAGTTTAACAATACTCAAAACAAGTAGGCACACATACTTCAATGCATATAGACTTGAGTTAATTTAATCAACAAAGAACTTCATTAGTTAGACCTAGTTCAATGAAGGTCATACTCAATCATACCATGCTTAGTGGTGTCCATGGAGAAATGTGCTTCTCCTCAACATACTCACACCTTAACAAAGTACAAGGTCAGTTCCTTTTAAAATGAGAAATTCTCAACTTTTAACCAAGAGATGCTCATGATTCCTTCCTAGTAAAGTCTAAAGGATAAGTCACACCAACCACATCACAAAAATTAGGAAGTAATTTCACAAAATACCATTTTCTAACATAGTACTCACCTTCAAAGTAAGCATATTTCGAGAAGAATCACACAAATTATAGTCTTACACATGAGCACTTAGCTAAACATGCTTTCACTTTTCAAGAATGACCCTACAATTATGCATTCCAAATCATAAGTCACATAGTTTTTAAGAGATCCAATATATTTCATTTAAAAGAGACTCAACTTTCCATTATAAGGCTAAAAATTACATCTCACAAGTGATTTTTGCCATGTTTCTTATCTTACTTAAAGAAGTCAAATGCACAACTAATGTATAAGATGCAATTTAACATGAGAAAACATGGATTTTATAAAAAAAAAAATCTTTCATGCAAATTCGGAACATTCATAATATCTTTAAGATAATGTAAATCTATACATACCAAACATATAAGGTTATGCAGTTCATACTTTATGCAAAACTCTTATACATGAACAAGCTTACTAAAAATTCAATAGATTCAAGTTCAAGCCAAAATAGAAGGTCAATGGTAGAAAATATCTAACACCTTACTACTCCATAACCATCCCATACTTAAGGTAAATCCACTTAAAAGCAACCTACCCCACCTTAATAGGATCATAACTAAACAACCTTCGTTTTCATCACTTAAAAGTGACTACAACTTTTAGAGGGAATTTACAATAAGTCAACATAGGAACACTAAGTTATTCTAAACTTCATGTCCTAGGCAATTTATTCCCAATCATCAAGTTAGGTCAATATCATTCAACCACATAAGGTTTTTTTTACAATAAAATAGACACCAAGGTCATACATTATTAGGGGAAACAATAAAATAGACTTAGTCTTAAGGACTCTTTTTTTTCTTTCAACATTAAAGTAAGGAAACTTCTAGGTCAAACAAACCCACATCATCACCATACAAAGATAAGAGTACTACCCTCAACTCTAGGGAAAAAGAAATTCCACCACATAATGTGACTCACAACACAATAAGAAGTTTAAAACAAATATACAATGCATCATGCCATAAGACTCTCATTCTTCATTCCAAGTAGAAAATTTCCTTTTTTACATTCATTATCATGTTCATATATATCAGTGCTATACATATATCGACAATATGTAATTAAAGAAAAATTTAGTTGATTTTCAAAAAATGTTACAGTAAATTGCCTATCATTACAATGAACATGCTTCCAAATTTAAAAAATGCAACACTTAGGCAATTGATATGAAAAGAATGGCAATATGATGTACAAAACATTATCATGACAAGCATACTATCATGACACCTAGGATCTAGTCTATACACAAACTTCGATCCAAACTAGGCAACTTATCAAGGACCACATGTGTACAAAAGGAAACATTGAACACTTTTAAGCACATTTTATTAGAGTAGCATGCTTCCATACATTGTCACTGAGTATTTCAAGTTCAATTAGTAGAATAAGGCTACCATCATGAAATACAATATAGTAATACATTATTTAAACATAAAATCATGTAAACCATAATAACATCTAACATACTTTGACTATATTATGATACACACTCTTCAATATAACATGCTATTTAACATAAACTTCATATATAGACATAATTGGCATTACATCATTAAAACATACCAAAATTCCCTTCATACATACCCATTTTGAACCATTAAACAAAGATAAGCATTTAAACTCAACTTTTCTCCCTCAAGCATAGAGAACAATCTCTTCCAAACAATCATATCTAAAAGACCACCGGACATGAAAACATAAGAGGGAGATCTTATAGAGTTAAGTTCTATGGCACGATATGAAAATGATGAAGAAGGGAAACTCTATCGTCCTATATCCTCTCGTACTATTTGATGTGTCGCGACTCACAACTAATGATACAAGACTCTACTAGACGTGGCAATACGAAACTTCTTGGAACCTAATCCACTTTTAAAAACCTCGTGCTCTGATACCACATTTGTCACGTCCGGGGAGCACCCCTACAAGTAACATGGCGTACTTTATCTCTCGGAGTTATTATACAAGCCCATAACAATCATTCATTACATCGACATAGTAAATTTAGCGAAAATTTGTAAATTTTCATAGCACATCATATGCTAGAAACATCACTTCGTATATATATAAAATACAAGTGATAATACATATTGAGACCCTAAGTCTCTTTCACATCTTAGAATCAACAACATTTGAATATATTAGGGACACGACCCTTAAAAACACATCACATAGCTATAGAATATGGAGACACTTTACAATAAAGACATAAGTAGGAGATCCTTGGACTTAAGGATTTATTTCATTGAGCTTGGGAATCATCTATCAAGCTCTTCACCATTAAATACATCCTTTAAGCATCCATAACCTTCACTTTTTGTAAAAAGTAGAGAAGAATGGCATTAGTACAAGAATGCACTAAGTATGGCAACCATGCAAAAACATGCATTTAAAAGGGACATTTTCTTTAAATCATACTTCATGCCTTTTGGAGTAAATCCTTATAAAATCATTAAACAATAACATTTAAATCATTTTCATACTTCATATCAACACAATAAAAGGTAAAACATAATTAAACACATATAAAATTTAAGTCCCATCTGAGGTCACATTACAGTGAGCTCAATCTTTTTAAGAGTGAACTCTTTCTTTTTATTCATTAGCCTCCCAAGTAACCCTATAGGAATACTTGGTACAATGTATCACCTTAGTATCACAAGGAAAAGCCTATGTATAATATTCACAAGATAACATATACCATCATAGAAGTATAATACAACATAGACATAGTTAAGTCAAGACCTTTATCATGTAGTCAACAAGATAAACATCATGAATAACGACTCATATTATGCACATCTTCATAAAAAATAGACAAATACTACAATGTCATGCATAAGGAACACATACATATTGACATGCATTAGAACACCTTCCTAGAACATCCAAAGAAGGTACTTGTGCAATGTCTAGCTGGGTTCATTACTTCCATCTATCCTACGTAACCTCCCTTAATTAATTCTATTTAGGGTCCTAGTCATTTACTTCCGTTGTCCATTTTACTTTAGGTAAACTATGGCCTTAACTAATATGGAAAATGTGATGCTAAACATGGAATCCTATGTCATAAAACCCCACACCGAATGAAGGTGGTCTACCGTCCAAAGTAGAAACAAACATAACATAGCTTTCTAGGTGGATCCACTAGCTAGTATCCTATGGTGGCAACATAGTTATGGGACTTCGAGATAGACATGAAAACCATATTTAAGCCTAGATTAGGCATTATAGTTATTCACTTATTGAGACCCTATTATACTCATTGAGATATTGTGGTTATCCACCTCAATAGATTAATCGAGACCTGCCTTCCTACCAATAGAAGGGACACACATTAATATTTAACTTCACTCGATTCTAAGATAAGTTCCCTTTATTGAAAACCTTTATTCTATTTTAAATTTATAAAACATAGGTTTAGGAGAGTCATCCACTCATATGCTTAACTCATAGGTCATAGAAGAAAGTTCATCAACCTAAGTCATGTAAAGAATCCCTGCACATGAACATAGCATATGTAAAGCATCATCTAGTTTAGGTTACACATGACTAAAAAATTCAAGGTCCCTCTCCTTACTAGGTGTTCATAGATGTGTGTGTTTATATATAGATATGTGAGAAACCTTTCACATAACACATTAATACACACATGTTCATACATTCTTATTCATAAATATAGAAACCAAAATTAGAACAATCCTATCAAGGTAAACATGTGCTTTACATAGGCAACGTCCCAAACCCTTTCCCATACTAGTACAACTATATAGTCATCCTAGCTAAGGAAACACATATCATGCTTTCACTAAAATCATCTTATATGGCATAATAGTAGACACTAGTAAATATGAGAACAACCTTCCATTTAGACTCCATGACCTATAGTACTTGTAACATGCATGTAAAGTGAGTGTGTGTGTACATTGGTCAACATGATCGCATTATGGATATCAATAACATACTGAGGCTTCCTCCCTCTTAGACCATAACATACATTCAAGCATAAACCACACAACACACATAATAGCATAGGAGACACGCCAACCTCGTATTACACTTAAGACTCCAAACTTGTGCTATTCATGCAATCACATAGGGGTACATAGATAAAGGATTATTAAGAAACTTTAATCATCAATTGAAGCACTATACTTTACCCTAACATGGATATACACATGCTTATACAATAGCCAATAACCTAAATCACAACTAGAAAAGGAACATAAGTATAAAATTCACATAATATCATCATAGGCACAGGTTCTTATATTCATCAATTTGCCTTAATGGCCAGGTTTAACAAATATATAATGAAAATATATTAAACACCGCCACCATAATGAACCATACCACACAATGTCATACAAGGCTTTATCAACATCACTATAAAAAACAGAGAAGTAGAAGAGTAGATGAATCTTTACAAATCTTTTAGCCTTTGGTCATCATTTACCATTGCTAATGTTTTATCAATAAATCAATTATAGGGCACTAGCTTAATGTACCATAACTATAAATAAAGTTAAACATAAGCTACTACAAGGTCATGCTACAACTAGTACAACATATCATTAACATGCTAGAATATAGAATGAAATAGATCATCAACCAATTTCACTTGCGTATATTATAGATCATATTTCATCAATAATATCAATCCAAGGCAGTATCTATTAATAGACTTAGTCATATCGAAATCAAGCTTAAAACACTTGAAGATCAAGATAATATCCTACACATTTAACTATCAATTCAATATACAGTAGTGAGAATAAGCCATTTTATCAATTTTATGAAAGTATTGATCATAAATCATATTTTAACAATAAGGTACATTCTAGGCAGTAGCTAATGAAATCATAGTCCAGATGAGAACTACTACAATTGCCATTAAGATCGACACAGACATGCTTCATATAAGCAATTCATGAAAGGTAAGTTTACATAGGTTAATCCTATTAAAACTATCACAAATTGACCCATATTATAATCATTACATATAATTCATCCTCATATTTCGTTATAGGAAGAAGGTATAAACATTAAACATAATAAATTCATATAACAACTAACTTAACGTTGAGATCACATGTTACAACTCCATGGACTGGAAGAACCTAGATTAATTCAAACCTATCCTTCTCTACTTTGGTCATAAAAGATTTACATACACAATTGTACCATGGTATTAACCTAAAACATAGCTACAAGAAACACAACTTAATCGAAATTCAGTTTAGATCATTAAGAACCCAATGTTACAGTGAATTATGTAAAACCAAGCTAAACATATTCAAATCTTCATACATTGATCCTCATGGAGCCATTACAAAAAATTAAACATTAATTTACCTAAGCAATAGTAGATATCAGAGATTCAACGTAATTAAATCATAATTCAATCGATAACAAGTCAAGATCACAAAGCCCATGCAAGAGCTAAATCGATTTTGGAAGGGAACATGGGTTCATCATGCAATTGGAAAAAAATCACGTTCAAACCATCACATTAATATCAATTTATCTTGGTATAATCAATAAATAGGTTTTAAGAAGGAAACCATGGCTAAATTGAAGAACAAGAGGTTTGATCATGGAACTTTCTTTAAAAACATTGACATTACCTCTCCTTGTGAAAGGTTACTTGAAGATCAAGGATTACCATACCTTTGATTAGTTGAAAACCTATAAAAATTTATTATTCATCCATAGAAAACCCATATCCAAGCATTTATTGATCTTCACTAACAATGGTGGTTTGAAGGGAAATATTTTTGGAGGAAAGGCTTCAATCCTGTGAGAGGATTTGAGAATAGGGTGATTACGTTTTGTTGACTTTTATACACCCAAAAGTATCTAAATAACCTATTAGAGTCAGGTTAGTATGTGGGGTAAATTTCCCATTATCCCGTTTAATGAAACAGACGTAGACTATAGAATGTAGGCCACCATCGATGGAAGCACCTACTAGTTGTAGGTCAATCTATGGGCCATGCAGAGGCTTTCGTCGATTGGTAGTTATCAAATATTTTGATTGATACCTTCCCGAGGTCATTTACGATCGATGAAACCTCACCTATGTGCCGTTGGTTTGCCAATTGGACGTCGTTTGGTCCGTCTATTGATAGTGCCAAGGCAGTGTCTCAACCAGACTTTTGTCCTTCTTGTGGGGTTTTTTAAGGGTCCCTTTAGAAGTCGTACCCAGACGTATCAAAATTAAATACAACACACAACAGGTTTTAGACCTTCCACATAAGTTTCACCCAAAACAAACACAATCAAGTCGTCAAACAGGCCAAGCCCCATCAAGACATACGTTGAGCGTCTTAAGGGCCATCTTTCAAACCCATTGGTCATTGTTGGTCGTTTGACCTCCAAACATCTAGAAACTCCATATAAACTATTAAACATAATTTTAAATCTTTTAAAGGCTTCAAAATCTAAATTCACACAAATATAAGCATGCATAGAAACATGAGGCACATACGTGACTAGTTGTCTAACGTTTTGGTTGTCCCTTGATGTTCGACTTCCAAATCACTTCAAACATTACACATTGGCTCTAAAACGATATTATAAGTCATTTTTGGACCTGATAACATTAATACAAACATGTTATTCTCTATACACCCTAACTCATTGTGGGGTCTTACAATCTCCTCCATTTGGGAACATTCATCCTCGAATGACACTAAGTGTTTTTTAACCACAATAAGGACTTCAAAGCATCCTAGAACAGTTCATCACATTTTTAACAATATCAAATCGTTTTATCACTCAATGCACACAAACAAGCAAAACTTCCATTATTCACTCACTCTTTAATGCATCAAACAAAAAGGCTCTTATCATATATATAGGAGGAACATACTTCTCCTAATCATACATATTTATTTCACCTCAATTCATTAAGAGATCATCTTGCAAGGACACGCGTTGGAAGAGTTTAACAATACTCAAAACAAGTAGGCACACATACTTCAATACACATAGACTTGAGTTAATTTAATCAACAAAGAACTTCATTAGTTAGACCTAGTTCGATGAAGGTCATACACAATCATACCATGCTTAGTGGTGTCCATGGAGGAATGCGTGTCTCCTCAACACACTCACACCTTAGCAGAGTACAAGGTCAATTCCTTTTAAAATAAGAAATTCTCAACTTTAAACCAAGAGATGCTCATGATTCCTTCCCAGTGAAGTCTAAAGGGTAAGTCACACCAAGCACCTCACAACAATTAGGAAGTTATTTCAAAAAATACCATTTTCTAACATTGTACTCACCTTCAAAGTAAGCATATTTTGAGAAGAATCACACAAATCATAGGCTCACACATGAGCACTTACCTAAACATGCTTTCCTTTTTCAAGAATGAGACTACAATTACGCATTCCAAATCATAAGTCACATAGTTTTTAAGAGATCCAATATATTTCATTTAAAAGAGACTCAACTTTCCATTATAAGGCTAAAAATTACACCTCACAAGTGATTTCTTCCATGTTTCTTATCTTACCTAATGAAGTCAAATGCACAACGATGGTATAAGATGCAATTTAACATTAGAAAACATGGATTTTATCAAAAAATTTCTTTCATGCAATTTGGAAGATTCATTATATCTTCAAGGTAATGTAAATCAATACATACATAACATATTGGGTCATGCAATTCATACTTTATGATAAACTCTTATTTATAAACAAGCTTACTAAAAATTCAATAGATTCAAGATCAATAAAAAATATAAGGTCAATGGTAGAAAATATCTAAAACCTTACTACTCCATTACCATCCCCCAATTAGGGTAAACCCACTTAAGAGCAACGTAACCCCACCTTAAGAGGATCTTAACTAAATAACCTTCGTTTTCATCACTTAAAAGTGATTACATCTTTTAGAGGGAATTTACAGTATGTCAACATAGGAACACCAATGTATTCTAAACTTCATCTCCTAGGCAATTTATTCCAAATTATAAAGTTAGGAAAATCTCATTCAACCCCACAAGAACAATCTCATCCAAGCAATCATATCTAAAATACCACCGGACAAGAAAACAGAAGAGGGAAATCTTATAGAGTTAATATCTATGGAAAAATATGAGTATATTGAACAATTGGCCATCGTTTGGTCCGTGGTTTGACACTGCCAAGGCAGTGTCTAGACTAGCCTCGGGTCCTACTTGTGGGGCCTTTTGTGCAACCATTTAGAAGCCATACACGGAAGTTTCCAACGTGAATACAACCCTTAAAAAAATTTAGTGTTTCAACATAATTTTCACCCAAAACAAACACCTGAAAGTTGTCGAAATAGGGTAGGCCCCATCAAGACATATGTTGAGTGTCTTAAGGATTATCTTTCGAACCTCTTGGACGTTTGACCTCCAAACTTCTCAAAACTCCATATAAAACCATTAAACTTCATTTTCAATCTTATAAAGGCTTCAAAAGCTCATGAAATACAAATATAATCATGCATAGACACATGAGGAACATAGGCGACTAGTTGTCGAACGTTTTGGTCGTCCCTTGACGTTTGAATTCTAAATCAATTCAAACTTTACACACTACCTCTAAAACAAATTATAAGTAATTTTAGGACCTTATAACCTTAAGACAAAAATGTTAGGATCTAGACATTCTAACTCATTTTGGGGTCTTATAGTCATATGGAATAAAAAACATGCAAATAGAATTTGAATTGGTAGATTTTAGTGTAGAGGGTTAATACCTGCAGTAAAAAGACCCTGAGGACCACCAAAAGGGTCCTTGGGGAGGACAAAAAATTGGGTGAGAAAGCTGCCAATGCAGTTGCGTGATGCAGAGCCATCACGAGGAGATTAGGAGTTGGCCTCGCGACAGGGGTTTGTCAAGGACCCTACTGCTTCAGCTCAAATTAGAAAATAAATTTGCGAACTATCACCCCACGATGCGCACCTACTTCCCAGACATCTTAAAAGTCCTTTTTTTGAGATTTTTCCTTCACAAATTAATCCATTTAAGTGAGGGGTCTTTTGGGTAACTTAATGGGGACTATATAATGTATTAGGGTCAGTTTTAAGTCTTTTCTTACACAAAAATTAAGTCCCACAAGTTTAAATAAAAAATCACTCTCTCTCTCTGTCCCAAATTTTCTCTTCCTCGAAAACTCCATTGAAGAACAATAGATCTCCAAGAAGAAGATCAAGACTTGTAGTTTTTCAACCCAATTTCGTGGCTCTTTTATCAATAAGGTATGGTTTCTTTCACACTTGGGATTCCTTTCCCCAAGAGGTCCTTCAAAATATTATTTCTAAATCCCCCAAAACTAGGGATTTTCTCCTCACATGTGTCTTCTTTCTAAAACGAAATTTTGATGAATTATTATTAATTAATGTTGTTATGCATGAATTGATGATTTTCTGTGAATTGATGGTGAATTGATGAATTTCTATTAGTTTTCCATTTATCCATGTCGTTTCCCCAAATCCCTAATTTCTTGGATTGATTAAGGTGAATTGTTGAGGGTGATGAACATCTCCCTTGTTTACTTTGATTTTAGTTATGTTAATACTTCATGAATTTCGCTATTTGATATGTTGGTTGTGAGTTATTGGGTAATAAGTATAATGTCCCGAGAAGGGCAATGAGGTATAATTTTTATTCTCCTTTGAACACAATTAACAAGGTGAAATCTACTTATGTGATAATGATGCTATAGCTAATTGTGTTTTAGTGATTTTTGTGATAAGGATGCCTCATCCCTAACCCTAGATTCCTAAATTTGATATGAAGTCTGTAACTATGTTATGATATGATCATTATGATCGAATGTAGTTTGTCATGATTATGATAATAAATCAAAAATGAAAGGATTGTTCTCACTTATGATCACCTATGAGCTATTATGATGGGATATTTATATAAGGGTCTAGAAGAGACTAATGTGAGCTTGTGTGATGTCATAAGATGTTTAATAAGGGGATAATTTCTTAGCACCTAAAGGACATGTAAATGAGATGGAGGTCTCACGTTATCATATCCTACCTCCCTCATAGGTTTCCTCACGGTTGTAAGTCTGAATTCTCTTATAATCTGTTGTTTGATGAGATGGAAACCTCCACGTTTATAAGTTAAGATTTCTAGAAACAATCTCCTTGACCCTTAACTATGTACCCACATAGGACTCTAGATTTGTGGATCAAGATAGATAGCTATGTACAGATGGTTACACCTTAGACAAGTGTTAACCCTTTTTTTTTTCAGTGAGGGGTAGAACACCAGATTCTATATAGCTCACGTGGTCTCTTGTCGGTTATAAAACTTTTTTACCTAATATAAAAGGAAATGAATAAGTTAAATATGAGATCCTTATCAGGGTTGTCTTGAAGTCTAGTACATAGGGCAAGGGAGGCTATGAGACTTCTCTTACTCATTACACATATGGGATCCTTATGGATGACTCTAAGTAGTGTTTTTATGATTATAATTATGGTTATGGTAATGATAAATAAGCTATGAGTAAGCATTTATGCATAAGCATGTTATGAGAAAATGTTTTAAGTATGAAGTGGGTTGCTTAATGTGATACTTAGCCTTGGATGGGATTATAGGATTCTATCTTTGGCATTGCACGAGTATTACTTGGGTGATTTATATGTTGGTTGCTATGATGTTTAATTGAATTATTATGCTTCTTATATATGTATGTTGAGTTAAATTTATCGAAAACATAATTTTGACTTAATTTTGCTTTTCTCATGCATTAATGATTTTGTGCATAGGAGCGATACTTAGTCCATGTGGTTTGTACTAACCGTATTTTCTTCCCTTTTCTAAACATTTTAGTCCGGGCCATTGAAGATATTTGTGGTCATTGAATAGAAGACTTGACCCTTTTCTAAGCCATTTGGTCATTCCTCACGAGTTCCGAGGATAGATTTACTCATCAAGCCTTATTAATTTTTTCTATGTTTTCAGATAAATATTTCATTCTCATGTTTAGACTTTCATTGTAGCTTATATGGCATATTGTAATGGACTAAGTGCTATGCCCAAACTATTATTATTCACTTTATAGATGGTTTAAGGTGAGACAGATTATTAGACTAAATTCGTATATATTGTATGTTGTGTATGCGAGAAGCCTATATATGCTTCCTATGTAGAGGTATATGCAAACCTCCTTGCTATATAAGGAATTTGTTTATATTTTACGTAATTTCATACCTATGATGTGCTATGACAAACACTAAGGGATTTTCTTAGTCCTTATAGAGGACAACGATGCAGGTTACGCCTAAGGGGTACTTTGGGTCGTAATAAAATTGGTATCAGAGCATAAGGTTAAGTATTATTACGAATGATATCTTACTAAACCATGTCTATGTAGGGTCTTATTCATAATTGTAAAGCACACCACACTTATCAATCTGAAACTATGTGATGCTTAGGAACTTTCACTCTCTTGTTATACTTAGTCGTTCTAACAGTATGTACTCTATCTAGACCATTCTTTTAATACTTTTATTATATTACAAGGAGGAAAAACGCTCAAAAGGTTGGAGAGGAGAACTTGAATATGGTCTTCATTGATGAAAAGTTCAATGTTCTTGATGCTATGGTTGTTTCTTCTCAAGAAAAGACGGAACTAGCCCCCTCAAAACCCGAAAATCTAACTCAGTGTTTTATGAGAAATTAAAGGATGAGAGGCCGATTATATATAGTCAAATTACTTGGGGATATTTCTAAAAGTCTTTATTTGAAATGTTCTTTCTCTTGGAACTAAGGGAGAGGAAAGATGCATTAATTCATATACCTTCGTCAAGGGGGTGTGAGTGTGAAGGAGTATAGCCTCAAGTTCACTCAACAATCAAAATATGGTCATACTATGGTTGCGGATTATAGAGTGTATAAAGGTTGTCCTATTTCCTTTCCCAATAGAGTTACATTAGTTGTCTTAATATAACTTGATATGCTAGATTTTGATGTTATCTTGTGTATGGATTGGTTGCATGCTTGCTTTGCCTCTATTGTTTGTAGGACAAGGATGGTGAAATTTTAATTACCAAATGAACCCGAAACCATTTTTGAGTGAAAGCGAGGAAACTCAAATCCTAGGGGTAAGATCATCTCATGTATAAAATCTTGCAAATTGATTGCAAAGGGTTGTCTCTACCACATAGTAAGAGTTAGGTATCTTGTAAAAAATGTCCCCCCAATAGAGTCGGTACACGTAGTGAGGTAATTTCCATAGGTCTTTCCCAATGACCTTCTAGGAATTCCTCCTTAATGGCATATTGACTTCGGAATAGACTTGTTGCCGGATACACAACGTATTTCAATCCCTCCTTATCGGATGGCCCCGACAAAGTTGAAGGAACTAAATTCTCAACTCAAAGATTTATTAGACAAGGGCTTTATTCAATTGAGAATATCTCAATGGAGTGCTCCAGTATTTTTTATAAAGATTGAGGATGGATCATTTAAGAATGTACAACAAATATCATTAATTAAACAAAGTCATTATAAAGAATAAGTACTCGCTCCCTAGGATTGATGACTTGTTTGATCAACTCCAAGGAGCGAACTATTTTTCAAAAATTGACTTAAGGCCAGGTTATCATAAACTTATAGTGAGGGCGGTTGATATTCCAAAAACATTATTCCTAAACAAAATGCGATTACTTTGAATTCCTAGTGACGTCGTTTGGTCTAACTAATGCCCCAGCGGCATTCTTGGCCTTTATGAATCGAGTTTTTAGAAAGTATCTTCACTTGCTTGTGAATGTCTTTATTAATGACATTTTGATATACACTAGGAATGAAAATGATCATATGAGACACTGGAGCATAGTTTTGCAAGTTCTCAAGGATAACCAACTTTTTGCTAAGTTTAGCAAGTGTGAGTTTTGATTGACTTCGGTTGGATTTCTTTGTCACATTGCCTCTAGTGAAGGGGTAGAAGTTGACCTAATGAAGATGGAAGTGGCCAAAAGTCATCTTAGACCTTTGAGTCCTACCAAAATTTGATGTTTTCTTGGGTTTAACTGGTACTATAAGAGGTTTGTTGAGGGATTCTGGTCTATAGCATCTCCATTAACAGTCTTAACCCAAAATAAGTCCAAATATGAATGGTTGCAATCATGTGAAAAGAGTTTCCAATTATTGAAAGATAGACTCACCTACGCTCTGATGTTGACTTTACCAGAGTGCACCAAAGGGTTTGTGGTTTGTTGTGATGCCTCCTGAGTGGGTCTAGGGTGTGTGTTCATGCAACATGGGGAAGTCATAGAGTATGATACTAGACAAATCAATCATGTTAGAAGAATTACCCAACTCATGACCTTGATCTTTCTTCCGTTGTATTTACATTAAATATTTTGAGACATTATCTCTATGGTGTACATGTTGATGTATTCAATTATTACACAAGCTTACAATATGTGTTTACTAAAAACAATTTAAACCTATGTTAAATAAAATGGTTAGAACATTTAAAGGACTATGACATGAGTGTCCTTTACCATCCTGGAAAAGCTAATGTGGTAGAGGATGTTTTGAGTAGAGTGTCCATGGATAGTGTGAATAATGTGGCTGAAGATAAGAAGGATCTAGAAAAAGAGGTTCATGGTATGGATCGTTTGAGTGTCTTACTAGAAGACTCTACAAAGGGCGTTTTCAGAGTTAGTCACAACTCCGAGTCATCTTTAGTGGTTAGCGTGAAATCTAAGCAACACCTTGATCCTCTTTTGATGGAGTTAAAGCAAACGGTCCTTAGTAAAGATAATAAGTCCTTCTCTCAAATGGAGGATGGAGTACTTAGGCACAAATGAAGATTATGTGTACCGGATGTGGATGGGTTGAGGGAATTGATCACGGAAGAGGGTCATGGCTAATAATTTTCCATTCACCCGGGTGCCACAAGGATATGCCGCGACTTACAAGAAACATATTGGTGGAATGGTATGAAAAAGTACATAGCGGACTTTGTTGTAACGTGTTTGAATTGCCAACAACTAAATGCGGAGCATCAAATTCAGTTGGCTTGACCAAAAATACAGATAATCCTACATGGAAATGGGAGGATATCAACATGGAATTTGTAGTGGGGTTGCCACGCACAACAAGAAGCTGTGACTCGATATGTGTCATGGTAGATAGGTTGACCAAGTCCGCACATTTCCTTTCAATCAAAGTCTCGTATTCGGCGGAAGATTATGCCAAATTGTACATTAAAGAGATAGTGAAGTTACATGGAGCCCCTTTGTCCATCATATTTTATAGAGGTACTCAATTTACCTCCTAATTTTTTTTGAAAGCTTTCCAAACTTGATTGGTACAAAGGTGAAGCTTAGTACCACTTTTCATCTAATGACGGATCGTCAAGAGGAACACATTATTAAAACTCTAGAGGATATGTTGAGGGCATATGTCATCAATTTCAAGGGTTATTGGGATGACCACCTACCCTTGATAGATTTCTCCTACAATAATAGCTACCACTCAACTATATCTATGGCACCCTTCTAGGGACTTTATTTGAGAATGTGTATATCTCCTATTGGGTGGTATGAGGTAGGTGAATTTGCTCTACTTGGTCCCGACTCGGTCTATGAAGCCCTTGAGATGGTTTGACTTATAAGAGATAGACTAAAAGCAGCTCAAAGTCGACAAAAATCTTATGATGATAATAGAAAGAGGAACGTGATGTTCTAAGTAGGAAAATTAATCGATTTGAAAATTTAACCCATGAAAGGGGTGATGAGGTATGGAAATAAGGGGAAGCTTAGTCCTTGTTATGTGGGTCGTTATATTTGAAACGATTAGGGAGTGTTAACTATGAGTTGAGGTTGCCAAATAAGTTGTCCATGATTCATCAGGTATTTCGTGTTTCCATGTTCAAGAAGTGTATAGGGGACCCGGTTTTCATTATTCCTCTAGAAGGTTTAGGGTAAAAGAAGATCTTTATTATGAAGAGGTCCCGGTTAAGATCATGGACCACCAGGTGATAAAATTGAGGAATAAGGAGGTTTCCTCTGTAAAAATTCTATGGAGGAACCACCTTGTTGAGGGGGTAACATGGGAGGTCGAGGCCAACAAGAAGACCCGCTATACTCATCTTTTTCCCCTTACTACTATCCAAGATTAAGGTTAGTAATTCCTATTATTTTTATGAATAATGTTGAACTTAATTTTTTTTTCAAAAAATATGCATATTATTGTAGAAATTCATGCCTAAGTTGAGTTCTTGTCTTCCCATGAAATATGTTTATTATGTGGCTTTCACTTGAGTGTGTTGTGTGCTATAAGTGTTCATGGATGATTATAATTAGCATAATTGATATTTTTTTGACAAGAAATCAACATTTCAACTCTTAATGTTCATATTGAGATCATATTAAAATTGAGAAGGTAGTACCTCCTTAGGTGATATGAAAAGTTGAGCTATTGTTAAAACTATGTGTGAAGTAAGTTCCTAATTGTTGATGCAATGTTATGTGTCGAAAGGAGTTGGTATTTCCTCCTATGAGATGTGACTCATTCCATTTTATTTTTTATTGGTTGGCTTCTAGTCTTCAGTCTTTTCTTCCTCTTAAAAGGCTTAGAGTGTCATTCGGGGATGAATGTTCCTAAGGGGGGAAGTACTGATACATCTGGAAATTTCCACCACTTATACTAGAGCCTTATATGTTAAGTAATGATTTTCTTATAACTAAATAAGTATGAATAACTTTTTTTTCGAAGTATTGGATCAAAGGATTAAAGGAATGTCATAACGTCCGGAAACCAGCAAAATTTAACTAGTTGACGCCCCTATGTTTTGTGAAGGTTTCGGAGGATCATATGGAGTCCAAAACTTGAAAAATTGATTTTAGTATGTACAGTATAGTTTACAGAGTCAAAATCTGCAGTCATGAAACCCCAAGGCCACCGGAAGGGTACTTGGGAAGGACCCGAACTTGACCAAACAAGCTGCGAAGGCAGATGTGTGCGTGCAGGTATCCTGTGGTTGCTGCATGATGAACAGCCATCACGAGGAGATCTGGAGTTGTCCTCGCGATGTAGGCCTGACATAGACCCTACTTCCTCATCGCAAAATTCAAAAATAAATTGGGGAACTAGCCCTTCGACGCACACTTTCCTCCGAGATATCATAAAAGTCGCATTTTGGGTGTTTTGACTTCATAACTAAACCCATTTAAGTGAGGGGTCTTTCGGGTAGTTTAATGGGTTACTATAATGTTTTAGGGTTAGATTTAAGTCAACTCTGACACGAAAATAAAGTCCCACAAGTTGAAAGTAAAAATCATTCTCTTTCTCCCAAATGCTCTCTTCCTCAAAAACTCCATTGAAGACCAATAGAGCTCCAAGAAGAGGATCAATCCTTCATGTTTTTCAACCCAATTTGTATGGCCCTCGAATCAATAAGTTATGGTTTCTTTCACTTTTGCGATTCCTTACCCCAAGAACTCTTAATGTTTTTAAGTATGAATTCATCCTCAATTTATGAATTACTATGAGTTTTATCCTGACCCATGTTTTTTCCCAAATCCCTAATTTCTTGGATTGATTAAGGTGAATTGTTGAGGTTGATGAACATGTCCCCTGTTTACTTTGATTTTAGTTATGTTAATACTTCATGAATTGAACTATTTCATATGTTGGTTGTTAGTTATTGGGTATGAAGTATTAAGTCCAAAGAAGGGCAATGAGGTATGAACTTTATTTTCCTTTGATCTCAATTATGCAAGGTGAAATCTTCTTATGTGATAATAATGTTATAGCTAATTGTGTTGTTGTGATTTTGGTGAAAAGGATACCTCATCCCTGACCCTAGATTCGTAAATTAGCTACGAAGAATGTAATTATGTTATGATATGATTATTATACGATTGAATGTAGTTTCTCATGATTATAATAATTATCCAATGTGAAAGGATAGTTCTTACTTATGATCACCTATGAGCTATTATAATGGGATGTTTACATAAGGGTCTAGAAGAGATAATGCGAACTTTTGTGATATCATAAGATGATTATTAAGGGAATAATTTCTTAGTACAAAAAGGAAATGTAAATGATATGGAGGTCTCACGTTAGTAAGTCTAGTCTCCGACATGGCTTTCCTCACGGTAGTAAGTTCGGATTCCCTAATAATGTGTTGTCTCAAAATATGGAAACCTCCATGTTAGAAAGTCAAGGTTTCTACAAACAATATCCTTGACCCTTAACTATGTGCCCACATAGGACTCTAGCATAGTGCATCCACCTAGATAGCTATGTGCCAATAGTTACACCTTAAGAAAATGCCAACCCTCTCTTTTTGGTGTGGGTGTAAAACACCGGATTCCATGTAGCTCAGATGATATCATGTCAGTTATCGCACTTATTTACCTAATGTAAAGGTAAATTAAAAAAGTTATGTATGTGAACTCTTATTAAGGTTGTCTTGAAGGTTACTACATAGGGCAAGGGAGGGTATGGGAGTTCTCTTACTCATTCCACAGTGGGATTCCTAGGGAAGATTCTAAGTAGTGTTCTTTTATGATTATGATTATGATAATTGTTATAATAAATAAGCTATGAGTAATAATTGATGTATAAGAATGTTATGAAGTATGTTGTAAGCATGAAATGGGTTTCTAAAATGTGATACTTAGTCTTGGATGGGATTATGGGGTTCTATTTTCAGCATTGCACAAGTATTACTTGGGTGATTTACATGGCAGGTTGCTATTATGTTGAATTGACTTATTCTGCTTCTTATATATGTATGTTGATTTAAATTTATAGAAAGTATGATTTTGACTAAATTTTCCTTTTCTCATACATTGATGATTTTGTGCATAGGAGCCACACTTAGTACATGTGGTTTGTACTATCCCATATTTTCTCCCTTTTTCCCTAACATTTTAGGTTCAGGCAATTGAGGAGATTTGTGGTCATTGAATAATAAGACTTAGATCCTTCCTAAGTCAATTGGTGAGTCCTCATGAGTTCCGGGGATAGAGCCACTTATCAAGCCTTATTAGTTTTGTCTATCTTTTGAGACAATTGTTCAATTCTCATGTTGAAACTTTCAATGTAGCCTATATGGCATATTATAATAGAATAAGGGCTATTCCCAAACTATTGTGATTCATTTTATAGATTTTAAAGGAGAGACGAAGTATTTGTCTAAATTAATATATGTTGTATGTTGTTTATGCGAGAAGCCTATACATACTTCCTATGTAGAGGTCTATGCAAGCCTCCTTGCTATATAAGAAAAAGTTTTTGAATTTCCCGTAATTTATTACCTTTGATGTGCTATGACGAACGCTAAGGTCTTGTCTTAGTCCTTGTAGAGGATGAAGACGCCGGTTATGCCTAAGGGGTGTTTTGGGTTGTAAGAAAACTGCTTTTATGCTTTCAATACTCGCAAAGATAAAGAGGATTTGCCGGTAATTGTCACTTGTTGAATGGATACGAGGTCGCCAATCCACTTCTTATGCAAGGAGATATAGAAGACGGGATAAACCGGGTCTAGTTCACTTGGTAACTTCAACTTATAAGCAATCTTACCAACCCGTTTCAATACTTCATCAGGGCCCATATATCGAGGACTAAGCTTCCCTTTTTTCCAAATCTCATTATACCCTTTTCATTGACCCTATAACCTACTTCACATTCAAGGTCTCAACTTTGATTGTCGGCATAAGATTTTTTCCGGCTATAGGCTGTTTTACACCTATTCCTTATCATCCGATCCTTGTCTAAGGCCTCATATATTATTTCTTGATCAAGGAGTGAAGACTCACCAACCTCGAACCACCCAACTAGACACCTACATCTCTTACTATAGAGTTGTTCAAATGTTCCATAAAATTACTAGAATGATAGCTATTACTATAGGAGAATTCAATCAACAATAGGTTACCACCCGAACTACCTTTGAAATATATTACACAATCTCCTAACATAACTTGTAGGGTTTGGATAGTACGTTCCGCTTGACTATCCATTTAAAGATGAAAAGCGGTGCTAAGTTTCGTTTGAGTACCTAACACTTTTTTAAAAGACATCCAAAAAAGGAGAAGTGAACTGGTACCTTTATTCGAGATGATGGACAAGAGAACCCCATGTAGACTCACTATCTCCTTAATGTACAATCTTTCATATTCTTCTACCGAATAAGTAGACTTAACGAGTCTAAAGTGAGCAGATTTTATCAATCTATCCATAGTAACCCATATTGAGTCATTATTCCTCCGGGTTCGACGCAACCCAAATACGAAGTCCATATTAATATCTCCCTACTTTGAAGTGGAGACATTCATGACATGAGTTATACCTCACGACTTTTGATGTTCGGCCATAACTTTTTGACAATTAGGACATCTAGCCACAAATTCTGCTATGACCCTTTTTAAACTATCCTATGAATAGACCTCTTGAAAATAACAATGCATCTTGGTGGAACCCGGATGAATAGAATATTGGGATTCATGAGCTTTTTAGATAATTTGTCCCCTCAAGTTATCAACATCTGGTACATACAATATACCTTGCTACTTAAGTACCCCATCCCCCTCTTGGGAGAATGGCTCATTAAACTTGCTACAGACCGATTCCTTCAACTCCATCTATAGAGAATCAAGATGTTGCTTGGAACTCATCTTAACCACTAATGATAATTCGGAGCTATGATGAACCATGGAACCTCCCTTTGGAGAATCTTTTAACCAAACACCCAAACGGGACAATTATGCATCTCTTTTACAAACTCTTTCTTATGATCTGGAACATGGGCTACAATACCCATTGAAATTTGACTTAGAGCATCCACAACCACATTGGCCTTGCAGGGGTGGTAGAAAACACTTATGTCATAATCGTTAAACAGTTTAAACAATCTTCTTTGTCGGAGATTCAACTTCTTTTGAGTGAATGCATATTGAAGGATTTTTTGGTCGGTAAATACATCCACATGGACACCATAAACATAACGCCTTCATATTTTAAAGGAAAATACTATGGCCCCTAATTCAAGGTCATGAGTTGGATAATTATTCTCATGCACCTTGAGTTGTCTAGTGGGATAAGCTATATTACCTTACCATGTTGCATGAAGAATAAACTCAAACCCACTAGAGAAGCGTCACAATACACTACAAACCTTTGGGTACACTCCAGTAAAGTCATCACCGTAGCGGAGGTAAACTTATATTTATATTTTTTGAAACTTCCTTCACAAGCTTCCGACCAAAATCCCTCACTACGGTTACTGACCTCTAATCGAGGAACTTATAGGGATCTGCAAGTACATCCTAGAATAAGGGAGCACTCCTGAGTCGTCTCAAGGCGTACTTGATATTTTGGGCTCTTTTACAGGACTCTTAACTATCGTTCATTACATAAGAAATGAAAAATAGTGCGAAATTCAAACTTTTCACGACAATATTAATAATAGGGAAATATCTTTCATAAAATACTAAAGAGTAGTCTCATTGTCACAAACCAACTTAAATATACACGACCCTTTACATAGAAAGGAAAAACATAATAAGTCTTATACAAGTCATAAGGAAGAACTAAAGATACTTAGACTATGTCCTCAAATATATGAGGACATACTAAGTCTTGAGAGAGTCGATTCCCAAAATTTCCTTCAAATCTTCCACTTGCCTCAAACCTATACTTATTGAGTATAGAAAAGTATAGGGTTTACAAATATTTTACTAAGTATGACATGCCAAATCATGCAAAAGTTGAAGATTTTGTTGGAATAAAGATTTCATGATATATAAAAGTAACAACATATAAATTTTCATTTACATAATATAAGACTTCTATAGTTTTATCATCAAACTACACCTTAAAGTGAACCCAAGAAACCTAACGATGAACTCACGTACATTTCATCTTAAAGTGAACCACTCCATAACCACTTACAGTGAGCTTATTTCCTTTGATGTTTTTCTATCAAAAGTTATCTTAAGACTCACTAAATTAACATGAAGAAACCACCCGTACAATCTGTTCAATACACACCTAAATGATCCTTAAGATTTCCAACAATAGGCTTACTTCACATTGTCAACAAGTCCGCAATCAACATCAAAGAAACTAGATAAACATACTAAAATTTAAGGACTACACATAAGTACTCTTCTCCAATGCAACCACCAAGTTACACATAGTGCAATGTTCAAGTAGAATCCCATAATACTACTCCCACCAAGTTCTCTGTGAAAATTCCCTTCGATTAGGCACACTACATTAAGTACTTATAACCTTCATGATACATAACATAACCATAACATGGTTTCTTAAAATTAGACACAAAGTCCCATAGATTGATTTAAATTACACATTGACCCATTGTCACGACCCAAATCGGGGCCGCGACTGGCACCCACATTTACCCTCCTATGTGAGCGAACCAACCAATCTAATCCTTATCATTTTAATGTATATCAACAGAAAGTAATGCGGAAGACTTAAACTCATAAATAAAACCAATTCAATAACTATTATTCCCCAAAATCTGGAAGTCATCACCACAAGAACATCTATAATCAAATGACTAAACTAAGAGTATTCTAAAAGCTAAAACAAGTAAAAGCTAGTCCATGCCGAAAGCTCAAGGCATCAAGACTTGAAGAAGAAGATCCAGTCCAAGCTAGTAGCATTAGCTCACCCTGAATTTCTGATGTAGTAAAGACTTGCTTGAATTACTGTTGAGTCGAAGACGATGGCACGTTTGCTGCACTCCACAAATAACAAAGAAGAAAACATAAAAGTAGGGGTCAGTACAAAACACGGGTACTGAGTAGATATCATCGGCCAACTCAAAATAGAAAACAATATACATCAAATAATATCATAAATCAACGATAATACTCAACATGTAGCAACAACAAGTACTAAAATCATCCATAAGTACTAACAAGTTCATCCATGAGGACTCAAGCCTCAATATCATACTCGTTTGGGAATTGGGTTCATTAGATTGAGTATATTCAGTATCTTTAAAGATTCATTATCTTTCTTCCTCTTGTGTCGGTACATGACACTCCGATCCATATTCTATCCTTGTGCCGGAACATGGCACTCCGATCCTCATTCTATCCTGGTACCGGAACGTGGCACCCAATCCATATACTATCCTGGTGTCGGAACGTGACACTCCGATCCTCATTCTACCCTGGTACCGGAACGTGGCACCCAATCCATATACTATCCTGGTGTCGGAACGTGACACTCCGATCCTCATTCTATCCTGGTACCGGAACGTGGCACCCGATCCTCTATCTCTATCCTGGTACCGAAACGTGGCACCCGATCCCCTAATCTCCCCACTTTCGTTCATCAAGCCTTCTTTTATACCAAGGCATCATTATTAACAAAGTAGATTAGGGTTTCTTTTCAAGATTTGGGATTGAATAGCTTCATCATGCTTATTTATTCACAATTACATAATCATATTCATGCAAGCATACAATTAAGCATATAGAAGGGTTTACAATACTACTAACACATATCATTCGCTATTAAGAGTTTACTACGAATAGTGTGAAAACCATAACCTACCTCCACCGAAGAATTGATCAAGCAAGAATTTTCCCCAAAGCTTTGCTATCCTCTTCGTTTTCTCTCTTTCTCGTCCAATTCCCTCTCTCTCTTGTTCTTTCTATTTTCTTATTCAAACCCCCTTTCTTTTACCCTAATTAACATATAATTAAGTGTAAAAGATGACAATAATACCCCACTAATTAATCCAAAGTTACCTCTTTTATCCCTCAAGAATTTGAGTTATTAATGTAAACCCACGAAATCTATAATTAAGGAAAAAATAGTCCAAAACGTCCCTTAAAACGTGTAAAGAAATCCGATTCTGCCTGGGATTTGCGCAACCTGTGACGGGCCGTCATGCCTGCGACGGTCCGTCACCAAGGTCGTCGCAAGGACCAAAATTCCATTTTTCACTAAGGATTATGTGACGGTCCGTCACACCTGTGACGGTCCGTCACACCTGTGACGGTCCGTCCTGCACCTCCGTCATGACGGTCAGAGACTCGATTTTCAGTACCCAATTTCAGAATTCCTAAGTATATTGAAACGATGCCTCACGACGGTTCGTCGTAGCTGTGACGGCACGTCCTGCAGGTCCGTCACAGATTACAGAGAGTTGATTTTAATATCCAAATTTAAGAATTCTAAGTGTCATGGAACGAAACTTCCTCGACGGGTCGTCGTGACCACGACGGTCCGTCGTTACATCCGTCGTCCCAGCCAGTTTTTTCCAGAAATAAAATCTGCTGCTCAAAATGACTAAACAGGTCGTTACACCCATTCATACATTTCATCTAAAGACACGCCAAGACTTCCTCTAAATGCCTACTTGGGAAATGAGTAGTTAGCATCCCATACCACCACCACCCTAAGTACTACACCCTTTGGAAGACTTATTGCATTACTTACTTTTGTGGGGGCAATCTTTAACCGATATAGACCATGAGATATAGACATAGTATCCCAATATTAACCCCTAAAGTATGATGGAACCCCACTTGCCTGAGGTAAGCTCATTCATGAGCCTTTACATAGATTCTCCATTAGCTACTCCGGGCACATTGTTAAGGGAAAAGAAGATTTATTCTAAGTATCTAATTCTCTACTAATGAGGAGTACTCATCTAAAGAGGTACATTGGGTACAACATCTCAACTTATAAAATGTAACTACCCCTTCTTCAAATCCCTTTGTAAGAACAACTCCTCCATAGAGTCTTAAACATTCATTACTAAAGGTCAAAGGATAACTATTGGAGACCACCTCTCTACTCAGGAAAAGCGTCCATCCTCTAACCTATCTTAGAAAGCTTTTAGGAATAGTGAGGTTGCTACTAAAACCTTCATCTGAACTCACGAAGACTGTCCACCCCGAAATTCCTCATTAATATCTGGTAGCTTCATTCTTTTCATTCAAAGTGTGTGTGTGAATACATGTGAATACACCTTTCACATAATCACCACATTCATAACATTGATTCCTAGACATAATCATACATTCATTAATCATATATCACACAATAGCGAGCTTCACATATTCATGTACTTCACTTAGACATAATCTATACGAGATGTACAATTAAACCTTCACATAACATATAAAAAAAACATCATTGTTATCACCTTACTTCTCATATCAAGACTTCATGTCCATACAAAAATATACATATAAATATGTATGCATATACTTCAAGGAAACACCGCCACCAAAGGTGGACCATACCACTTAAGAATCATTTCAATGTAAACTAAAAAAAAATACAACAACTTACCCTTCATCCAATCTCTCACAACCTTTTATCAATATTTTTCTAAAATAAAAGGCATATATAGGTAGTAGCTAACCAAAATACAACATAAGAAACCCAACTCTAACATTATCTAAATAGAAGCAACACACCCACTTCATAAGCCAAAAGTTGATGATAAGCATAAACATAGTTTCATTGAAGTTTTGACACTACAATCACCAACTAACACCGAAAATAACATATTTTAATCGTTAAAATGTTTTAATGCAAAGACCATGCTTAGAGTAAAAGATAGAAGAAGTTACAGTTTTGAAACCATTTTTGGAAATATCTTTGAAGTGACTCTTTGAAAGAAAGAAAGTTCAAGGATGAACTACTATACCTTAATGATAAGAAACCCACGAAATTTTGACGAAGAAACGTTCACAACCATCACTTTTTTCCCTTTCTTGAGTTCTAACTTCTATGTAGTTTTAGAGAGTTCTTTCTTGAGGGAGAGTTTTGAATATTTGAAAATGAAGTTATGCCGAGGTCTAGGACTTTAAAACAACTTAAAATACCCTAAATACCATAAAATTATCATCCATGGTTCACAAAAGAGTTGGTGTGAGTATACCAAAACACCCCAAGCCTTGACAAAATTTCCTAAAACTTTATAATGACCATCGATAGATCCCTAGCTATTAAGCGTCACTTGGTCGACCACCCGTACTGCTGGGGCGCCGATTGGGTATGAGGCTGGTAACATGGGGTTAATATCCCACCACTAAGGGTGTATCTACGCCCCCAACGACAGGGTATTGTTCAACTTACTGGCAGTAGGTGAGGGCCGTCGATTGAGGCAGTCTTGGCAGTTTTGTTACCAAGTCTTGGGTCCTCTCTTACGACCCCTTGTGGGTCCTAATGTGATTCCTACCCGGACTTTGAAACCATTTACATGGACATCTAGTTCCTAGGGTCCCTTCACATCATTTTTAACCAAAACGAACACATACAACCTGCAATAACATATAAGAACACACAAGCACATTCCAAGGCACATCTTTCGAACATCATGGATGTTCTTAGACATTTCACCTCCAAACATTAGAAACTGCCTTAAAACATCATTATTAGTCATTTTAAGACATAATTAACTCATGATACACATGTGAAGATCTAGTTTCACCTATTTAATTTTAGGTTTTTTTATATATCATCCGATCTAAAGGTCCTTGACACTCACAATATGGTTGAGACACCTGTTGGAGATCATCTTACAATATTTTAGACAAAAATGATTCAACTTATACGGATTGATTTACCACCTAACATTTTAAGACGGCCTAGGAAATTTGAACTTAACTACCCCTGTTCTACAATAAATGGACACAAAACAACCATGTAACCAATCCATCTTCATTATGACATCAAAGTCCAACATATCAAACTCTACAAAATATACCAATGTAAATCTATAGGGCAATATTATGGGACAAATCGTATAGATTCTTTTAGAGAAAATGGAGTCACCCATAGGGTTAGTAACCAAAAAAGTTCAATTAGAACATTGGATAACACAGTATGCTTTATAGCTAATAAGAGAGTCACAAATGGTAAAGTAGCATCGAGATCTAGTAAAGCCTAGAAATTAGTGGAGAACACTTGTAATATACCTGTGACAACATCGGGAGACTCTATTTGATTACCCCTAGAGCAGAGAGCAAAGAAGTGATTCTTCTTAGGAGCATCGCGATTGGGAGAACTTGCTTGTGATTGAGCATTTTTCCTTCCTTGAGCCTTTATCATAGGACAATCCTTCTTCAATTGGCAACTCTTACCACAACCATAGCTATTTCATGTGCAAACTAGACACTTGCCTTGATGTGCTCTACCACACTTAGCAAAACTAGGTTTCTCAACATAGGGAACACTACCTTTTCCCCCTTGAAGCTTGGGTGTAGACCTTTTACCTTTGTTGATCCTTGGGGAGTTAGGAGGACTTTGATTTGGGAGCCTCTCCTTAAACCTTGACTTATATTGCACCTCAAACCTAGCCTTGGATGAATTTCCATGTTCGGCTCTTGTCCTCTTCAATTCCTTACAAATATGCTAAAGTTTTTGCTCGTCAATTTGTTCGGCATGAACAATAAGACGAGAGATGCCCATGATTGGAATCAATATAACATGAAAAATAATACAAGAGATTTCGATGCTTGGAATCAATATAAATGACCTACATTCATTAACCACAAGATAGTATATTCCAGAACAAACTTGTTTAATTTAGCCCTAGAATCCTCCACCATACTAGGTGGCACATCCTAAGAGCACACACTAAAAGATATGATACTCTTGGACTGCAATGGCTTACTTGACCTCTCGAAGGTCTTCTACAAGCCCTTTATTATCGTTCATTGCATATATATATTCACATATGAAAAGCAGTGCAAAATTAGAAAACTTTCACAACATTCTAATAGTCTTTAAAATCTCTTTCATATAAAACTAATAGAAAATACTAAGTGTCATTTCATCAAATCTTTGACACAAGATTACTTTGGGACATGGCCCATAACATTGTAATATAGTAATTCTAAGTCTACAATTATTCAATAAGACAAAATAAAAGACAATTATGTCCTCGAGTCAAATGAGGGCTTACTTAAACTTGATTCAACGATCCTATAGTTCAAGCTTTGATCCCAAAAGCACCTTCACCTATGAATCACTTTAGTGATTAATAAAAGCATCGAATTAGTACAACCACATGTATTATGTATGACATAATGCATAAAAATCATGAAAATTGACATTTAATGGAAATATGCTCGTATATATTTAAATATGATAATATAAACATAAAAAAAACATTTAGCACCTTATAAATAGATAAAAAGCCACTTAAGCAATTTATCACATTTTAAGGACAACATTACAATGAACTAATTCAGTGTTACAATGAACTCCTTCACTGTTACAGTGAATTTCCTTAACTACACCTTAAACACTTTCTAACATGTAATTCCTTCACTAAAACCTATCCTAAGACTTACTTAAGTAAGACAAAGAGTGACCTCCCATACACCCTCTCTAGGAACACCTAAATGATCCTTAAGACCACCTATAATGAGATATATACACTAATGATATATACACACTAACAATAGACCACATGACATAAGATTCTATAACCAAAGGTGATTCTCAGGTTCACATGAGTGAGTTGTGTAACACCGCTCATACAATCCCTTTCACACACACTTAAGAAATCCTTAAGACTACATAGGATAAGATCATTCTTACTAAACACAACAGTATTCATAGAGTATGACATTCTCCTTAAAAAGGTTACCAAAAGACTTACTCAATTAAATCAAGAAGAGAATGTCCGTACTTTACAACTTCAAGATTACCTAAATAATCCTTAAGACTAACTAAGTATGGATCATGCGTACTTATTCAACCAACATTCCCAACTAGAGCCATTCTTAAGACTTATGTAGGTAAGATACGAAGTGACCGTTCCTATGCCCTCTTCACATCTTAACTACACAATCCTTAATTACTCCAGATAAGTACATACTCATTTAACATGTTTTATTAACTTAAGTCATTACTTTCATCAGTTCATTTAATACTCATTCATCACATAAGGACATTCAAGTAATGGTCTTGGAGAATACCTAGGAACACTCACTAACAACTTCAAAGACTATTGTGTAATGTGTATATACCCTCCCATACCACAATCTGAACATCGTAGAACTACTCCAATACTAATAGTCATATGATGAGAATTGGAAAAAACATAAATAGACCATGGTTTCAAAGCATGACATACGGAGTTGTAACCTACTCTAATGGAGGGTGTTTTACTTGACAATGGTAGAACTTTGACACATCCCATGTAGGCACATGGTTAAGGAATATGAAGGGTTTTATTTGTACTCAAGTCTCTTTCTTTACTAGATCTACTTCCGAAATCATACTCACTCAGTGCTAGCCTTTGTTCTCATAGGGTAATTCACATTAAGGATACATGAAGAGGTTTTCTATCTAGTTCATAGACCAATCACATTCACGCTACCAAAGAGGTCCCCTAGGGCTGCCATATAATGGAGACGAAGATAGATTAATGAGTTTCCTAAGGGTGATATGATGTATTTCCATCCAACCAACCTTAAGTCCATCATTTATAGAAGAAGGATACTGTTACAATTATGGACTTCAAGGTTCCTAACTTCACCACTAGGTTTAAGGTTCCACATAAAAGACCTTCTTAACCTCATTCAAGGTCTCATGTCATGCATACATACAATACTTAGAGGCTTTAGCATCATAATTCAAGACATATCATATTAACATTCATACAAATATAAAGTAAGGGACACAAGTCAACTACATAAGCCACCTATACTTCACATTAGCACACCTTGCATATCATTCTACAAGAACATAGGAATAACCATTATCATCTCTTAAGTCACCCTATAAACTAATATAACATATCATTATAACCATCATAGACTCATATATTCAAGTACGAATAATCGTGCATCAACTCTAAGACTACACACATAAATACATAGTCATAGTCTAACAAAATCACCTAATAACAATACAAGAAACACATACTTCCACATTACTCACATGTAGATAAATATGATCATACTTCACATAAATCACATTACAAAGCACCATAGTATATCAAGTAATTTGTCAACAAGGCCATGATAATCATAATATATAAAGTAACGTCTATAACGCTACATAATTCACATATTGCCTCCACCATAAGGTGACCATACCAATTACAACATAATCAAAAAGTTAATTTACATGAAATAAGGATAAATGGGTCAGCTTACCACCAATCCATTCTCACCGCTTCAATCCTAAGCTAAATCATCCAATTCAATGCCATAAGGCCCTTACCATTGGCCATGAACATCAATTCAATACAAAAACGTATAATACTCAATGAATCTAGGTCAATTAAATATAGATTTATAAATCTAAGAAAACCTATAAATAAACTAAATACAATTCGTACATTATTCTATAGCCCATAGAAAACTACACTAGAATACATAAGCATTAAGACAATATCAAGTCAATTATAAAGTAGTCAAAAGCTAGGGTTCATCAATTACATGGGTTCATAAGTTAATTAAGTTAAAATAATATAATTAACAATATTTAAATGAATATACAATGACTTAAAACCTTTAATGCAAGAACCCATGGAAAGATCATAAAATTGGACAAGTTTATCTTTTGAAAACTTTGGAAATATCTTTGAATTTTGGGCTTCTTGATGAATAGAGTTTCAAGGAAAAACAAACATAAATAAATTATGTTAATACACCTATTTGATGAAGAATCACCACTCAAATCTCCAATCCAAGCTCTTCCTTGAGTTTTGGCTTCAATGGAGTTCTAGAGAATTTCTTATAGATTTTCGAGTTTTGATTTTAAAGAATGAATTCATCTAGGTATTTTAGGACTTATAAATTAAGTTAAAAAGCCTAAAATACCCCTACATGACCTCCCTAACACTTATTTGGACGTTGGGTGAATTTACCAATTCACCGTTGCAAATTACAGTGAAGCTGCGCAGGAATAGACCTCACAAACGACTGGCCATGAACAAACCATTTGTCCACAAACAGTCCGTCCTTTCTGGCCTTCGTTTGGTTAAGAGGCTGCAAATTTGCATATTGATATCCCTAGTATATGTCTTGAAAAAAGACTCCCATCGACGGGGTGTCGACTGGCCAATGATTCATCGTTTGCGTCAGTCGATTGGGCTGGTCTTGACAACCTTTGGCTCAAATGAAAGGTCCTTCCTCAAGGACACTTCTATTGTCCTTGGAATCTTTTGCTAGGACATTTCCAACCCGAATATGTTCGTACATGATTTTACGACCTCCGATAACATTTTATCAAAAACGAACAAGTAAAACTCGATGAAAAATGCCAAAACACACAAGGTCGTTTAAAGGCAAACCTTTGAACATCATCGACGTTCTTGGACTTTTGACCTCCAAACATCATGAAACTATATACCCTGCCTATAAAACTATAATATATCATTTTAGGACCTCATTAACTCATGAAAAACATGAATATGCAGATAACTAGACATGAGGCACATAGGTGACTAATCGTCGAACGTGTTGGTCATCCCTTGACGTTTAAAATCAAATGACCCTATGCCTTTAGACAATTCCTCAATACCTTATTATAAAATATTTTAGGAACTTATGACATCATGACAAACATGTAAGGCTATACCTTCACCTAAGTCATTTTTGAGGTATTACAATCTCTCCCACTTGGACAATGTTCGTCCTCAAATGACACTTGCCAATCTCCGAACATTTCCAACAATAGAGATTCATCTCACGACTCATAAACATACCAGATAAAACTTATAAGAAATATTTAAAATAAACATAAATTTCACATAATCAAGAGACTCACAACACGACAATGAGCTAGAAGAAATTATGCAACTCATTATGCCATATGATTCACATCCTTCATTCTGAATAGGAAAAACTCATTTTATATTCTCTTTCATGCTGATATACATCATTTCTAACCACATTACAACAAAATCTACCAAATAATGAGTTATTCAATTCTTGAAAAAATTTAGGGTAAACTATCAAAGTTCTAGCGAATTATGCAAATTTTTCAAAAATGCAACATTTAGCAAAATTATGATGGAAACATTTTAATATGCAAGATAAAAAAAAAATCACATTTTAGAACATAATCATAACTTCATGAAATACACAATGCAAGGAATCAATGAAATTCAATTCCACAAGACTCATAAACACATTTCACAAGCAAAATACTTCTATGACTTTCTAGCCCATCTACAAACCATACTCTCCCACTTTGATCCTCTTTCCCGGAGTGCATAGAAACTAGCCTTCGCCTATGGAGAATCATTGACTGGTACAATTGGAGTAACTTGTGTATCCTCTCTTTTCCTAGAAACAATATTAGGACACTTCTTCCCTTTTGTGTCCATCTTTACCACAACCAAAGCAATTACTGTTACTAACTAGACACTCCTCATAATGCTTCTTTCCACAAGTAGAACAAGTAGGCTTACCAGCTTGAGAACCAATACCCTTCTCATGTTTAACCTTAGGAGCACTAGGTCAATATTTACTTTGATCCTTCATATTGAACCTAGGTAGACTTTTATCACTTGATCCACTCCTCTTGACGTTTCTAGAAATTCTAGCAAATGTTGATTCCTCAACTGATTGAGAATATAGCATGAGTCTAACTAGGGTCATATCATTATGCAACATGACCTTACAGCAATCTTCTCTCACTAGGTTGGAGACACCGGTCACAAACCTACTGATCTCATCCCTAGGGTAAGACACCAAGGATGGAGAAAAACTACAAAACCTAGAGAACTTTGATGAGTACTCCTAAAAACTCATGTTGCCTTACTTGAGATTGATAAATTCTCTACCTTCGCCTCCCTACTCTCACGGGGAAAGTACTTTCCTAGAAAAGCTTCTTTAAATTCTTCCCACTCAATTTGACCCGACTCTGCTGGCCTATTATTTTTCCATTGAGTTACCCCATGTAACTCAATACCTTGTACACACCATCTAGTAACTCTTGAGTACCCTGTCAAACCTTAGAGCCAAATAATATAGGAGGATTCATCCTTAAAAAATCTCTCAATCTAGATGTCATAGTGATTTCCATAACATTCACTCTAGGCGCAATACCCATACTTACATGGGTAGTCAAAGCTCGGGCTAAACTAAGGAAAGCCTCTCTAATCTCCCCATTTGTCATTTCCGAGGGAACCACCGAAACATCATTACCTCTACCCACAGTAGGGACTTGAGCACCTTGAGAACCTTGAGGAACTTTTTCAAATTGAGGAGGAATCTCCTAATTCACATCATTCTCCTCAACTCTCCTAGCCTGTGTTCCTCTCGTATTCATATCCTATAAACACAAAGAAAACTATAAGAAAAGAGTAGTCATATTTTTTAGTCTACGGCATGACATAGGAGTAGAATAGAAGGGAAACTCTATCGTTCTATAGCCTCTCACCCATAGATATGTCGCAACTCACACCGATGCTCAAGATTCTACTAGACTCGACTTGATGAGACATTTGGATTCCTAAGACCGCTTTCATAACCTATACTTTGATACAAAGATTTTCACATCACGAGCGCACACCTTAGAAGATATGTCACTCTCGAAGTCCAACCGGCGCACATCACCTCTCAATGGTCTTGTACAAGCCCATTCATATCGTTCGTCACATATTTACATATGAAAAGTACGGCGGAATTAAAACTTTTAACTAAGTTGTAAGAGTGTTTAGAATCTCTTTCATACAAAACTTTTAGGACATACAAAGTCTCATTTCATCAAATCTTAGAAACAAGAGTACTTTTGGATACGACACATACAATAGCAATATAGTACTACTAAGTCTATTACAATAAATCAATAAGAGAAATAAAAGACATTTATGCCCTCGAGTAAAATGAGGACATATTTCAACTTGCTTGAATGACCCTATAATAAAAGCTTAAATCCCAAAAGCACCATCACCAATGAATCACATTAGAGATAGATAAATTCATAAATTAGCACAAACACATGTACTAAGTATGGCATAATACATAAAAATCATGAAAATGGACATTTATGGAAATATGCTCTTTTTATTTAAATATCATAATATAAACATAATAAAAACAGTTAACACCTTAGAAAAACATAAGAAGTAACTTAAGCAATTTATCAAAATTGAAGGACACAACTTTATAGTGAACTAATTCACTGTTATGGTGAACTCTTCACTGTTAGAGTGAAGTTCCTTAACTCCACCTTAGAAACTTTCTAAAATGTAATTCCCTCACTAAGTTATCCTAAGACTCACTTAAGTATGACAAAGTGAGACGTCTTATACACCCTCACTAGGAACATCTAAATGGTCATTAAGACAACCTGTAATGAGATACATACTAACAATACATCAATCACATGAACATGATATTATTGCCTTACCAAGGTTGATTCTAAGGTTTAGCTGAATGAGTTGTGAAGCGACCGCCCATACAATCCCTTTTACACACGCTTAATAGATCGTTTAGGCTACCTAGGATAAGATCATTCTCACTTAAGACAATATCATTCATTGAATATGACATTCTCCTCACAAAGGTTACCAAAAGACTTACACATGTTAATCAAGAAAAGTTTGTCCACACTTGACCTCGTCAAGATTACCTAAGTAATCCTTAGGACTACCTATGTTTGAATCATGTCTACATAATCAACAAACTTCTCTAACTAGAATCATTCCTAAGACTTCTATAAGTAAGATATGAATTGACCATTCCTATGCCCTCTTCACACCTAACCTAGACAACCCTTAATCACTCTAGATAAAAAGTTATTCATTTAACATGTTTTCTTAACTTAAGTTATTACTTTCATTAGTTCATTTAAGACTCATTCATCACATAAGGAAATTCAAGTAATGGTTTTGGAGAAGACAAAGGAACTCTCATGAACTTCTTCAAAGCCTATTGTGCAATGTGTAGATAGCATCCCACACCACCACCTAAACTTCAGAGAACTTCTCAAATACTAATAGGTATCACATATGATGAGAATAGGAAATCACAAACATAGACCATGGTACTAAACCATGTAATATAGAATTGTAACCTACTCCGAAAGAGGGTGTTCTACTATCCAATGGTAGAACTTGGACACATCCCATTGAGGCACATGGTTAAGGAATATGTAGGTTTTTTTTACTCTAGTTTCATTCTTCACTAGAGTTAAATCCCAAAACATACTAACTCAGTGTTACCCATTTTTGTCATTGAGTAATTCACATTAAGGATTATATGAAGAGGTTCCATATCTAGTTCATAACGCAAACACATTCACCCTAACAAAGAGGTCCCCTAGGGCTGCCTTACAATGGGGACGAAGATAACATAATGACTTTTCTAAGGATGATATGATATTGTTCTTGCAAACCAATCCTAAGTCCATTATTCATACAAGATGGATACCATTACGCCTTTCAGCTTCAAGGTTCATAACCTTACCACTAGGTTTAAGGTTCCCCATAAAGGACGTTCTAAACATCATTCAAGATATCATGTAATCAATACTTACAAGACTAAGAGTCTTTAGCATCCCTAGTCAATACATCTCATATTAACATTCATACATATATAAAGTAAAGGACACAAGTCAACTATACAAGAAAAAAATACTTCACTTTGGCACATATTGCATATCATTCTAGGAACACATAGGAATACCCGTTATCATCTTTTATGTCACCGTATACTCTACAATAACTTCATCATTATAACCATCATAGACTCATATATTCAAGTAGGAATAATCGTGAATAAATTCTAAGACTACACACATAAAGACATAGTCATAGTCTAACATGATCACCCAATAATAATAGAACAACCCATACCTTCACATTACTCACATGTAGATTGATATGATCATACTTAAAATAACTAACTACAGAAAGCATCATAGTAGATCAAGTAATTTTTCAACAAGGCCATGATCATCATAATGCATAAAGATATGCTGACAAGGTCATATCATTCACACATCACCGCCACCATAAGTGACCATACCAATCACTACGTAATTTAGAGTTATATTAAGTCAAATCAGGAGATATAAAGAATTGTACCACCAATCCATTCTTACCACTTCAATCCAAGGATAAATTATCTAATTCAATACCATAAGGCCCTTACCCATGGCCATGAATACCAATTAAGTACAAAAACTATAATACTAAATGAATCAAGGTCAATTAAATATTGATTTATCAATTTAAGACAACATATACATTAACTGCATACAATTCTTACATCATTCAATAGCACATAGAAAACTACATTAGAATTCAGAAGCATTAATACAATATCAGGTCAAAAATAAAGTAGTCAAAAACTAGGGTTCATCAATTTCCGGCATCGTCGTCCTCTCAGAGGAATCAAACAAGCCCTTAGCATTCTTCATACCATGCCATTAGTTAACATTGCAGAAAAACTTAAACCTTTTAATACTATGTGAAGTCTAATTAGACTTCATACATAACAATCATAAAAACATACGTATCAATATTCTAAAAGTTGTATCATGTAAAAACCATCTAAAGAGAACGAATCTTTACTCAGCCAATAAATAGTCAATACGCCATATAGGTCATAATACTAAAGAATCCAAAGAACGTAAATAGAAATACGAGAATTCTTAAATTCTAGAAAAGTCTTCGCAATATAGAATAATGAAAAGATAGCATCCTCGAACACGAGGACATACAAACACTTGGAGAAACAATTCCGAGCTTCTTTAATCGACCTTCTTAATCTTCAATGGCCGGACCCTACTTTAGTAGTAATATAAATTAATTGGGTTAGTACGCCACATATACTACATACAGATATATGCACATAAAATTTAAGGACATGCATTAAAAAAAACATCATTTATCATTTTTTTAGAAGGCATGATAAGTTATATAAATGTCTTCAATGCACATACCATAGAATATATACAAGTTAAGGATTCCATCAAGAAAAAGCATGATCATTATCAATGACATATTTTCATAAAGTCATGTTAACATTTCTTATTTAATAGATCATATAAACATAACATATAAAACACTAACCAATGATCCCATCCCCAACCTACAAGATCAATGGTCATGTGAAGCCCCATAACCCACACAACCTAATAGATAAGATAAGAGACCATAACTAAAGTTTTGCTTCATATAACTTGTTACATAAGAAGTCATCACCTCATATAGCAAAATAGACAAATAACATGTTCATTAACGTAAATAACATCATAAAAGAGTAACATCATGTATCATAAACATTATACCGTTTGTATAATCATATTACATAAAGACAATCTCCTAGGACTTCCTTAGAGTCAGCTTGTGTAAGATCTAGGTAAAATCACAAACCCCTACCTATACTAAGTAGACTTTTCAAGTCACCCTATTCAATGTCCATTTACTTGTCTTTCATTTTACTTGATGGAACAATCACCTTAATGGACATAGACCATGGTAGGTACAAATGGAATCTGGCGTCATAAAACCCCACGTGGAAAGAAGGTGGTCTACCGGCCAATGTAGAACCAAAAATGACATAGCTTTCTAGGTGGATCAACTAATTAAAATACTATGGTGGAAACATAGTTCCAGAACCATGAGATATATTAGAGATCCATAGTTCCCTATTACCTGGAAGCCTCTATCTAATGAGAGTTATTGTGACCTACCTTTTAACTAGGGAAGGGACACCTGCCATATCTAGTCGACCGGTACTATGCTAGATTCACTTTTTTTATTAACCTTTAAGTCATCATTTATTCATAAATCTTATAATAATTCTTAGGAGATTCACTCATTGCTTAAACATGATCATGAGATCTTTAGGATTAGATGAGAATATCCTTTCGTTGTAACCCTTCATTTGTTAGATTAACATATCCTAAATCATCTTGTCTAAAGCATTTAAGAGAATATCATAAACTTTCATTATCGTATTCTTATCATGATTTCACAAATTAGCATATTCATAGCCCAACATATATGCATAGCATCATTATACATACTTCATTAGAATTGTAACATCAATATACGCTAACATAAACATCATAGAGTAATCACGACTTTAGAAGACTTACCTCTTGCTTCCATGATCCTTATTTAAGAACTTATATTCAGTATACAGCAGCCATCCAACATAATAGTGAAATAATCAATAGAAAATTAATACTAAATCTTAATGTAATATAAACGATCAATTTATAGGAAAAGATAAGGAAAATGGGTCATTTAGGAGGTCATTCACGTCATAGTCCCAATCCCAACAATCACATGTTATCAAGTAGTAGATATAACCCAATAAAAGCCATAATTTGATAGGGAACATACTTCACATGAAATCTTACATTAAAAGTCAAGCATTAGAGAATGTACACTTAATAAACCATAGAAAACCATTATTTTTCATCAAAAGTCATAAATCTATAGTTAGGAAGAAAACCTGTTTTGTAGAGTAAAATCCCTAGGAGTTTGAATTCTTGAAAACCAACTTTTAAAGGACCTCTTGGGAAAGAAATTTCAAGAGTTTTGAATTCTTGAAAACCAATTTTTAAAGGACCTCATGGGGAAAGAAATTTAAAGAGCTAAAATCCCATACCTTATAGACGAATAATCCACTAAATTTGATTGGAAACCTTGGAATATTCGTCTCCTTCCTTAAACTCTTCTTGTTCTTCAATGGAGTTTGAAAAAAGAAAGCGTTTATTGAGAGAGATGAGGAAATTCGTTTGAATCTGGTATTAGGGTGTAATAAGTGGTAATAAACTGACCTATAATCTATATATAGTCGTCCTATAAAATATCCAAAATACTCTTCACTTAAATGGGTCTTTTTATGAAGTTAAATTAGTAAAAACACAATTTTAACAAATCTGGGAAGTGGCTGCGCATCGCGGGGCCAATTCCCATTGTTTTTTCTGAATATTTGGGTCAATGCACTGAGGTTCCTGTCAGCTTCAATTCTTGAGGCAGACTGAGTCGTGAAGGTTGGGCGTTGCGCATCACCTTCTCCAGATCTTGCTCGCGCAGGCTGGTTTGTCATTGTGCCTACCCATGTTGGGTTCCTTCCCAAGTACCCTTTGGATGGTGCTTGGGGTTTCGTTACAAGACATTTGGGATCTTTGTACAACCCTCTACCTATCCAATGTCTTTGTACAAGTTTTGGACTTCATTTGATACTTCAAAACGTTCACAAAACATAGCGATATCAACTAGTTCAAATTAGATAGTTTTCGGACGTCAAGGTATTTCTTTATCGTTTTGCCTCTAACATTTTTCAAATGAGTTTATTAAATTAATATAGGTTTGGAAATATAATTTTAAACATAATTCAATAGATTAGCATCTAGTCTAAGTTATGGCATTTCCGGAGTACTACATTATCCCCCTCCCTTAGGAACATTCGTCCCCGAATGACACTAAAGTCTTTTTGGAGGGTTACAATAGAATCAATACTAGCAGCCCAACCAACAACAACATAAAATCATAACAAGTCACATCTCATAGGAGTACTTCGCAACTCCTTTAAACAGATATGACAACATTACACACAACACTTAATTTATGATGCACAACATATAAGAGCTCCATATTCAGAACACATAGTGAAGAACTTCCTTCTAAACATTATCATGAGCTCAAACTAAATTAAGAAGCTACCATGTTGTCATTATTCACAAGACAACAAAAAAACAACAAAATCCCCAGAAGACACATGCATACATATTTCATATAAGTGCATGAATAGAGTAAGAAAGCATTTTCTTAAAACTCTAGTTCGTACGGCTTTTACCACAATATGCACCTATTAAGAAAGCAAGTAAATTTCATATTTATTCATTAAATTTATTTATTAAGAGGATTATCTTACCTCAAGGAGTAAAAAGAGGAGGGTAGTGGGACTTCATGTTGGCTTCAGCCTCCCAAGTTGCACCCTCGACAAGATGGTTACTCCATAGAACCTTTACAGAGGCAACCTCCTTGTTCCTCAACTTCTTTACTTGGCGATCTAGGATATCTAGCGGAACCTCTTCATCGGAGAAGTTCTCATCCACACCTAAACCTTCCATAACAAGAATAGACACAGGGTCACCTAGGTATATCTTGAGCATAGAAACATGAAAAACCGGTTGAATCGAAGCTAGTTTACTAGGTAGTTTTAGTTCATCAGAAACCTTTCCAACCCGTTGTAAAACCTCGTAAGGAACAACATACAAGAGACTTATATTCCCCTTTCTACCGTATCTCATCACCCCTTTCATAGGTGAAATCTTCAAGTAGACATGATCACCAATTTCAAACTCAAGGTCTCCTCTTCTATTGTCAGCATAAGATTTTTGCTTACTATAGGCTACCTTCAATCTATCTATTATGATTTGAACTATCTTTATAGCCTCATAGATAATCTCGGGACCAAGGAGTGAGGACTCACCAACCTCAAACAATCCAACCAGAGATCTACACTTTCTGCCATAAAGAGATTCAAAAGGCATCATGGATATGCTCAAATTGTAAGTATAATTGTAACAGATCTCAAAAAAAGGTAGATGATCATCCCAGTTTCCTTTAAAATTAATAATACAAGGCCTTAACATGTCTTCAAGGGTCTGAATGGTTCATTCCGCTTGACCATATGTCTGAGGATTAAAAGCGGGGCTAAGTTTCACTTGAGTGCCTAAACCCTTATAAAAAATTTTCCAAAAATGAAAAGTGAATTGGGAACCTCTTTCTGAAATGATAGACAAAGGAAACCCATGAAGACTCACAATTTCCTTAATGTAGATTCTTGCATAATCTTTGACAGTATAAATAGACATTATAGGAATAAAGTGGGCAGATTTATTCAACCTATCCATAATAACCCATATAGAATCATTTTGCTTATGGGTTCGAGGCAACCCAACAACAAAGTCAATATTAATGGCTTCTGTTACACTTTCAAAATGAGATAAGGTATCTAGATCCTCACATGAGCCTAAAAAGGTTAATAACATGTTAATAATGTTTTTATATCTTGTATAATTTATTTGAGGGTCAAAACGTTCGGTTACGACTCCCCAGGGATCACACGACGGGCCCCCAAGGAAGACCTAAACATTGGAAAAAAAACTGCCCAACACAGCGAGCAGGCCATGATTTGGACTTGTATTGTGCGACACGTGCCTATATCACACCTAAATGTCCCAAATGTTATTTGGGGAAGAATTGGGAGGCTGCCCGAGACGCGCAGCTCACTCCCAGATCCGGTTGCGTCATTTTTAGTCAATATTTACATGTCTAAGAAACCCAATTCACATGGGATTGTTTTAGTAACTTAGGAGGAATTTTATTTACTGTTTTTAGTACTTTTTTAAATCCTTTACCAAGACAAAACCTCAACATCCATTAAGAAATTAAATTCGCACATGTCTCTTCTATCCAAAAAAAAAAACTCCAGAACCTCCATTGAAGACCAAACTCAAGAACGACTTATGGAGGTGGATTCTTGGAGATTTCTTCTCAGATATTTTGTGGTCTTTCTAATGTATAAGGTATTTTTATACTTCATCCATAGATAACGATTCATCTATGGAGTCCTTTCAAAGGTTTTCTAAACATGAATTCTAAGTCAAAAATCATATCTTTCAATGTAGCCATAGGTTCATCTCAAATTGATTTCAAAAACATTCTAATGATTTATATATGTTTATATAATGATTTTATTATGAATTTATATAAAATTTTATGAAAAAACATATATCTTCCTAATTTCTCAAATAGGCCTATAATGTGGGTCTTGTGATCTTGATTTCATGTTTATAGAATTGTGATTAGATTGTATTGAATTGATTATTGACATTACTTTCTATATAATTTTAATATGCATTGTGGAAGAATGATCAAAGATGATCATTAGCTTGGAGATTTGGTAACTTGACCTGCTTCTTCCAATTAGCATAGAATTTACATTGAATTCTGTTGATTGGTATGGTCCACTTATTGTGGTGTTGTTTACATTCTTGTACATATTTATGTGTTCTGATCGTGGACTTGAAGGCATTAATTTCATGTATTGATATGATGATTTCTATGTTAGGATTTAAAGTATGTAGCCTTGGTTCCAATATCATGTTCCAAGTGAATTAATGTTATGTGAAGTATATGAATAGAGTCAAAACTATTTGCATGACCTAGGTGTGGTGATGATGTTATATATATGTGTGTGTGTGTGTGTGATGATTAAATTAGGGTTAGGTATGGTCTATAGGGATAATGATGAAGAATATCCTTGTAGCATGACCCCTATCCATATGAACCCTATATAAATGTCTGAACAAAGTATGCTAGGAGTCTTATATTCTATTATTGAATATGAACTTGCCTCCTATGATGTAAAATAAGTGTGTTTAGTCTATAGTCTTAAATACTCGATATGTTTGTATGACTTAAGACTTGAGGAAAGGTTGTAAATGTGTTGTGATATTTAGAGGGTGGCTTTCTCTGTTCTATGTGATAGCTATTATGTGATCTTGTTAACCAATGTACACACACACTGTTAATACATGACTATGAATAGGATAGATTTGTGATGACTAAGGAAAGGATAGTTCTCCTATGCAACATTACCTATTTCTACGTATGTAAGTATATGATTAATGAAGTTATGAGCATGTGTGACTAGAGAATTTTATGTGAAGGTAGATCTCACATTCTATGCACATACACATGATGTATGATTGTAAGAACATGTGAAAGGACATTCTCATATTAATTAGCGTCTATGATGAAAGGACATGATCATCTTAGAATCTTTTGAGCTATTTGTTGTATGAAGGAGCAAGCTCCTAAAAAAAGCCTTCTTTTTGAATTAGAGTATGAAAAGCTTAATTATATTTAAAATGGAGTTAGAGGCTAGAACCGAGTGAACATTACAAATGATAGTGGGATCTTCACATTGGTAAGTACAACTTCCCACAAACAGAATCTTCACGTTTAGTAAGTCCGATTCTCAATGTAGATGTTGTCTCATGAGATGGAAACCTCCACGCGAGTAAGTCAAGGTTTCTAGAATCAATCTCCATGTTCCATAACTACGTGCCCCTGTAGGTTATAGCTTGTAGTTTTGTCACGACCCAAATCGGGGACGCGACTAGCACCGACATTTATCCTCCTATGTGAGAGAACCAACCCATATAACCTTAACATTTCAATGTATAACAACAGAAAATAATGCGGAAGACTTAAACTCATTAATAAAAACAATCCAAAACTATTATTATTATCCCCAAAATCTGGAAGTCATCATCACAAGAACATCTATTTCAAATTACTAAAGTAAGAATGTCTAAGAACTAAAAATACATAAAAGCTAGTCCATGCCGGAAGTTCAAGGCATCAAGACTTGAAGAAGAAGATCCAGTCCAAGCTAGACGCATTAGCTCACCCTGAATTTCCGAAGGTAGTGAAGACTGGCTAGATCTACTGTTGAGTTGAAGTTGACGAAACGTTTGCTGCATTCCACAAATAACAAAGAAGAAAACATAAAAGTAGGGGGTCAATACAACCACAAGTACTGAGTAGATATCATCGGCCAACTCAAAATAGAAAACAGTATATATCAGTTAATATCATAAATCAACTATAAACTCAACATGTAACAACAACAAGTACTATAATCATCAATAAGTACCATTAAGTTCATCCATGAGGGCTCAAGCCTCAATACCATGCTCATTTGGGAATTAAGTTCATTATGTTGAGTATATTATCATCTTTCAAGATTCATTATCTTTCTTCCTCTTGTGTCGGTACGTGACACTCCGATCCCCTACCACTATGTGTCGGTACGTGACACTCCGATCCCCTATATGTGTCAGTACGTGACACTCCGATCCCCTATATGTGTCGGAACGTGACACTCCGATCCCCTATATGTGTCGGAACGTGACACTCCGATCCCCTAATTCTACGTGTCAGTTCGTGACACCCGTCCCACTAATACTATGTGTTAGAACGTGATATTCCGATCCACTAATACTATGTGTCGGAACGTGACACTCCGATCCACTAATACTATGTGTCGGAACGTGACACTCCGATCCACTAATCCCATTCTATCCGTTCATCAAGCCTTCTCTATACCAAGGCATCATCAATCCCATTACTTTAATTCATCAAGCCTTCTTTTATACCAAGGCATTATCATTAATAAGTAGATTAAAGTTTCTTTCAAGATTTGGGATTCAATAGTTTTCATCATGCTTGTTTTATCAAAATCACATAATCATATTCATACAAGCATACAGTTAAGCATATAGACAGGTTTACAATACCACCAATACATATCATTCACTATTAAGAGTTCACTACGAATATCGTAAAATAAACCATAACCTACCTCCACCGAAGACTAGTGATCAAGCAAGAAATCCCCAAGCTCGTTCTTCTTCTTCCTCGTTCGACCCTCTCTCTCTTTCTCTTTCTGTTTTCTTTTATTCAAACCCTTTTTCTTTTACCCTAATTAACATATAATTAAGTGTAAAAGATGACAATAATACCCCACTAATTAATCCAAAGTTACCTCTTTTAACCCTCAAGAATTTGAGTAATTAATATAAACCCACGAAATCTATAATTAAGGAAAGAATAGTCCAAAACATCCCTTAAAACTTAACCAGAAATCCGTCTCCAACTTGGATTACGCAACCTGTGACGGGCCGTCGTGACTGCGACGGTCCGTCACGCAGGTCGTCGTGAGGGCCAGGACTTTATTTTTCACCAAGGACACTGTGACGGTCCGTCACACCTGTGACGGTCCGTCCTGCAAGTTCGTTACGAAGTTCAGAGAGTCGATTTTCAGTACCCAATTTCAAAATTCCTAAGTATATTGAAACGAGACATCTGTGACGGACCGTCGTGCCTATGACGGTCCGTCGTGGTGTTCGTAATCTTGGCCAGTTTTTCCAGGAATAAAATCTGCTGCTCAAAACGACTAAACAGGTCGTTACAATAGATACCAATTTACCCATCGTTCATCCCCGAACGATCAAAAGAAGAAAAACAATGGCGAAAAGGAGTACCTGAATCTGTAAACAGATGTGGGTATTTTTCTTGCATGTCCGTCTCCTTCTCCCAAGTAGCCTCTTCAACCGGTCGATTCTTCCATTGAACTTTGATGGATGCAATCTCTCTTGACCTCAACTTGCGAACTTCTCTATCTAATATAGCCACCGGTTCCTCCTCATAAGTCAAATTTTCATCAAGCAAAACTGAATCCCAACGGATAATGTAGTTTCCATCTCCATGGTATCTTTTCAACATGGACACATGAAACACCGGATGCACTCCGGACAGCCCTGGAGGTAAGGCTAATTCATAAGCCACCTCCCCTACTCGCTTTAGTACCTCAAATGGTCCAATATATCTTGGACTTAGCTTACCTCTTTTGCCAAACCGCATCACCCCTTTCATGGGTGAAACCTTCAACAAGACTTGTTCACCCTCCATGAACTCCAAGTCTCTAACCTTTCGGTCTGCATACTCCTTTTGTCTACTTTGCGCCGCTAGAAGCTTTTCTTGAATGCCCTTCACCTTATCTAACGAATCCCTCAAGAGGTCAGTACCTAAGGCCTAACCTAAAATGCATCAAACCACCCAATGGGAGATCTACACCTCCTCCCATACAATGCTTCAAATGGGGCCATATCAATACTGGAGTGATAGCTATTATTGTATGAAAATTCTGCCAAAGGTAAGAAGCTATCCCAATGGCCACCAAATTCTATCACGCATGCACGAAGCATATCCTCCAACACTTGAATCGTTTGCTCAGACTGACTATCGGTCTGAGGGTGAAATGCAGTGCTAAGGTCCAACCTAGTACCCAATTCGGCATGCAATGTTTTCCAAAACTTAGAAGTAAACTGCGTACCTCTATCTGATATGATGGATAGTGGAACCCCATGCAATCGAACGATTTCTGAGATGTAAATTTTTGCTAACTTCTCTGCATTGTAAGTCACCTTGACCGGAATGAAATGAGCAGACTTAGTTAACCTATCAACAATCACCCAAATGGAGTCATACTTACCCATTGTCTTTGGAAGACCAACCACAAAGTCCATTGCGATTCTCTCCCACTTCCATTCAGTAATGGGCATTCTCTGAAGTGTTCCTCCGGGCCTTTGGTGTTCATACTTTACTTGTTGACAGTTTGGACATATGGCAATAAAGTCAACAATATCGCGCTTCATTCTACTCCACCAAAAGTGTTGCTTTAGGTCGTGGTACATCTTGGTTGCACCCGGATGTATAGAATACCTTGTACTATGAGCCTCTGTCAGAATAGTGTTGATCAAATTATCGACTCGGGGTACACATACCCTTCCCTTAATCCTCAAAACACCTTCCTCGTCGATTGTTGCTTCTTTAGCCTCTCCTTGCAACACTTTATCTCGAATCCAGATCAATTTCTCATCATCAAACTGTCTTCCCTTGATCTTGTCAAGAAAAGAAGATCTTGCCTCTACACATGCTAACAATCCTCCCTTCTCATTTATTTCTAACCTCATAAGGTCATTAGGCAGAATCTGCACCTCTCTAGCCAATGGGCGTCTAGAAGCTTGCAAATGAGCTAGACTTCCCATGCTTCCGGCCTTTCTACTTAAAGCATCCGCTACAACATTAGCCTTCCCCGGATGATACAAAATAGTGATATCGTAGTCCTTCAGTAGTTCCATCCATCTCCTTTGTCTCAAGTTCAAATCTTTCTAAGTAAAGACATACTGTAGGCTACGATGATCCGTATAGACTTCACACTTAACCCCATCTAAATAGTGCCTCCATTGCTTCAATGCAAATACTACCGCGGCCAATTCCAAGTCATGAGTTGGATAGTTACGTTCATGCACTTTTAATTGTCTTGAAGCATAAGCAATCACGTTCTTCTCTTGCATTAGCACTGCACCCAAACCCGAATAGGATGCATCACACTAAACAATGAAGTTCTTACCCTCTACCGTCAAGGTGAGGATAGGTGCGGTAGTCAACAAAGTCTTGAGTTTCTAAAAACTTTCTTCGCACTCATCCGACCATACAAATGGAACATTCTGCTTAGTCAAGTTCGTTAATTGGGAAGCAATAGAAGAGAATCCCTTGACAAAGCGGCGGTAGTAGCTAGCTAACCCAACAAAGCTTCTTATTTCTGACACATTAGTGGGTCTTACCCAATTCTTCACTGTCTCAATCTTAGAAGGATCTACCATCACTCCTTCCTTAGAAACCACATGCCCCAAGAAGGACACTGCATCTAGCCAAAACTCACACTTAGAGAACTTGGCATAAAGCTTTCTCTCCCTCAACATTTCCAATACAATTCTCAAATGCTCCTCATGTTCCTCCTTACTTTTAGAATATACCAGTATATCATCTATAAATACGATTACAAAGAGATCCAAATACGGCTTAAATATCCCATTCATCAAGGTCATGAAAGCCGCGGGGGCATTTGTAAGACCAAAGGACATCACTACAAATTCATAATGCCCATACCTAGTCCGAAAAGCAGCCTTTGGCACATCCGTTGCCCGTATTTTCAATTGATGATAACCGGATCTCAAGTCGATCTTCGAGAAGACACAAGCACCTTGTAGTTGATCGAATAAGTCATCAATGCGAGGAAGAGGATACTTGTTCTTAATAGTTACCTTGTTCAATTGTCTGTAGTCTATGCACATCCTAAAACTCCCATCCTTCTTCTTCACAAACAAAACCGGAGCACCCCAAGGAGATGCACTTGGTCTAATGAAGCCTTTGCTCAACAACTCTTGAAGTTGAGCCTTTAACTCTCTTAATTCGGCGGGAGCCATTCTATACGGGGGTATAGAAATGGGGCGAGTACCCGGTTCAAGATCGATACAGAAGTCAATATCCCTATCTGGTGGCATACCAGGAAGATCTGCAGGGAACACATCCAAAAACTCACAGACTACCGAAACCGACTCAATCGAAGGTACTTGGGTAGTGTCATCCTTGAGATGTGCCAAGAAAGCTAAACACCCTTTACTAACCATTTTCTTAGCACGAAGAAAGGATATGATACGCACCGGATTGGAGGTGTAGTCGCCCTCCCACACTAACGGATCTGCCCCAGGCTTGGCTAACGTCACAGTTTTAGCATTACAATCCAAAATCGCAAAATTCGGAGAAAGCCAAGTCATACCCAGAATTACATCAAAGTCACCCATTTCTAAAATAACCAAATCTACATAAGTGTTGCTCCCCACGAAATTCACCAAACAAGACCTATACACTTTTTCGACTATCACAGACTCACCCACCGGAGTAGAAACACGAATAGGCATATCAAGTAATTCACAATGTAAATTTAGACCATTAGCAAATGATGAAGATACATATGAAAACGTGGAGCCAGGGTCAAATAATACAGATGCCATGCAATCACAAACCAAAAGATTACCTGTGATAACAGCATCAGACGCCTCCGCTTCAGATCTCCCAGGGAAAGCGTAACAATGGGCCCTATCACCAGTCTGTCCGTTGCCCCTACCATGTTGTGTCGTAGTGGCTCCAATTTGCCCATCTCCTCTGCCGTTGTGGTGACCACCATTACCTCGACCACCACGTCCTCCATAAAAGCGGCCTCTACCATGACCACCTCTACCTCTAGCTATTGGGGGTCTGTAACTCTGTTTTGGACAATTCCTCCTAACATGTCCAATCTCCCCACATCCATTACACTCTCTGGAGTCAGGCATAGGTCTCTCGGAGTAGTGTTGACCGTTCTGAGGTGGACCCCCAACTACAGTCTGTAGTGAAGACTGAATTGGTCGACTTGAGTAACCTCCGGAGCTCTGTCCTCTAGAGTAAGAACCATTAAACTCACCTCCCCTTCGAAACCTTTTTGATGTCGATGTCGTGGTGAAGTCATCTGGCTTCACTCCTTCCACTTCTATCACAAAGTCTACCACCTCTTGGAAGGATGTTGCCGTAGCCGCTACCTGTAGGGCTGAAATCCGTAATTCTGACCTCAACCCCTTCACAAAACGGCGAATCCGCTCTTGTGGACTGAAACAAAGTTGGGTGGCATACCTTGATAAAGCACGAAACTTAGCCTCATATGCGTTAACCGTCATCCTACCTTGCTCGAGACTCAAGAACTCATCCCTTTTTCTATCTCTCAAAGTCCTTGGGATATACTTCTCCATAAACAGGGTAGAGAAGGATGCCCAAGTCATGGGTGTGGCCTCTGTCGGTTGACACTCGACATGTGATTGCCACCACATTTTGGCGTTCCCTTGAAACTGATAGCTTACGAACTCAACGCCAAACCGTTCTACTATCCCCATCTTGTGTAGTATCTCATGACAATCAACCAGAAAATCATTAGCATCTTCAGATTTTGCACCCTTGAAGACTGGAGGTTTCAATTTCAAGAACTTACTGAAAAGTTCGTGCTGATCGTTTGTCATTATCGGTCCAGTAGTCAGACGTGGAAATGTGCCTATCTCCAATGAGGCATCCATGCGGGGAGCCATAGTAGCCGCATGTCGTACCTCTGAAACCGGAGGTGTTGGTGCAGAAACCACTGGAGGTGCCTGACCGTCATCAGATAACCCGCTAAGATAAGCAAGAACCTGATTGATCATCTCTGGGGTAGGTTGGGGTGGCAATTCCTCATTCTGCTCTTGTTCAGTTTCCCTTTCCTCACCCTCTCTTACTACCTCCTCAGTCGGTGGAGGAGTCACCGCCCTAGCATCAGATGGACTCGGTGCTCGTCCTCTTCCTCTAGAGGACGTCCTCCCACGACCTCTACCACGGCCTCTTGCCGCTGCTCTTCCTCGAGCCACAGCCCCAGTGGCTGGCTCAGATGTTTCTTGCTGTGCCGTTGTTGCTGCTGGTGCGGTCGTTGCTCTAGTTCTAACCATCTGCGAAATAGAGTCAAGATGGTCAGATACCAATTCGTATCGCCTAGATACCAATTGGACTCAAGTAGTAGCACGAAAGAAAGAATGAAAGAGTGAAATTTTCCTAAAGTCTTATAGCCTCTCAAGGAAAAGTAAAGGCGTCCCCCTACCGTTCCTCAAGACTCTACTAGACCTGTTCTTGTGTGATGAGAGCAACGAACCTAATGCTCTGATACCAAGTTTGTCACGACCCAAATGAGGGACGCGAGTGGCACCCACATTTACCCTCCTATGTGAGCGAACCAACCCATATAACCTTAACATTTCAATGTATAACAACAGAAAATAATGCGGAAGACTTAAACTCATTAATAAAAACAATCCAAAACTATTATTATTATCCCCAAAATCTGGAAGTCATCATCACAAGAACATCTATTTCAAATTACTAAACTAAGAATGTCTAAGAACTAAAAATACATAAAAGCTAGTCCATGCCGGAAGTTCAAGGCATCAAGACTTGAAGAAGAAGATCCAGTCCAAGCTAGACGCATTAGCTCACCCTGAATTTCCGAAGGTAGTGAAGACTGGCTAGATCTACTGTTGAGTTGAAGTTGACGGAACGTTTGCTGCATTCCACAAATAACAAAGAAGAAAACATAAAAGTAGGGGGTCAGTACAACCACAAGTACTGAGTAGATATCATCGGCCAACTCAAAATAGAAAACAGTATATATCAGTTAATATCATAAATCAACTATAAACTCAACATGTAACAACAACAAGTACTATAATCATCAATAAGTACCATTAAGTTCATCCATGAGGGCTCAAGCCTCAATACCATGCTAATTTGGGAATTAAGTTCATTATGTTGAGTATATTATCATCTTTCAAGATTCATTATCTTTCTTCCTCTAGTGTCGGTACGTGACACTCCGATCCCCTACCACTATGTGTCGGTACGTGACACTCCGATCCCCTATATGTGTCGGTACGTGACACTCCGATCCCCTATATGTGTCGGAACGTGACACTCCGATCCCGTATATGTGTCAGTACGTGACACTCTGTTCCCCTAATTCTACGTGTCGGTTCGTGACACCCGTCCCACTAAGACTATGTGTCGGAACGTGACACTCCGATCCACTAATACTATGTGTCGGAACGTGACACTCCGATCCACTAATACTATGTGTCGGAACGTGACACTCCGATCCACTAATCTCATTCTATCTGTTCATCAAGCCTTCTCTATACCAAGGCATCATCAATCCCATTACTTTAATTCATCAAGCCTTCTTTTATACCAAGGCATTATCATTAATAAGTAGATTAAAGTTTCTTTCAAGATTTGGTATTCAATAGTTTTCATCATGCTTGTTTTATCAAAATCACATAATCATATTCATACAAGCATACAGTTAAGCATATAGAAAGGTTTACAATACCACCAATACATATCATTCACTATTAAGAGTTCACTACAAATATCGTAAAATAAACCATAACCTACCTCCACCGAAGACTAGTGATCAAGCAAGAAATCCCCAAGCTCGTTCTTCTTCTTCCTCGTTCGACCCTCTCTCTCTTTCTCTTTCTGTTTTCTTTTATTCAAACCCTTTTTCTTTTACCCTAATTAACATATAATTAAGTGTAAAAGATGAAAATAATACCCCACTAATTAATCCAAAGTTACCTCTTTTAACCCTCAAGAATTTGAGTAATTAATATAAACCCACGAAATCTATAATTAAGCAAAGAATAGTCCAAAACGTCCCTTAAAACTTAACCAGAAATCCGACTCCAACTTGGATTACGCAACCTGTGACGGGCCGTCGTGACTGCGACGGTCCGTCACACAGGTCATCGTGAGGGCCAGGACTTTATTTTTCACCAAGGACACTGTGACGGTCCATCACACCTGTGACGGTCCGTCCTGTAAGTTCGTAACGAAGTTCAGAGAGTCGATTTTCAGTACCCAATTTCAGAATTCCTAAGTATATTGAAACGAGACATCTGTGACGAACCGTCGTGCCTATGACGGTCCGTCGTGGTGTCCGTAATCTTGGCCAGTTTTTCCAGGAATAAAATTTGCTGCTCAAAACGACTAAACAGGTCGTTACAAGTTTTCACCTAGAATAGGTATGTACATATGGTTGCACCTTCGGCAAGTGTTAACCCTCTCTTTTCGGTGTCGGATAAAACAATGTCTATGTCATAGCTTGTGGTTTTCACCTAGAATTGGTATGTCTATGTCTATTATTGATATGTCTTTAAAAGGTTAACAATTAATGAAGATAATAATATTAACTCTAATTTAATTTTCCTTGAGAAATGCACTTGGTATGAGAGGACTATGGACCCTACCTATACATTGCTCTAGATGACTTCAAGAAAGGATAGGATTTGAGACCCTTATAATGTAAAGGTGTATGTTATGAATGAATTGTATGAATGCATGTTAAGTGACCTTGTTATGCTAAGACATGAAATATTACTATGCATGTGAATTACACTTGTGGCTTCGAAATGAATGTACTTAGTATATGTGGGGGTATGGGATGTCATGTGTACATTTATCAAGTAAGCTTGTGAACGGGTTATGATTGTTGTTTACCTATGATATGAACTAAATTATTTATGACTAAGGTTGTAATAAAGAAAAGAGTCCTTATATGACGATATGAAGTATATGTCCTTAATGATAGTTGTAAATAAATATGTTATGACTTGTTGAATATGTTATGACTTGTTGAATATGTTATGACTTGTTGATTATGTTATGTCTAGTCTAGGGTGAATTCATACGTACAGTTGGTGGAAGTAGAATTATGGGATGTTACCCCCACATTGCACTAGTGTGACTTAGGAGTTGTCTTTGCTGAAGGTCCTTATGTAAAGTTGATGTCTTTGATGTGCTTATAACTTGTGAAAATATATTGTTGTGTGTATGAATCATATTATGAAACACTATTGTAAGGTGACCTCAAGGTTATACGTTGCACTTGGTACACTTGAGGATTACTTATGAAAAAAGTGAAATAAAAGAGAGGTAGTTTATGATGCGTATTGAATATGCTTATAAGTATGATAAATGGAGTTTTGTGCTATTATGAGTATTATCCATGTCTATATGATGTACGTGACCTATATTGAGTTTATATATTACTATGTTCATGATGTTTACTAAAAATACATGTTGCATGATTTAGAATGAAATGTCCTCTTTAAATGCATGTTTTTGCATGGTTCCCATACTTAGTGCAGTCTTGTACTAATACCATTCTTCTTTATCTTTTTACACGAAGTGTAGGTAGTGATGGCTAGAGGATGTCTCCTAAGTAAAGAGCTTGGATAGATTTCCCAAGTTCAATTTAAGGGACCCTTATGACTCAAGGATTGTCTATGTTTCAAGATATTTATTTAAGTTGATGTAATAGCTTAGACTTATATTTTATGTTGTTAAGGGTCGTATCTCTATTATATTTTATTAAGTTGTGTTTTAAGATGTCAAAAAGAAATTAGTGTATAACTATGTAATACAAAGTTTTTATTAATATATGAAGTAATGTTCTACCATATGATGTGCTATAAAAAGTCTTTAATTTTCCGTATTGTTACGATTATGAAATGAATGATTTCTAAGGGCTTTTCTTAGACCTCCAAGAGGTCGATGACACCCTCTTAAGATTAGATGATACCATAATTTCTAGATTATACTCTTGGGTCATAAAAATTTCCCATTTCCAAGTATTGACATCGATAATTAGGGTTAAACCTCTCGATTTTAGATGCTCATCTTAAACTTGTTGGCAGTTTGGAACTTAGGAACAAACTCTGTGATGTCCCTTTTAAACCATCCCACCAATAAACCTTTATAAGGTCATGATACTTCTTTGTGCCACCCAGATGTATAGAATATCAAGAATCATCGGCTTCTTCTACAATTTGATTTCTCAATTCCGCAACATCTGGTACACATAATCTCCCTTGGTACATAAGAATACCATCCCCCAAGACAATGACAAATTAACCTTAATAAGTAACTCTTCCTTCAACTCAATCAATAGAGGATCAAGGTTTTGCTTAGACTTCACCTCAACCACTAATGATGGGTAAGACTTAGTGCGTTCCATAAAATCACCATTTGGAGAATCTTGTAACCGCACATCTAAACGAGCCAACCTATGAATATCTTTCACAAGTTCTGTCTTCTCTTCTTCCACATGAGACACACTAACCATTGTGAGATGACTCAAAAAATCTGCCACAACATTGGCATTTCCAGGTTGGTACAGTACACTCATGTTGTAATCTTTTAACAATTACAACACTCTTATTTGTCATAGATTTCACTCATTTTTTGTAAACACATATTGAAGACTTTTATGGTCAGTAAACACATCAACATGCACTCCATAAAAGTAATGTCTCCATATTTTTAAGGCAACAACAACAGCTGCTAACTTAAGGTCATGAATGGGATAGTTCTTTTCATGAACTTTGAGTTTCCTAGAAGAATAATAAATCACCCTGCCATGTTCCATGAAAACATATCCCAAGACCTCTCCAGAAGCATCACAATATACTACAAAACATTCATTACTCTCTGGTAAAGTCAACATCAGAGAGAATGTAAGATTATCTTTCAAATCATAAAATCCTTTTTCACAAGTTTCCAACACCTCAAACTTCACCTTCATTTTGGGTCAAGGCTGTCAAAGGAGAAGCAATGGACGAAAATCCATCAACAACCCTTCTATAATACCCAGCTAGACCCAAGAAACTTCTTATGCCAGTACGACTAAAAGCTCTAGGCCAATTTTTTTACTGTATATGTCCTCTTCTAATCAACATCTACACCCTCAATGGAGATAATATGTCCAAGAAAAGCAACCCCCTCAACAAAAATTCACACTTACTAAATTTGGCATAATTTTGGTGTTCTTTGAGGACTTGTGAGGCCAAACTCAAGTAACCCTCATGCTCAATTTATTCTTCAATTATATCAAAATATCATCAATGAAAACAATAACAAATGAGTCAAGGTAATTTCAGAAAACTCTATTCATTAGGTCCATAAACACTGTCGGGACATTTGTTAACCTAAAATGCATAAGAAACTCATAGTGACCATAAATAGTTCAGTGAGATATTTTGGGAACATCTTCACCTCTCACCCTAAGTTGGTGATGTCATGACCATAAGTCAATCTTGGAAAAATAGCTAGCACCTTGAAGTTGATCAAATAGATTATCAATCCGAGGGAGAGGATATTTGTTCTTTATGGTGACCCTATTAAGTTGGCGATAATCAATGCACATTCTAATAGACACATCCTTCTTCTTAACAAACACGACCAGAGAATCCCATAAAGAAATACTATGCTGAATAAAACCCTTATCTAGTAAATCTTTCAGTTGGAGATTCAACTCTTTTAATTCATCCAGCGACATCCTATATGGAGGAATTGAAATGGGATTCGTATCTTATAATAAGTCAATACCAAAGTCAATTTCCCGATCGAGTGGAACTCCTGAAAGGTCATTAGGAAAAACCTCTAGGAATTTCCTCATTGCGGAGACTTACTCAATAGAAGGAGTTTCACATTCTAGGTTATTAAACCTCACTACGTGATATAGAAAACCCTTGGCTATCATCCTACAAGCCATCAAGAAAGAAGTGATTTGACCCGTTTGCATAGAGGTTCCCCCTTTCTACTCTAAAATGGGTTCATTTTTGAATTGGAACTTCACTACCCTTGTTTTACAAGATATGGAAGCAAAAAAATTATGAAGCCAACCATACCCTAGATTATTTAAATATCAATCATGTCAAGATCTACCAAATAAACAAGAGTAACTTTATTGGGCAGCGTTACAGGACATTTTTTATAGACTCTCTTTTCAACCACAGAGTCACCAATTGGTTTACAAACAGAAAAGGGTTCAAATAAAAACTTCGGGAAGTACATAAAACTTTCTATCTACAAAAGGTGTAAAAAAAGAAAGTGTAGCACCTCGGTCACGCAAAGCATACACAATAACATTAAAGACTTGTAACATATCTGTCTCAACGTCTTGAGTGAATAGAAACGGTTCTTTTTTGGATATTCCGAACTAGGACAGCTTGGTTGAGTTTGACATTCCCCTTACCTTGAATTCTAACATTAGGAAAATCTTTTACCATATGGCCAACTTTTCCACAACCATAGAATCTAGTAGTCCAAACAAGGCATTCACCCACATGTTTCTTACCACAGTTACAACAAGTTGGTCTTTCTTTTGGTGGATCAACATTTCTCCCATTTTGAGGTTTCGGATTTCAACCTCTATAATTGAGATTCGTGGAGAAAATTTAATGAACTTTGTTTAAAAATCTCTTCTTGAACTTAGGCTTTCCTTGAACATTAAGCATACTCTTCGAAGAACTACTCTCAAAAGACCTTACCTTAATAGCTGCTCTTTCTTATCTTAGACGACTCTCCTCTACTTGTTGTGCATGAAACATCAACCTGAAAAAAACTATATCGTCATTAAGCATGGATGCACGACATTTTTCTTCAAGATCATCAGACACACCCATTACATAACGGCTCATTTCATCCCTAGCATTGGAAACCAAAGAGGAAGCATATTTGGCCATCTTGATGAATTTTAAGGAGTATCACTTGACACTCATACCTCCTTGACGAAGGTTAATGAACTCCTCTACCTTAGCTTTTCTTTTCTCCTTGGGAAGAATATTTCAAGAAAGGCCTTTTTGAAGATATACAAAGTCATCAGACCACATCCTAAAGCCCTATTATCCTTCAACTGGTTGTACCATGTCTCAGCAACATCCTTCAGGTGATATGCATTAAGCACAACTTTCTCAGTAGTACTCACCCCCATATCAAACCAGAATTATTAGAACTCATCAAGAAAATCTTGAGGGTCTTCATGAACTTTTGAACCAAGGAAAATAGCAGGATTCACCCTCGTGTAATTCCTGAGACAGCTAGCCATAGTAATAGCATCTTGATTTTTTCAAGGAACAACCTCTCTGTTAGCTTGTGTCGTAATGGCTTGATCTTGAGTGGTGATGGCTTGGGCCATTTGGAACAGGGCGTCCCCAACCTCACCATCCGTCATGGCCAGAGGACTGACCGGAACTTACTCATTTGCAGCAGCTTGCACTTCAGGAGGAACTTGATTGCCTTGGGGAGTTTCTCCTACATTCTCAATATCAACTACTACTAGTCTTGCGGTTGTCCTTCTTGTGTTCATCTATCATAACCACCAGAAATGGATTAGATGCTAAAAGACACATAGTCTCAAAACTCTAGAGGCACGACATAGGATTATCAACAAAAGAATAGTTTCATAGTCATCACATAGCCTCTCATCAATAATTGTGGCGCGCTTCACAACTACATACAAAATACTTTGTTTAATGATATATTGAACCTAAAGATATTTAACCTCATGCTCTGATATAAAGTTTTTCACATGGATAAAGTACACCCCAAATGCGACCACCATCGTCGTCCTCTAAGAGGACTCAAACAAACCCTTAGCATTTGTCATAATATGTCATTAGTTAAAATTGCAGGAAAATTTGAAACTTTTAATACTATGTGAAGAATACTTAGAATTCATACATAACAATCATGAAAACATATGTAGCGATATTCTAACAGTTGTCTCATATAAAAACCATCAAAAAAGTATGAATTTGTTCTTAGCCAATAAATAGTTAATACTCCATATAAGTATTAATACAAAAGAATCCAAAGAACATAAATGGAAATACGAGTAATATAAAATCTAGTGAAATCTTCACAAGCTAGAATAATGAAAAGCTAGCACCCCCGAACATGAGGCCTACAAACACTTGGAGAAAGAGTTCCTAGCTTCTTTAATCGACCTCTAAATCATCAATGGCCGGACTCTACCTTTGTAGTAATATAATGTAATGGGGTTAGTACGCCAAATGTACTAGGCATGGGTATATGAACATAACATTTAAGGACATGCATGAAAAAGGGTCATTTATCATATCTTTGGAGAGCATGCTAAGTCATATAAATGTCTCAATGCACATACCATAGAATATATACAAGTTAAGGATTCCATCAAAATAAAGAATGATCATATTCAAAGACATATTTTCATAGTCATTTAACATATAACCCCACACAACCAAGTAGCTATGATAGGAGACCATAAGTAAATTTTTGCTTCATATAACTGGTAACAACATAAGTAGTCATCACCTCATATAGCAAAATCGAACAATAACATGTTCATCAATATAACCAACATCATATAAGAGTAACATCATGTATCACACACATTATACCTTTCATGTCATCATATTATGTAAAGACAAAATCTTAGGACTTCCCTTAGAGTCAAGTTGTACAAAGTCTAGTTAGAGTCCCATACCCCTACCTATACTAAATATACTCCTCAAGTCACCCAAATCAATGTCCATTTAATTGTCTTTCATTTTACTTAAGGGAACAATCGCCTTAACCGACATCGGCCATGTGACTTAAACATGGAATCAAGTCTCATAAAACACCACACCGAAAGAAGGTGGACGACCGGACAAAGTAGAACCAAACATGACATAGCTTTTTAGGTGAATCCACTAGATAATATCATGTGGTGTCAACATAGTTCAAGAACTAGGAGATATATTAGGGACCCATATTTCCACATTACATAACAGACTCTATCTCGTGGGAGTTATTGTGACCTACCTTCCAAATAGAGAAGAGAAACCTTATATATCTAGTCCATTGGTGCAAATCTAAAGTCCCTTTTCGATTAACCTTTAAGTCATCCATTATTCATAAATCTTATCATAAATTATTGGAGATTAACTCCTTGTATAAACATGATCATGAGCTATTTATGATTAGATCTATATTTGCTTTCATCGTAACTCTTCATTTGTGAGATTAACATATCCTAAATCATCTTGTGTAAAGCATACAAGAGAATATTATAAACTTGCATTATTGTACTCTTATCATGATATCAAAAATTAGCATATCCAGTGCCCAACATATGCGCATAGCATCATCATACAAACTTAATTTAGCATTGTAACATTATTGGCTAACATAAACATCATAGAGTAATGAAGACTTTAGAATGCTTACCTCTTTCTTCCAAGATCCTTATTCAAGAACTTATATTCATTAGAAAACAACCATCCAACAACATAGTGAAATACTCAATAGCATAATAAATACTCTATTTTAAAGTCATATACAAGATAAATTCATAATATAGGATAAGGTAAAAGGTTCATTAAAGAGTTCATCACATCATCCTCCCAATACAAACAATCATATTTTATCAAGTAGTGGAAATAACTCAATCAAAACCATAATTTGATAAGGAAATTACTTCACACGAAAATCTAAAATTGCAAGTCAAACACTCGATAATATACACTTAATCAACCATATAAAACCTTTTTTTTCATCGATTATCATAAATCTAGAGTTTCGAAGAAAACTCATTTTTTAGACTAAAAATCCTAGGAGTTTGAATTCTCAAAAACCATCTTGAAAGGACCTCTTTGGGAAAGGAATCACAAGAGTGAAAAACCATTACCTTATAGACAAATAATCCATGTAATTTTATGGTTAACTAGGAGTATTTCTCTCCCTCGTTAAGCTCTTCTTGTTCTTAAATAGAGTTTGGAAAAAGAAAACTTTTCTAGATAGAGATAAGAAACTTTGTTTGAATCTGGTTTTAGGGTGTAAAAAGTGATCTAAAACTGACCTATTATCCATATATAGTAGTCCTATAAAATACCAAAACTACCCGTTAAATTGGTCTTTTTATGACGTTAAATTACCAAAAATATGACTTTAACAAATCTGGGAAGTGGTTGTGCATTGGGGCCGATTCTAATTATTTTTCTGAATTTTTGGTCAAGGCATTGAGGTTCATGTCAGCCTTGTGTCGCGAGGTTGCCTCTCAATTTTTGAGGAAGACTACCTTGTGAAGGTTGTGCGTCGCGCACCTTCTCCAATCTTGCTCGCACAGGCTGTTTTGGCAGCCTGCCTATCCATGTTGGTGTCCTCCCCAAGGACCCTTCGGTTGGTCCTTGGGGTGTGGTTACCTAACGATTGGACCTTTGTACCACAATATACCTATCAAAAGTATTTTTTCAAGTTTTGGACTTCATTTGAAACTTCGAAACCTTCACCAAACATAGAGATGTCAACTAGTTTTTATTAGTTGGTTTCCGAATGTCCAGGTCTTTCTCTATCGTTTTTTATCTAACATATTATAAATGAGTTTATTACATTAATATAGGTCTGGAAATATCATATTAAACATTATTGAATAGATTAACCTGTAGTCTAAGTTATGGCATTTCTGGACTGTTATAGGTTCGTAGGTTAATTGAGTTTAAATCATCTAATTAACAACAATTCAATCAATATACAATGATTTAAAACCATTAATACAAGAACTTATGGATAGATCATAAAATTGGACAAGTTTATCTTTAGAAACTTTGAAAAGCTCTTTGAATTTTTGCCTCCTTGATTAATAGAGTTTCAAAGATAAAAATCATACCTCAATGATGTTAATCTACTAATTTTATGAATAATCACCACCCAAATCTCCAATCCAAGCTCTTTCTTGAGTTTTGGCTTCAATAGAGTTCTAGAGAATTTCATAGAGATTTTGGGGTTTTGATTTGGAAGAATGAATTCATATAGGTATTTAGGAGTTATAAATAAACTTAAAATACCAAAAATACCCCTATGTAACCTCCTAAACTCTTATTTGGACTTTGCATGAATTTACAAATTTAACCTTGGAACTTACAGTGATGTTGCGAAGGAACAAACCTCACCGACGACTGGCCATCGACGGACCATTTGTCCAAAAACAAACCATCCTATCTGGACTCATTTGTTTAAGAGCCTGGTCATTGGGATATTGATATCCCTAGTCCTAGTATTGACCATAGACTCCCATCGACGGGGCGTTTACTGGCCAACGATCTGTTGTTTGCCTTTGTCGATTGGGCTGGTCTTAACATCCTTCGGCTCAAATCAAGGGTCCTTCCTCAAGGATACTTGAATGCACATTAAGGATTTTTTCTTGGATTTTTCCAACCCAAATATGTTTATATACAAGTTTATAACCTCGTATATCAATTTTATCCAATACAAACATGTAAAACACTCGACGTAACATGCCAAGACACACAAGATCATTTCAAGGCAAACCTTTCGAACGTCATAGACATTCTTGGAATTTTGACCTCTAAGCTTCATGAAACTTTACATACTTCCTATAAATACTATAATAACTCATATAAGGACCTCATTAACTCATGAAATACATATATAGGAACATAACCAGACATGAAGCACATAGGTGACTAGTCATCGAACATCTTTGTCATCCCTTGACATTTAACTTCAAATGCACCTAAACATTTAGACAATGCCTCAATACCCTATTATAAACCATTTTCGGACCTTAGAACCTCATGACAAACATATTAGGCTTTAAATTCACCTAAGTGATTTTTCAACTATTATAGTAGGGGAATACATGGATAATTGTGTGAACTTGAGGCAATAATCGTTCACACTCATTCCCCCGTAGCGAAGGTTGATGAATTCTAGAATTTTCCTCTACCTTGGTTCCAAGGTAAATTACCTATCAAGGAAAGTCATCTTGAAATCTCACCAAGTAATCTGACCTTCCGTAACTAGCCTTGTATCCTTCAATTGTTCATACCAAACTTGAGATAGCTGTTTGAGTTGATAGGCAGTTAGTTCCGCCTTCTCTTGATAAGTCACACCCATGGTATCAAGAACCTTTAGTACCTCATTAATAAAGCCTCGCGGGTCTTCTTCCATATTGGAGTCAAAGAATGTAAGGGGATTCATCCTTGTGATATCCCTTATATGAGAAATGGTGACGCCACCATTGTGGTTTACTTGTACCTTAGCATCCCTAACAACTTAAGTAGAAAACACTTGAGTCAAGCTATTAATGGCCTACCTTATATCGACATTAGACATATCCCTTTCTTCAATAGAAACTTGAGTGTTTTGAGGAGACAGAGGGGAAACCAGCTGATTCACATTATCCTCTTCGACCCTTTGAGTGTTGTTCCTTCTTGTATCTTTGCCTATATGCAAAAGAAAAATAATAGATGAACATATACATGGAGTTAAGACTATAGAGGCACGACTTTGAGAATACCAGAAGGTGAAACTTCTCTAACCATACCATAGGTGCTTGTTCATAAGTGTGGCACGCTTCATAATCACGAAAAAGACTCTACTCGATGTGGTTTAGTGAGACATCAATCCGAAGATTATTCCAACTCATGCAGTGAGACTATGTTTTTGAGGAAAAAGGAGCACCCTATAGAGGTAACTGTGTCTTCGTCCTCGAAAAAGACTTGGACTAGCCCTTACATTCGTCATAACATATCATAGGCAAAAAATGCAGAATAATTAAAAACTATTACATACTGAAGTATACTTACACTTCTCATGTATAATATATGGAGTTTATATAGACTCTTCGCTTATTGATGTTTACATAGACTTCTCATTTAGACAATATACCCAATATCTACAATATTTGGAAAAAAGGTAAGATATATGTGTTCGTACAATCCACATGTACTAAGTATTGTTCCTATACAAAAAAATCATCTTTGCATGATAATAAGGCACATATTAGTAAAAACCATGTACAATTTCAAATAACCATAACATGCACATATATGGAACATCAAAAGTCAACCCAACATGATATTTGTCAAATCTGGGGAGCACCATAGGGAAGTAACATGGCGTACTTGGCCTCGGGAAGGTCTTATACAAGCCCATAGTTATTATTCATCGCATTATTATAGTTAAATTTAGCATTATATTTAAAACTTTCTTAGCACATCATATGCTAGAACATTACGTCATATAAATATAAGGTATCATCATACATAGTTAAAGATTCTACTCTATTTTTGACATCCTAGACTCAACATCATAAGAGTAATTAGGGGCACGACTCTCATAACATAATACATAAATATACTCATACATAAGTTTACAATAATGTAGTCATTAGCACATCTTTAGAATTAAGGATTCCTTTCCTCGAGCTTGTGAATCACATATCAACATCCTCAATCATAAAGACATACTTTTATGTATCCATAACCTACAATTTGTATAAAAATAATAGGAGGATGGAGTTAGTACACGAATGCACTATGTATGGCAACCACGCAAAACATGCATTTAAAAGAGATATTTTCTTGAATAATACTTCATGCCTTTTTGAATAAATCTTCACAAAATTCTAGTACAATAGCATTTATATCATTCACATACTTTATATAGACATAGTCAAAGTTCAAACATCATATAAAATCACTTACAGAATTTAAGACATATTTCAGGTTACTTTACACTGAGCTGGTTCTACTTTACAGTAAGCATTTGCTTCTTAACAGGGAACTCCTTCTTTTAACTATTAACCTCCCAAGTAACCCTCTAGTTATACTTGGTGGAACACATCACCTTAAGGAGACAAGGAATTATTCATACCACTTATATTAGCCAACACATACCATCATAAAAGTAATAAACATAAAAGACACACTTAGGCCAAGACATAGGAATATTAAAGTAAGCTCTTGTCATTACACATATATGCTTCTTTTGCTTCACATAGAAACTTATGAATCCTTACTCATAATACCAATCTAGATCTACTACGTCAATGTACATGTGAATCCCCATAACCTCACACATACTTAGTAGACCTATCATGAGACCACAAGCCTTTATATCCAACTCATACATCAACAAGTATGTGAAGACAAATTCATTTAAGTCAACAAAACATTCATCATATAGTCATTAAGACTACCATAGTTCATATAAGGACAAGAACATATCACATAGATACATTAGAACTCATACCATTCACTTCATCACAATGAGTAGACAATTACTACAAAGTAATGCTTAAGGAATACATACATAGACACATGCATATTAGAAAACCTTCCCAGGACTTCCCTCAAGAGTCACTTCTGCAATGCATAGGTGATGTCCCATAACTTTACCTACACTAAACAACTACCCTTTATTTATCCTAGATAGAGTCCTTACTTTACTTCCATTGTCAATGTTACTTTAGGGAAACTATAGTCTTAACCGAAAATAAAACCATGTGAGCAAAACATCAAATTTGTGCCATCCCCTAACACCTACAGAATGTGTCTTACTTTCTAATGTAAGACATGAGTATAATGCTAGCATATTAGGTGATATCACTTCCTAGATAATGTAGGGAAACATAGTTATGGAAGTTGGGGACATTATGGAAACATCACTCAAACACGATTTTTTGGGTCATGAGGCTATCCACCCCATGAGGTTTATGGTGATCTACCTTCCTACAATGGGAAGGGACACCCCTCATCTTCAAGTTCACTCGGTGCTTAGCTAAGTTTCCTTCATTAAATGCCTTTAATTACATTACTTTATAAAACATAGGCTTTAGTAGATTCACTCCCCATATGATTAGCTAATAGGTTATACATGAGAAGCCTTTCATCAACCTATATCATGTGAGAAAACCTTCACATGGACATAGCATATATAAGCATCTTCCTAGTTTAGGATAATCTTGAGCACACCTTTGAAGAGCCCCTCTATTGACTCGATCATCATACATTTGTGTGTTCCTACACGCGTGCAAACCATTCACATAACACCTTTAGACCACACACGTTCATACTTTACTTCATTCATGCATAAGTGTACAAGTGTAACTATATACGCCATGCTTTCATATAAACACAGTTAAACACTAGGTATAATCATACTTCATCATAACACATATATCACATTGTAGAATATAATACATGTTCATAACATACTCATCCATTCATATCCATGTACATAAGAGACCAAACCTACGAGCTATTCTTTCAAGGTACACATGTGCAATGCATAGACAAAGTCCCATACCCTTTCCCATACTAGTACACCTATAAAGTCATCCTACTAAAGGAAACACATTTCATACACATAAGCCTAACATGTCTAGTAGTAGACACTAGTGAATATGAGAACAACCTTTCATTAGACACTATGATCCTACACTACTTGTAAGCATGCATGTAGAGTGAGGGTGTGTCTATATTGGTCAATATGATCACATAATGTCTATCAAAAACACATTGAGGCATCCACACTCTTAAGACCACATTACACTTTCTAGCATAGACCACACAACACACAATAGCATAGGAGACAAGACAAGCTTCCTAATACACCTAAGACTCCTAACTTTTGGTATTCACGCATTCACATAGGCGTACATAGGTAGAGGTCATCATTAATTATTATTCAATTAATGGAAGCACCTATACGAACCCTAACAAAACCATTCTCATGCTCATAAAAATAGTAACATAACCTAGATTCACAACTAGAGTAGAATACTAGGTACAAGTTACACATAAGGTGATAATCAAAACCACACATTCATATATTAATCAATTTTGCTTCAAGGCCTTGGTAAACACATATATTATGACAATAAATTAAACACCTCTACCATAACTGGACCATACCACAAAATTCCATCCAAGGCTTCATCGACAATACTATAAAGAAGTGGAGAAGTAGAGAAATTGTTACCAATCCTTTAGCACTTGGTCATCATTGACCATTAGTATTCTTTCATCAACAATTCAAGTATAAGGCAATACCTAAATATTATTTAATCATAAAACAAAACATGGATAAGCCACTACAAGACCATGCTACAACTAGTACAATACATCACCAACATACTAGAAAGTAGAAGGACATAGATCTTTAACCAAATTCAATTGCATTGAGCATAAATCATATTTCATCATTAGTGTCAACCTATGGCATAAGATAATTACATAATGATCAATTCTAAATAATAGATTAATCATAACAAGATTGAGATCATATTAAGTCCACGACATCATCAATTTATAGTAAGGGAAATTAATCTCTTAGCAATTCTTTCTCACTTTGTTATGAATTATTAATACTCACAATTAATCAATAATACACATTTAAGGCAGTAGTTAATGATAACATGGATTAAAAGAAATCCTACTACAATTGCCAAGAACTCGAGATTATAGTGAGCACTATAAAATTACAATAGAGAGGAATTTAAGATCAAGTCTTAAAGCATCAATCCACATTGGATACAAACACATAACTAATAATTATATTATATTAGAGGAAGTATATAAAGCACAATTAACCCTATACCAACTCATGAACCAATTACCATGGAGTCGATATACATAGAACTACATTACCAGTTTATAGATATAGTAGAACATGCATCAATAATATTTAATTTTCAGGCCTTGATCCACATTTTATACATTACAATATAATTCCTAATCTTTATACATGATAGGTAGTGGTTATCAATCAATTTAACATAATCAAATTCCTCATCCATGCATTATAATGGCAATATTATAGTGATCACATAGAGGCTAGCCTAGTCATGATCAAATCTTCATACATTGATCCAGTTGGATAATTCATCAACAAATCACCAGAAATATACATAATAAAACAGTAGCTATAAACAATTCAGCCTAATAGAATCACAATTCAATCAGTAACAAGCCATGATCACAATGCCCACGTAAGGGCACAATTGATTATGGGAAGGGACATGGGTTTATAATGAAATTTTATTGAAATTAACATTAAAACCAATACATTAACATCAATTCATAATGATTAAGCATTTATAAACTTTTAAAGAAAGAACCCATGACTAGATTAAAGAAGAAGAGATTTCATCATATTTTCTCTTTGAAAACTTTGAGATTAACTCTCAAATTGAAAGGTTACATAGATATGAAGGATATACATAGGTTTATATATAAGAAAACGTCTAAAACTTGATGAGGAAACCATACAAATCCAAGCTCCAAGATGTTCTTGAGATTCACCTTCAATGCGGTTCTAGAGAGAATATTTTGGAGGGAAGGTCTAATTTGAGTGAATTGGATTGGGAATGGGTTGATTATCCCTTAAATACACCCAAAAATATTTGAAAAAACCTTGTAGAGTTAGATTAGGACGTATTGTGAATTTACTATTTACCCTTTTAATGAAATAGTTGCTAGGAAGCAGTTGCAGGCCACCATCGACGGCTAAAAGGTCCATCAACGGGACGTCTATGGCTTAAGTCGATGGGGTCTTGGAGAGTTTTTCTGCTGAGCCTTATCCAGGATAAGTGACCATCAACGACACCCCCATTAACGGGCGCAAAGCCTTACATAGGTTCCATGCGATATAAGTGATATTTCTAACTCCATTTTTAATGAATATAGTTCATTTATGAGGTCTAAGAACAAAATCGTCCATGACGTCAAAGAAGTTGGCTCAAAGGGGTGTTAGTGTGCCTTAGCATATTTGACTAACTTTTAGGAGTTGGAAATGTACGAAAATTTGAGGGAAGGTAGATAATAGGTAATTGAGTTGTTTTATGGTTGAAATGTCCGGGTACAACTCCCCAAGGACCAACCAAGGGTCCTTGAGGAAGAGCCTTATAGTTTGATACAACACTACCTGACAGTGTGTATCAACGGGTGTGCCTCATGTGTTTATACGTGCTTATAATTCTATTTCATGAGCTTATGAAGTCTCTCAATGATTTATAATGATTTTAATAAGAAGTATATTGAGTTTCGTGAGGTTTGGAGGTCTAACGTCCAAGACATTTGAAAGTTAGCCTTGAGACATGCATGTATGTCTTGATTGTGCCAAGCACGTTTGGACATGTTGCGTGTTATTGTTTTGGAGAAAACTGATGTGGAAGGTCTTCAACACTTTAAAGTACATATTAATGTTGGAAACTCCCGGGTACGACTTCCTAAGGACCCCAAAAAAGGGCCCACAAGAAGGACCTAAGGGTTGTCGAGACACTGCCTTTGTAGTGTCAATCGATTGACCAAATTATGACGGATAAAGAAATATCATGGTGACATTAAATCTCATCTATGAAGATTATTGCATAATATTCCTCCGAATAAGTAGACTTGACGGAGATAATGTGAGCGGATCTGGTCAACCTATCCACATCTATCGATATAGAGTCATATTGCGTTTTAGTCCGAGTTATACCCACTACAAAATTCTTATTTATGTCTTCCCACTACAAAGTAGGAACTTGGATTTCTTGTAGAAAGCCATCCGTCTTTCGATGCTCGACTTTCACTTTTTGGCACTTTGGACACTTAGCGACAAATTCCGCTATGTCATTTTTGAAACCTTCCCACCAAAATACGTCCTTAAGGTCATGGTACATTTTTGTCGAACCCGAATGGATAGAATATATCTGGTTCCTCAACCCATCTACCTTGAAAACTCACAATCATCCTTTGTTCCTGAAAAAACCATCCCCCCTTAAGGAGATGGCCTCATTAACCTTGCGAAGGACCGATTTCTTCAACTCCATCAATGATTTATCAAGGTGTCGTTTGGGCTTCACCTCAACCACCAAGGATGACTCGGAGTTATGACGGACCATAAAACCACCATTCGGAGAATCTTCATATATCACACCCAATTTAGCCAATCTATGAACATTTTTCACTAGGTATTTCTTTTCTTCATCTATTTGAGAGACACTACCCATAGTCATACGACTTAGAGCAATCAAAACCACAATTGCATTGCCGGGGTGATAGAGAACACTCATGTCATTATCATTCGACAATTCTAACCTCCTTTTTGTCGGATATTCAACTCTTTCTTAGTAAACACATATTGGAGGATCTTGTGGTTGATATACACATCAACATGAATTCCATACAAGTAATGCCTCCATATTTTCAAGGTAAATACCACGGCCGCTAACTCAATGCCATGGGTTGGATAATTTCTCTCATTCTCCTTAAGTTTCCTAGAAACATAGGCTATTACCTTCCCATGTTGCATAAGAAAACACCCAAAACCCACTCGGCATGGTCACAATACACAACAAAGCCCTTTGTAGCCTCATGTAAGGTCAAAAGCGGAGCGGAAGTAAGCATATCTTTCAAGATTTCGAAGTTTTTTTCACATGCCTCTGACCAATCAAATTTCGTTCACTTTTGGGTAAAAGTAAGCAAGCAAGATGCAATGGATCCAAACCATCCACCGACCTCAACCAAAATTTACATTTGCTGTACTTGGCAAATAATTGGTTCTCCTTAAGCACTTGCAATACCACCCTTAAATGGTCCATGTCATCACACTCATTTTTTGAATATACCAAGATGTCGTCAATGAAGACAATGACAAATAAATCTTGATAACATCTAAAAACATTATTCATAAGACCCATAAACGTCGTCGGGACATTTGTGAGACCAAAGGACATTACCAAGAACTCATAGTGACCATATCTAATCCAAAATTCTGTCTGTGGTATATCCTCACCTTTCACCATAAGTTGGTGATACGTCGATCTTAAGTCAATCTTAGAAAAGTAGCTTGCCCCTCGGAGTTGATCAAAGAAGTCATCAATTCGAGGGAGATGATATTTTTTCTTGATTGTGACTTTATTGAGTTAGCGATAATCAATGAACATCCTAAGGGACCCATCCTTATTTTTCACAAATAGAACCGGAGCACACTATAGAGAAATACAAAGTCTAATTAAGCCTGTCTTGAAAGTCCTTGAGTTGAGCCTTCAACTCTTTCAATTCGTCCAGAGCCATCCGATAAGGAGGAATTGAATTGGGATTTGTATACGGTAATAAATTGGTACCAAAATAAATTTCCCGTTCGGAAGGAATATCGGAAAGTTCATTAGGGAAGACCTCCGTAAATTCACTTACGACGGGGACCGACTCAATGGGAGGTATTTCGGAGTTTAAATCTTGGACTCTTACTATATGGTATAAACACCATTTGGAGATCATTTTGCATGCTTTCAAACAATAGATGCTATGCCCTCTACGAATAGAATTTCCCCCCTTTCACTCTACAACGGCTCATTTGAAAAGATAAACTTCACCACCCTCGTTCTACAAACAATAGAAGCAAAGCAAGCATGCAACCAATACATACCCAAAATGACATCAAAATCAAACTTATCAAGTTCTACTAATTCAACATAACAAACTCTATAGGAAAACATTGTTGGACAATATCTATGCATCCTTTTCTCAACAACCGACAAACCCACCGGTGTAAGCACTATAAAAGGTTCATGCAAAATATTTGGAAACATATCAAACTATTTAGCTACTAGAGGTAAAACAGGATAAATTAAGGCATATACATTGATAGAGAAGACTTTCAACATACCGGTTACTACGTTAGGAGAATTCTCTTTCTCACCCCATAGAGCGGAGAGAATAGAAGTAGTTCTTCTTTGGAGTCTTACTTCAAAAACTTGATTGATCTTGATCACTACCCTTGTCTTGGCCCCTCACATTAGGACAATCCCTTACCTTGTGCCCACTTTTACCAAAACCAAAAATATTTTTTGTCCCCTTAAGCTAATCACCATAGGGCTTCTTGCCACAATTTCCACAAGTTAGCTTCTCGATTGGTGAAATAGTACCCTTTCCCTTTTTAGGCTTAGGGTTAGACACCCAATAACCACTATCCTTAGGGAACTTGGAATGAACTTGATTAGAAACCCGCTAGTTAAATCTATGCTTGTCTTGTATCTCAAGCCTATTCTTTGAAGAACTACCATCAAAAGATCTTGCCATCTTAGAATCGCTACTCTTCCTCCTAGTCTTGCCTCCTCCACATGTTGGGCATGCACCATAAGACGAGAAATGTTCATGTTGTCATGTGGCATAGCCGAATGAACCTCCTCTTGCAAATCTTCCGACACCCTCGTCACAAATTGACTCATTTCATCTCTAGGATCGAAAAAAAATGAAAGGGGAATATTATGACAATTTAGTAAATTTCAAGGAGTATTCATGAACACTCATACCTCCTTGGCGAAGGTTTGATGAATTCCACCATTTTAACTTCCCTCTTCTCCCTATTAAAGAACCACTTAAGAAAAGCTTTCTTGAAGACTTCCAAAGTGACGGGTCCACCTCTTAAAGGCCTATTGTCATTCCATTGGACATACTACACTTGAGCCACATCCTTGAGTTGATAGGTGACTTACTCGCCCTTCTTACTAGTAGACAAACCCATAGCATAAAGGATCTTGTAGAGTTTATCAATGAAATCTTGGGCGTCTTTATCAACCTTGGACTCTTAGGATGTAGGCGGAATCATCTGAGTGAAATACCTTAGACGGGAGAACATTGTAGCAACTTGTTGATGAGTATATGGTATAAACTCACAATTAGGTTGGGCCATTATGGCTTAGCTTTAGTAGTGGCAGCTTGTGCTTGAGCAGTAATGGATGGGTCCATTTGCAAGAGAATGACCCTTATGTTCTCATCCGTCAAAGGAGGAGGATTTGCCAGGGATTTCCACAAGTTAGCTTCTCGATTGGTGAAATAGTACCCTTTCCCTTTTTAGGCTTAGGGTTAGACACCCAATCACCACTATCCTTAGGGAACTTGGAATGAACTTGATTAGAAACCCGCTAGTTAAATCTATGCTTGTCTTGTATCTCAAGCCTATTCTTTGAAGAACTACCATCAAAAGATCTTGCCATCTTAGAATCGCTACTCTTCCTCCTAGGCTTGCCTCCTCCACATGTTGGGCATGCACCATAAGACGAGAAATGTTAATGTTGTCATGTGGCATATCCGAATGAACCTCCTCTTGCAAATCTTCCGACACCCTCGTCACAAATTGACTCATTTCATCTCTAGGATCGGAAAAAAAATGAAAGGGGAATATTATGACAATTTAGTAAATTTCAAGGAGTATTCATGAACACTCATACCTCCTTGGCGAAGGTTTGATGAATTCCACCATTTTAACTTCCCTCTTCTCCCTATTAAAGAACCACTTAAGAAAAGCTTTCTTGAAGACTTCCAAAGTGACGGGTCCACCTCTTAAAGGCCTATTGTCATTCCATTGGACATACTACGCTTGAGCCACATCCTTGAGTTGATAGGTGACTTACTCGCCCTTCTTACTAGTAGACAAACCCATAGCATAAAGGATCTTGTAGAGTTTATCAATGAAATCTTGGGCGTCTTTATCAACCTTGGACTCTTAGGATGTAGGCGGATTCATCTGAGTGAAATACCTTAGACGGGAGAACATTGTAGCAACTTGTTGATGAGTATATGGTATAAACTCACAATTAGGTTGGGCCATTATGGCTTAGCTTTAGTAGTGGCAGCTTGTGCTTGAGCAGTAATGGATGGGTCCATTTGCAAGAGAATGACCCTTATGTTCTCATCCGTCAAAGGAGGAGGATTTGCCAGGGATTGGTCATCATTCATATCTTTCTCAAGAGGAGGAACTTGATAACCACGAGGAGGAAGTCACGCACTGGAAATGTATTCTTCAAGTCTTCATGCCGCATTCTTTTGAGTATTCATTTCCCTATGATGAAAAATATAGGATTAGATGCAAAAGCACATAGATCTAACACTCCAATGGAACGAAATTGGACTTCCAAGAAAGTGAGAGTTTCCTAGGCATCACATGAGTTCTTATTCATAAGTTTGGCGCAATTCACAATTACGAATATGAACTTACGTAGACGTGGTTGAGAGAGACATTGACTCAAATATAATTCAACTTCATGCTCTGATACCAAGTTTTTCACATACAGGTCTACCCTCTAGACGTAATCGGCATCGTCGTCCTCTTTGAGGATTAAGACTAGCCTCTTAGTTTACATCATTACATTCGTAGGTGAATTTTATAGGAAAATATTAAACTTTTAATTACGTCTACTTGGAAGTTTACATAGAATTTACATAATACATACATACATACATATATAAATACATACATACATACATACATATATATATATATATATATATATATATATATATATATATATATATATATATATATATATATATATATATATATATAGTATACATAGAGACTTCATATAGAAAGATTACTTAGTCTTCTACTTTTATTTCACATATGTATATAAAATATAACATAGTTATAATAGTCATATAATCTCATAACCATGTTATAAGTGTGTATTAACTGATGCATAACCCATACATCAAAGTAAGAATGCCTCACATGGGCTACACAATGTTTCATACTAAATGGAAAACAAAGAACATAATAGTCTTAAACTCAAAACAACTTCATAAGATAGATAGTGTCATCGCCATAGAAAAATGAGGACATACCCTACCTTGATGAATAAGAGACCCAAGCCTTCTTCAAGTCGTCTTCAAAGAACTTCAACAATCGGAACCTAAAATTTTGCAAAAGGGAACAAGTGGAGTTAGTACCCAAGACCGGGACATTTCATAATGTATGCACTGTTCATTTAAAACCTTTATGCATGTTCAAAAGACTATATCAACCAATATTGCATGTTCATTAAGTCATAGGCATGAACATTACAAGAATAACAACAAGTCTAGTCAAGTCAACATGCATAGCATATAGTTGAATACCTATTCAAGTAAATCTATCACCATTTCATATTAGTAACAAGCATATATAAGAGTACATTTCAACATAGCCAAAGCAAGACAATTACCGATTAACCGCTATCCAGTCAATAAGTGCAATGACCAAGCAAAGCCCCATAACCTTACTCAATCAAGTAACACAACAAGAATCATGACTAACATCCTACTTCACTATCATAACATTTAAGAATACATAGCATCATACTTTAATGGTATAGACTAACACATATTCATAAGTGAAACTAACAAACATATAGTATCAACAATGTGCAATTTCATCATATACATGTCCTATAGCATCATATGCATTTTCATACATAAAAACATCCTCCTAAGACTGTGTTCAAGGCTAACTAATGCAATGCTCAGGTGAATCCCATAACCCTGCCTAGAATAAGCTAGACCCCTTAGGTTATCATAGTTAGAGTTCAATCCTTTAGTTCATTTTACCTTTTGGGAACATCCTACCCTAACTAACACATACCACACGAGCTAATGTGGACTCCGATGTCATGGAAACCTACACAGAGAAAAGGCTGACTACTTGCCAAGGTAGTACCAAAACATAAACATAGCAACTACATATATCAACTAGCAAGTATTCCTATGTGGGAAACATAGTTCAAGAACTAGGAGATATAGTTGGGACAATCTTTATGATGCATGCATTTTAGTCTCCAATCTCAAGAGTATCTTAGTAAACCTACCTTCCCTATGTTGGAAGGGACAATCCTCACTCTATTTCACTCGGTGCTAATCTAGAGTCCCTTTTTGAAATATCATCAAGCCTTTATTATCAATCATATCTTAGTTTAGGTTATAGGGTCTAACCCTTGTATAACATCATCATCGTCATATCTCAATAAGAATTGCATGAGTATAAATCCTTTCGTTATAATTCATATAGGTGAGGTTAGAAATTAACATTTTCATATCATGTAAAGCCACATTGGTAAATAATTCACCATCCTTATAACATTTACATCTTAAACTAACACCTGACAATCATAGTCAAGAAATTTCAATTCAACATATTACAAACCTATCAATCATAACAAAATTATACTCGAGTACAACATCATGACTTGATCAAAATTAACCACAATTTAAAGTAAATGATAGGGATCATAAGACTTACCAAATCTCCTTTATATGTCAACATTAAGGTCTTACCATAACCCTCGATTCAATTTAATTTGGGTATACCTCATAAAAACTCAAAAACAAACATAATAATAAGACTAGAAGAATAACAACATCGAAATTCAATACTAGATCATAGCTTAAGAAAAGATACTCATGTTAATTCACTATATACGTTATAACCTAGATTATCTTCTCAAGAACTATTATAAAACACTACAAATCATCCAAATTCATTCATTATTAGTGTAACAACATCATATAATAGTAATTAATCTACTAATCAAGTCAATTGAAACAGTACAACCTAATTCATATCAAGATTACAACCTAGGTTTAAGGGTTAAGGATCATCTTCTACAACTAGACCAAAATATCTAGATGTATCATAATTAGGTTAGAATATATGTTAATCTTTTCATATTATCCAAAATAAAACAATTTATTACATTAATTTCGTGATTGGGAAAGACCCACATGAAAACTCAAATTTTGAAAATACTTTGAAAGAACCTTTTGTGGAAAGAGGTCTCAAGAGTGAATTAGATCCCATAAGGTAATGTTTGATGAATAATATATGGTGAAATATTCCCTTAACAAACCAAAAAACCCTCCCCTACCTTGGTCTTCAATGGCGTCTTCCAATAGAGAGAGAAAGAAGAGAGAAGGGAGATAGTTTTGTTTTGTGAGTTTTAATTAGTCTAATAGGGTTGGGGTTTTATGTGGGGGTTATTTATGTTTATTAGACTTACCTTCATCCCCAAATTAACAAATAAACCTTAATTAATTAGTTAAGACTTAGTGAAAAACGTGCATCAAAACAGGTCACTCACCCATGGGACCCCGTCGACGCTTCGTGCCTCAATCGACGGACCATCCCCCCTTCAATGATGCACATACATCAATTATCTAAGAGAGTGTAAATAATATCCCCTTAAATTAATTTTCTAAGTGTTGGTCTAAGGATGTCATCGACGCCCCGTCGATTCACACACGCTTCGTTGATGCCCTCTCGTGGGTGCACAATGCCCAAGCAATGTTTGACTCATACTGCAAGGGCCCTCCTCAAGGGAACTTGGTTAGTCCTTGGGGAGTCGTACCTTGAATTTTCAACTATGAATAAACTTAAACCCATGTTACACACCCTTACACCAATTTTAATCATTTTTCGACTCTTAAAAGCTAGTCAAATAGGCTAAGGCACACTTGGACGTGCTTGAACTAGTTTTCGGACATCATAGACGTTCATCGATTTTTTAATTTTTAGACTTCCTAAATGACTTATATTCATTAAATAGACCTTAAACAGTGTATGGATCTTAAAAAACTTATGTTATTCTCTAGATCATGGCTTGGATTTTCAAAGTGTTACAATGATAGTCTTATAAAAATGGTTAAACCTGAAATTGTTGAGGAATATGTTCAAAGGTTTAGATACATCCCCTAAGTATATGTGTAGGTATAAGTTTTTCAAATGTTTCTTTTTTTAGTATGTGTGACCCTTCATGATTATTTTACATGGATTGAAGTCATTGTATAGGCTTGGTCTTAGAAGCAATGGTAGAATGTTGTCCTTCTAGGGTGATGATATGGGTTTGATTGACCTAGATGTCACCTTACTGTAAAGTTGAAGGAAATGGAAGAGTCCCTATATTTAAGTCATATAAATTGTTTTCCCTAATGTTGTATGCCCTTGGTGCCTATTAATTGTTGAAAATCATACGTGGTTGATGAGTATGACTTAACTTGAAAATTTTGTGATAATATGTTTAGATGATAAGGTATAGAACGCCTTGGAGTTCCTATGTTGACATACTGTAATCCCTTTTAAATTGGTAATCACTTTTAAGTGATGAAAGTAAAGGTTGTTAAGCTAAGATCATCTTAAGGTTGGGTTAAGTTGATTTTAATTGGGTTTACCCTAAGTGGGGGATGGTGATGGAGTAGTGAGGTTGTAGATATTTTTCTACCTTTTCCTTCTATTCTTACATAATCTTGAAGCTAATGAATTCTTAGTAAACTAGTACATGATAAGAGTTTTGCATTAAAGTATGAATCGCATGACCTTTATATCTTTGCTATGTCTTGATTGACCCTATCTTGAGAGTACTTTTAAGATTCTTCAGTACTTGAAAATAATTTTTGATTAATTTCACGGTTTTGTCATGTCTATTCTGCATCTTGATATGCTAGTTGTGCATTAAAATTCATAAGTTAAGGTAAGAATCATGTTTGAAGTCACTTTTGATATGAAATTTTAGCCTTATAATGAGAATTTTAGCCTCTATAAAATGAAATATGTTGAGTCTCTTGAAATCTATATGACTTTTATGGTTTGGAAAGCATGATTGTAGGCTCACTATTGAAAAAGTGAAGGCATGTTAGCTATTGTGTTTGTGTGTGCATATAAATTGTAAGACTCTTCTAAAATGATGCATGTTTATGAAAGCTAATGTTAAGCTAGAAACTCAAACATTGTGAAATAGCATCCCATTGTTGTGATGTGTGTGGTGTGAATTACCATTTTTGACATCACTAAGAAGGATGTTTAATCATTGCATGATTAAAAGTTGATAAATTCTCATGTTACGCTAAAGATGACCATTTGTGCATTTGTTTGGGTGTGAAATCATGAGACATGTAAGTGTGTTGAGGACAAGTAAATTCCTCCCTATATACAAATAAACATGGTATTTTTTAGTATGACCCTCATAGAACTAGGTCTAACTAATAGGAATCCATTGTTAACCTATCTTACTCGGGTCTATGCGCATTGAAGTATGAGTTCCTACTTGTTCTTGAGTATTGTTACATTTCCCTATGTATGTTCTAAATGATAATCTCTTAATGCAATGAGGTGAAATGATCATTATATGATAAGGGGGAGGTTGTTCCTCATATTAACATGAATGGTATCTAAGTGTTTGATGCATTGAACATGAGTGAGTGAAAGTGTGGATTACTTGTGTGGTAGTAAGTTCTAAGTGGTTTGAAGTTTTTTTACTTCTAAAATTGGTGCATTGACTTTGATGTAAATATGTTATGAATGTTTTGAAGTCTATAATGTGTTCAAAATTCCCAAGTGTCATTCGAGGACGAATGTTCCCAAGTGGGGATATTGTAAGATCCCCAAATGAGTTAGGGTTTCTTGAGCATAAGATGATTGTATTAAGGGCATAAGGTCCTAAAATGGGTTCTAAGGTTGTAAGGAATAAGTGTTTAAAGTTTGAGCTTAATGGAAAGTTAAACATCAAAGGATGAGCAAGACGTTCGACCACTAGCCACCTAGCATGTTATGTTGAGAAACGTATGTCATGATATATCCAAATCATGTTAGAAGTTATAATGGTTAAATTGAGTTTCTTTTTGGAATGGTATCTTATTATATGACTTTGCATGATGATTGTCACATCTAGGTTAACCCCCTAGACATAACCAGCGTCATCGTCCTCTTTGACGACTAAAACTAGCCTCTTGTTCACATCATTATATTCATAGGTTAAATTTAGTTGAACATGTAAAATATTTCATTACTTATACTTGGAGGTTTACACACACATGTAATATATATATATATATATATATATATATATATATATTACTTAGTCTTATACTTTTATTGCACATAACTATTACAGAAAATATCATAGTCATAATAATCGTCCCATCTCATAACCATCTACTAAGGTATATCAAATTTGTCCTAGCCCATACATCCATTAAAGATGACCACTTATAGGTCATACAAATGTATAGTACACAATTGAAAAGAAATAACCGAAAGAGTCTTAAATTCATAACAACTCCATAAGCTAGATAGTGGCATCGCCCTCAGAAGTTGAGGACCTACCTACTTGGATTAATAAGAGATTCAATCGTTCTTGAAATCTCCTTCAAAAACACTTCAATGATCGGAACCTAAAATATTGGGGAAAAGGAAAAAATGGCGTTAGTACACCACTTGTACTAAGTATGAGACTATATGCACACATACTTTGAAAACATGCTAAGAAAAAGTGACATATCATAAAGTACATTTTTCATTTAATACTCTTATGCACATTAAACAATACCATAACAATCAATAACGCATGTTCATTAAGTCATAGGCAGTACATCATAAGAACTACAACATCAAGTCTAGTCAAGTCAACCATACATGTCATATGAGTAGATACATACTCAAGTAACTCTATAATCAATTCATAGTAACAATAAGCATGAATAAGGGTACATTTAATTATAGACAAAGCAAGTCAATCAACCATAAACATCGAACAAGTCAACAAGTGCAATGACCAAGTAAATCCCCATAACCTTACTCAATCAAGTGGCCCAACAAGAATCATGACTAACATCCTACTTCACATAACATGGCATTTAGATGTACATATCATCTTACTTTAACAGTATAAACCAACACATATTATAAGTGAACTAAGCAACATATAGTATCAACAATGTGCAAGTTCATCATATACATGTCATGTAATATTATAAGCATAATCATACATAAGAACAAGCAGGTATGGATTTGGTTGATATCACTTCCTTATGCTTCTTCCCTACTTGATCCTTGATGTACTCAACTTTGATTATCTGAATATCATTGGAGGATGTGGTAGTGACTTCTACATTCTTCTTGACATCTCAACATACTTGGGCATATATACATATCTTGGTATTTAGTAACAGTAATAAAAGTTATGTTTTTTTCAAATTTTTCATGCATGAGAATCTTTGATGCAATGATCATCCCAAAATTTAGCTGAATATTATCAATAATGCAACCCGAACATGCAGGTTTGGTATGTCGCAGAATTGATTCTTTTTTGAAAGACATGATCGTGCTGCAAATAAAACAAAACCAATACAGGGTTTCTACATTGAGGTCCTTCTTTTCAACCCCTGCACCATCTTCTAACCAACTGGGATTGTCATATAAGATCAAGTAAGACAACCACCTTTCCATGTTTTCTAGCTTTCCCGTCCTGATTATGTGTTGGTAAACATCCCCATTGTTCCCATGGCACTCGAAAATAATATTAATTTTAACAGTGTTGCAATTGAACTTTCTTCCTTAAATGAACATTGAGTCAACTAGTTTGAGTGCTGCTGTTTATTTCTTTTCTTATTGTATAAATGTTCCATAAGATGCATAGAATTCCCATATCAATTTTCTAATATATAAGCCTTGGGGCATAGTGAACATCTGAATGTTATGATAGTTAATGATTCTCATAATTTCTTGATAATTTTAATCACTATGTCAATGGATAACATATTTCTTCAAGACTTGTCTTTAGGCCTTAATCTTTTTGTTGGCTCATAGACTTTGGTTTAGGACCTTAATTGTGGGCGCCACCATTATTACTTGCTCTTCTGCTAAAGGAGGATGTGTACTCACTAGAGGAGTCCCAGACCTAAATGGGTTATTTAACTTTTGCGAGCGTATTTCTACCCTTGTTGCTATGACTCTCAACTCTTCATGAGATTCAGTAGTTTGGGGTTCTGAATGAGCTCCCCCTCTGTCAGAGTTAGAGAGATGGGTGTCATAGATACTATTATTACTCAGGATCCCCTCTAGTGATGTATTTTGCTTTCCTTTACCCTTCCCCTACCTACTGATTGCAACATGTTTCTTTGTTTTGCCTTTGGTTTTAGCTGCCTTCTTATTTAAGGTGCTCCCTTTTCCCCTCCTTAGACGTGGAAGAGCTCGTCCATCTACTTTAGGCCAAGCAATATCTCCAATCACATTAGAGAAAGTTAAATATGCTTGACTTCTTATGAATTACAATGTTTAAATACATTCAAAACCATTTGGTAAATTGTGGATTACATTCATTGACATGGGTTTATTTGCCGAAAGTTACCGTGTGATACAGACTTAACGTGTGGACAATGAGCTATCAAGAATTACTTTGGCGAGTAGTTAAAACCTCTTCCTGAGTCCAAATGTATCGCCAAACATTACAGAATCCACCAATTAAAGCATTGGGATTAAAGGTGAGTTGGATCATTCGTTGTAACGTCGAGTGTTTCGGTTAGCCTTATCTTGCTCGCCAACATACTCATCCTTTAATTACTATTTAATTTCTTGAGATCAGCCCTGCAACCTTTGAAAATACAATTAGAATGTGAATAACAAAGATTATGGTTGGATCCACAACACAAATTCTCGGGGTGTTTCCCAAAGAGACCCGACACATTTGAATATGATAAAAAGCTCGTAAGAGTACAAATACTATAAATAAATGTGGTAATGGAAGACTTACCTTCAATAAAGATCTAGAGGAAACTCTAATGCTAGGTGGAAGATTAATGAAAATTGTAAAACTAGTTAATCAGCTAAAATACGTGACAAGTGCATAAAGTTCAAAAAATACTAAAAACGTGTGATTTTTTGAATATCAAAAGTGAGAGGGAGTCCTAAAAATCAATAGTGAGATAAATGACAAGGTTTGTGGGTTAATGTTTATGAATTTATTAAACTTAACATGATATCACCTGTTTGGCGAATATTAGTCACCTTCTCTCAGATAATGGGCGACCCGACAAATGAATATTAACTTCACAAAGTTTTACAAGTCTTCCAATTGCATGAAGTTCCCAACGAAGGTCTTCGTCAAGGTTTCTAATAAGGTCGGAAATTCGCCAATAGAATTTTTATCCTCCATTCCATATTTTTTCGATGGCTTTCACACACAATCGTACAAAATGAGAATTCATTATTCGAAAAGTGACAAATAAAAAACACTTACGGTTTTGGGTTGCCTCCCAATAACATCTTATTTAAGATCATGTGATGACATAAGGTAGTACTTATAGTCAACTAGTGGGGTTTTCCTCCATGTCTTACAAACCCTGACGAAGTACATTCATCAATTGCTTTATTTGTGATTCCATTACATGAATGAGCATGACATGTGCAATTTTCAGTAGATTAGTCACTAAGACATTCTTCGCGAGCTCCTGTAACATCCTATTATCAACATTGAATTTCTTAAGTAAAAGTTTTAACATATCTTTAATTTCTACATTCTCCCGATCTTAATATTCTTTTATTTATTTAGGAGAGACGTAAGTCTTTCCTTATGGTGTTGGTCTTTAGTAACCTCAAAAAAGAATTTGTCAGCTCATCCAACATTGTTAGCAGGGCCACTAAATGGAAGTCTCTTCTTTTCCTTTCCTAGCCTGGATAAGTTAATTTGTCTAGTACTTCAGTTTTTGTTTCATAGGATTTCCTTAATTTACTAGTCAAGTTCATTAACCATCATTCTGTTTCCTAGATTGAGACTCCACTGGCATGACTTTAGAATTAATGTATCAGGTATTCAATGGGAAAGGCATTTTCCTAGGAGTGCTTTGAATCTCAACCATGCTTCATGATGTTTTTCGCCATTTGATTACCTTAGAGTCAAGACCCTATATTGAAATTGTACTACTTTTAGCGGAGAGTGTTGTATCATCTTACAACTGTTACTTGACATATTTACCATAAAAATACAGGCTCAAAGAAAACAAAACTAAAATTAAAGTTAGTAAAACGTACAACTAATTAAAATGAAAACTCTAATTAGCTATTGTTTAATGTAACATCACTCCTCGGCAGCGACATTGTTATGATGCCTATTGAGACCAATGACACTACATTCGATTCAATTGTCTACAATCGTTGACAATATATTAACCCAATCGATTGTTGGGGCGTGTCCCAAATGACTGGTAGTGAAGAGTTGTATCTTATTAGAACTTCATTCTGATTAGTTGTAACTAAAGAAATTTGTGATTAAAAAACATTGTATATTAAGGGTGGTGACACGAAAGTGTCAAATATTAATGGGGGGGGGGGTTTGTCACAAGTATAGTAAAATAACTAAGATAATCATAAATCTAATAAATTAGAAGGGAAGTTCTTGGGATGTGACCGCACTACGAATTAATAGAGATTATTGGGTTCATTGTTTACTAGAAAATATATAGCAAAAGAGTGACTATGTACTTTACATGGAAATAAATTCACTTTAGAGAAACTTACCCCATTTCAAATGGGTTCCTCTCGGACACCAATTTGTTGCATAAAGACCAGCCTACGCTTGAGCCTACTCACTCTCTCGAACTGAGTGTTAGGATATGGGTCTACGTCTCACCCTCTTGGGTTGAACCTCATGTAGACCCACTCCATAGGCCATCAATATGGCAGTCTTGGTTTCACGACCTCTCTCTCGGGAAAGCCAAAAACATATGGATGAACTTGTATTAGAAACTACAAATTCATTACATTAAATCCCCACCACTAGACGAAATCACTATTATACTACATTTAATCTACCAGCATGCAAAACTCAACAATAATAATAACCCATATTTTCTAAGTCACACCCAAAAATTTGGGTGTTTTAGCAACAAATAAATCAATAAAAAATATACGTTCAATGATGATGAAATCAAATGGGTATAAGAAATAAGTCTTTATTTGAGAAAGAAGTGCAGAATTATGGAATTCCATTTCAAATTTGGGAAAGATTAAACCCTTTCTTCTTAAAGTCTTAAGAACCCTTACAAAACATAAGAGTAAAATATTAAAAGTACTTGGAAAATATGATACAGTTTTTAGTTAAGTCGGAATACTAAGAAAATTGTTTGTATCGCTTTTTTAATAAAAACTACACTGTACTAGTATTTATAGCTTTTAGATTTGCTCTTCAGCGGGTCATTCGGCGACATAAGTAGGAATCACCGAATGAATCGGTGATTCATCCCTTGGTTAATTCCATCGTCTTCTGGTACAACCTTCAGCATCGTCATACTTTGCTTTTTTGGGCAATGAGACACTACTTCACAAAAGTCCTCGGCGATACACCGACTTCTCCACTCTACCGCTGATTTGACCCTTTTTTTTAGTGCTCTGGAACTAAAGACGACATCCATGCCTATGGATGATCCTCCATGTGAACTAGGCGATGCTCATACTTTTAATTCTTCACTTTTTAAACCTTTTTTCTCCTTTTTGCGAAATAGTGTCCATGCTTTACTTGAGCATTGGAGGAAACTATTTCTATTATAATATATCACTTAATGATTCCAATTTGTGGACTCATCAATATAGCCATTATTTTTCCAAGTAGCTTCCTCAGCAAATTGGTTCCTCCAATGGACATTGTCTGATGTTACCTCTTTGGTTCTCAATTTGCAAACGTGGTGATCTAGAATATGAACATGAATCTCCTTATATGATAAATTATCCTTGACCTCAGTATTTTCTATTGGTATAATAAATGAAGGATCGCCCGTGCATTCTTTCCGTATGGAGATGTCAAGTACCAAATTGACCATTGTTAACTCTTTTGGTATCTCTAACTCATAAACTACTTTGCCAAATCCTTTCGGATATATGATAAGGTCAAACATATTGGACTTAAGTTTTCCCTTCTTACCAAACCTCATAACACCATTCATGGGCAAAACATTCAAGTATACCTAACCATCTATTTTAAACTCTACCTCACTTCTCCTAACATTAGTGTAGAACTTCTTATTACTCTGCGCCATTTTCAACCTCTCCTAAATCAGTTTCACTTTATCCATAGCTTTATTAACTAAATCTTGTCATATCAACCCACCTTCAAAAACATCAAACAATCCAATAAGAGATATAGATATTCTCCCATAAAGAGACTAATAAGGAGCCATATGGATTATAGAGTGGTAACTATTGTGAGGTAGGTGATCATCCTAAATTCCACTGAAATTTATTATGCATGCCCTCAACATATCCTAAAAGGTCTTAACATCACGCTTGATGCTTACCGTAACCAATGACACTACTTTTAATTCAAGTGTCTATGGTCGATGATAATATACTAACCCAACCGAGGGTTGGGGTCCTCCCCAAAGGAGGGGTAGTTACAATGTGTAGCTAATTAGAATATAATTCTAATTAGTCATTGCTAAAGAAATAAATGATAAAAAAATTTCAAATTAATGGGGTGACACAAAAGTGTCATATATAAAATTGGGGGTTTGTCCCAAGTACTGAAAAATAGTTAAGAAAAGAAGAAAATAAAGCCATAAGAGGGGAATTCTTGCGATGTGACAACAACAGAGATTAATCTAGATTATTTGGTACATACTTTGGAAAGAAAATTCGTAGAGAAATAAGTTCTCTTTTGAGCAACTTACAACGTTTCAAATAGGACCCTCGTGGATACACATTTTCTGCATGAAAACCAGACTAAGCCTTATCTCACTCACTCTATCAAACTGAGTGTTAGGATATGGGACTAGGGCTCACCCAATCAAGTTGAACCTCATATTGACCCACTCCTTAGTCCATTAATCTAGTGGTGTTAGCTTCGCGACCTCTTTCTACCAAGCCAAAAACACATGGGTGAACTTGTATATGCAACTACAAGTATATTATATGAAACCACAACATTTTAGATGAAAATTACTATCAAACTAAATTAAATCTACCAACAAACAAGATGCAACAAAAATATTAACAAATAATTTCTAAATCACACCCAAAGAAATGATTTTTTTGCCACACATGAAGTAATAGAAATTATACCTTCAATGATATTGAAATAAAATGGGTGTGAGAAATAAAGTTCTTTTTTTGAGAATAGAGAGAATAATCAAGGACCCACTTCAAAATTTAATGAGAAGAAACCCTTTCTTCTTTGAGTATTCAAAACACTTACAAAATATGAGAGTAAAATACTGCACTAAGAAATTATAATATTAATTTTCTCTAAGAAAGAATTTTCCAATAATGATTGAACTCCGTAAAAACTACAACAGTACTAGTATTTATAATATTTAGATTTGTGCTACAGCGGATCATTCAGCGTCTTTAGTGGGGATCACTAATTGACTTTGTGATTCGACAATTGGTGTAGTTCACCGCCTAATGTTATAGTCTTCAGCATCTCAGTGCTTTGGTTCATTGGGAGGTGAGATACTACTTGGTGGAACTACTTGGTGATGCAGGGACTGCTCCTCTCTTTTGCTTATTTTACCCTTTACTTCAAGTACTCTCATAAACAAAAAAGGTTTAGTATGCCTCATTGGCGATCCGCCAAGTGGACTCGACAATACTCAGGCTTCCATACCCTCTCTCTCTCTTTAACCTTTCTTGCTCCTTTTACTGACATAGTGTCCATGCTTTCTTACATCTTCAAATACCCGAAACTTAGGAGTTTTCGTCAAATATTGAGATAAAACAAGCAGAATAGGACACTATTTCTACTAAATATATCCCTAAATGAGTCCAATTCTTGTGCTTATCAACACGCCGAACTTAAAATTTTTCTTCTCTTTCAATTGAGCAGTACATAAAAGATGTCTCAAATAGTGCTACAATAGAATCAATAATGAAGGCACACAAAAACACTAAAAATATTTAAGAAAGGATCAATTTTGTAGTTAAAGAGTCAACCTGTCACACACCATCATCAAAGTTTCTCAAGCTCGCATTACTTTCTTCAAATGCAAGTTCAAGCTCAAAAAAAAGCATTTGAATGCCCTACCACAAATGATCATTCTATTATCTCATACAGGTGTATAAAAAGTTTAATGGTCATGGATTAGATACAACAGTCAGTCACAATAAGAGGAACCCAATTCATGCTTTCACCCATAGGTTTGCCCTTATTTTTCAGTCAACAATCGTTTCCGCTTTCTCAAGATTAAAAAGGACTTTATAGGGCTTGTAATGGGGCTTAGTACAAAAGTATGGTCATTTAGGCTTACTGACTAATGATCCTCATGAATTGTGATGCTCATAACACTTCATTTGTTCTTACTTCTTCAACTTTGTTATTGCTCATAAGTTATCCTATTACTCACTTCCCATGGATTTTCTTGAAATGGTAGTCTTTTGTAACTTTTATTTCACAAATTTTCTTTTTCATCTTTTTTTTTATCTTTATTTTTATTCTCGTTTTTTTTATATGGAGGTTTTTAATTTTTCTGAACACCATAAGTTAAGGGAGACTTTCCTTGCACTCCTTTTGACTTTTCCTTTTTTCTTTTCACCACACACCCAACTTAGACTTTTGGCCTAAGTTTGATAATTCAATCAAAACAATCGTTCATGAGTATAAAGGGAAATGGATGAAGAAGGGTTTATTCCTCGTAATGCATCTTCCAAAGAAGGTTAAGTCGCAAAGGGTGCTCAAGAGAGGTTCACACACTCACAAGAGAGGTATGTGTTAAATTGGCTCACGCTCTATCAAATTGTCTAAGATCATATAAAGAGAGATCATTACTTAGTTGACTAAACTAATGGGGCAAATTCTAGGTGTTTTCTTGCATTGTTAAAGGTAAGCTTATCACACAAACATCGATAACGAAAAATACTTTACAGTTTAACTAGTATGCAATGGTCATCAGAAGAGAATCGATTTGACACATGGCTAGACACAACAAGATGCAAAGAGTTCACATATTATTTATGAAACTTTAATTGGTCTCTCATGGTCACACATTCGTATTTGTTTGATAACACCATTCAGGTCATTGAAATTTGTCGAATTCGAGACTTGAACTTGCAAGAGAACAACAACTTTTAACATTAGAGGAGGAAAATACTTTTGAGAAAAGAAATTTTGTCAGAAAGGTCAAAAATCGTTTTGGCAATTAAAATTGACAAGAAGCCATAAGCTTAAACAGTCGCACAAGAAGTATAAAACACTTTACAACAGAAACAACCTTAATATAAAATCAAAACAACATATAAAGGTGGGCCTCACCCCACCAAAAATAAAAAACATTTGTCCCGAAATGCAACTGATAATTATCTTGAAGTCAAAATGAAGAAAAATAAAGAGGGAGGTAAAAAGGGGATCTTGTCTAGTTGCTCGCTCCATCCGTCAAGGCATCATGTCCCACTCCATCAGCCTAACTTTTCATACTGGTCCCTGTAGTATTTATCACTATGCTTCTCATTGTGCTTATTTTCCTTAGCCTCTACAACGATGTTTAAAGTGATCATCATGTCCAAGACATGGCCTACAAGAAAGGATTTTATACTTGAGGAGAATCCATGTTTCGATGGACAAATAGTGGGGTCAATTGGAATCATATGCTCGAATTGGCTCTCTTACTCTATGTTTTTTTTTGCTAGTTTTTCTATCTTTCAACACTCTTAGAATCTCGTGATCTTATCTGTCAGGGTGGAATGTCTCTTCTTTTAACTTTCGGTATAACCATCTCTACAAAGACTTCAAGAAAACCTTTTGAAAGTATGAAGCAGGAACAGGGGAGATTTCAATTGTAGAATCACCTCGCAAAACTAGTTGGTGAAGTGCTGTAATGCGCCAATCATATTGCACAGAGGGGACAAGGGTGCATACAAAGGTCATATAAAGAAGTCTTCTGGAGAATCGCCTAGAGCCTTCGTTGACGTCAATATTCTCGCTGAATATTACAGACAAAACAGTGCATTCAACATTAAATTAAAAGAGAAATGGGACGTAAGGAAAACCGCCAAGTGATTTGCAATCTTAACCCAGTTCGGAAAATGGCTCAATATGCCTATGTTCAACCCATCTTCTAAATTTAAACCTAAAACCCCTAATAATGAAATTTAATCCCTTATAGAACGATTCAATGAATAGTCAAAGCAAATGCACATTCTCATAGAAAAATAATTCAACTTAAATCACACTCTAGCAGAATTTCCCAAACTAAGCAACAACTATCCAATAATAATTGATAATACAAGAAATTGAATCAACACAAAGAAAACCAATAAACACTCAACAAGATATCTACAATGACAATGAGTACCATTGTAATAAAAATAACTGAGGGTTTCAACTACCTACCTTAGATACCAAATAAATGCTATTGATATGCTATCCGAAAAGGTAATCCCATTCCTAGCACAATTTGTCTAGTAAAAACTCTAAAATGCAAGAAATATAAAGATTAAGAGTTTGGGTGAGTTTGTGAAGAAGAAAATGTGACGGAGAGTAATTGAAATGAGAAATTTTAACCCTTTTTCTTTAAAAATATCATCCAGTTTCTCATCATTCAAAAAAAATAATCAAGTTTGCCTAATCACTTTGCAAAATGAGGATTTTTTAGTTATTTTGCTAAGTTTTAACATGATATTAGATTTATGTGAAAATCCCAACGACAATGTTCACTGAGATTGCCAACATGGTTGTCGAGGCGCTAATAAATTTTGCCAATCGCTGAGTTTTACAAGATTCAATCTAAAGATATGTTGAGGCTAACCGTGGAATAAATTGGGGTTTATCAACCATGTCTGCAGCTTGCCAGCTGGACTAGTTACTCGCCTTCATACACCTTTTCAAGCATTTCCCTAACTTTAAATTGTACAAACAACACACCATTATTTCATAAATATATGAAAAGTAATTAAATGCGTTTGGTTTGACTCCCAAACAATGCCTTATTTAACATCGCGGGACGGCGCAAGTCAACTTTAAAACCCCATTCTTGGAGTTAGAACTAGGAAAACCCCCTTTTATGGCTCAGATTTAGGTAAGATGAGATATTAACATTTTGGGTTTCAAAATATTTGATCGAATCTTAGTAAGAGGTGACAGTCTGAATGAGAGTGGATACATCTTCCTTCATTCCTTTCAGCATCTTCCCCGACCCTTCATCTTTATTTAAGATAAAGCATATCCTCAGACCATCAACTTTCTGAATCCTTCGGCTTCTAGCTCTCATGGGAGTCACATATCTATCCTTCTCCCCATCTTTAAAATTAGGATTATGGACCCTCTATTTGTGATTTTTATCTTTCAATCGTTTGTCTCTACCCAAACCTTGATATCCACCAAATCTCAATTAGGTTGAACGGTATCCACCGTTTGGTTGGCAAAAATGGTCACCTCTTTGTTATATAAAGTGTCAAACATCGCCTCCTTCATGTTTTCACATAAAAACCCCACGACATTGACACCCCAAGCACCAGCCTCCATGATTTTTTTTGGATAAAACGTCAATTTGCGTCATAATCTTGTCCATGTTTTGGTCTCTCTCATTTTCCTTTTCAATTTTCTCCTTAGATAGAGTGTATGCATGACGAGAGACTTGGTCTTCATGGGTGTACCATGCTCTGTCGATAGTCTTCATTCCTTCCATTAGTTTTGCTCCTACTGCATGTGGTTGCTATATTAGTCCTCCGTGCGAGAGTGTGTCAGCGACACCTTTGTTTACTGTGTCAAAGCTACAGTAAAAGTATCGAATGAGGATGTTAGCCGACACACCATGGGTCTGGCATTGAAGCACCATATTTTTGAATCTCTACCAAGATTCATAGTGAGTCTCTCCGTTCAAACTCTTAAAGCTTTGTCCACAAGTGAAATAATTTTTGAAGGAGGGAAAAATCACACTTGAATTGTGTTTAACAAATCTTTCTAGGAAGTGATGGTTTCTTGTGGAAACTCTACTATCCATTTGCACACTTCTCCCATTAATGAGAAATGGAATAGCCTCAACCGGACGGACTCTTAAAAGATACTTTGAAAAAGAATAGCATACACACATCTATGAAGTTTGGAGATGCTCGTGCGGGTCCTTATGAGTCAATCCAATTGAGAGTCTTTTAAACTACATGAGTTGAAGCATGGTGATTTTTATGTGGAACATTGCATTTTCTCTCAGCTAGGGTAAACTGATGTCTCCAACATGTCCCATAAAATGATGGTCGTTGATTTGGGGTTGTTGAACATTGTTTATAATTCCTATGTCATCTTTATGGCGCATTTGGCTTCCATTTTGCATGTTTACACTCATGAATCCATAAATGGTCACTCAAATAAAAAAAACAAAACTAATAGTTAAGTTAAAAAATATAAGACTAAACAAGAATAATAACTCTAGTAAACAACATTCTCACATAATTCAACCCCCCGACAATGGTTCCATTTTAATACTTATCATGACCAAAGTAACTTCTTTCAATTAAAGTGTCTACGATTATTGATATATAATATTCAATTGAGGATTGGGGTCGTGTACCAAATGAGCGGTAGTTAAAGTGTGTAGACAATTGGAATCTCATTGTAATTAGTTTTAGCTAAAGAAATTAACGAGTAAACACATTACAAATTAAGGGGGTGACATGGAAGAGTAAAATATCAATTGGGGGATTGGTCACAAGTAGTAAAAAATTAACCAAAACTAAAATAAAAACTACGCAATGAGAGAGGAATTCTTGTGATGTGACCACAGTACGGAATAATCTAGATTATTGGGTACATGTTCGATAGAAAAACTGTAGAGAAATATTGACTATGATAATCTTTATATTGAAATAAGTTCTCTCCAAAGCAACTTACCCCAGTTCAAATGGGTTCATCTCGAAAACCCATTTTCCGCATGAGGACCACCCTACGGCTTACAACATTCCCTTTATCGAACTTAGTGGTAGGATATCATACTAGGGCTATCCCTCTTTGGTTGAACCTCATGTCGACCCACCCCTTAGGAAGTCAATCTAGCGATCTTGGTTTAGCGACTTAGTTGTTGAGAAAGCTAACAACAAATTGGTGAACTAATATTTGCAACTAATAATACATTATATATAACCATAGCATCTAGACGAAATCACTATTAAACTACATTTAATCTACAAACAAGCAAAACCCAACAACAATATAAACCCATATTTTCTAAATGACACGCCAAGACTAGGGGGGAGGGTTAGAAACACATAAAGAAATAGAAATTATACCTTCAATGATGTTTAAATCAAACGTGTATGAGAAGTAAAGTCTTGATTTGAGAAAAGTTTTAAGAATCAAGGAGACCCACTTCATAAATTTAAAGAAAAAAATACAATTTTATCTTCAATTCTTCAAAATCCTTACAAAACTTTAGATTAAAATATAATACTAAGAAAATATAATATTGTTTGTCTCTAGATCGCAATTCTCCAATAATAATCGAACTCGCTAAAAACTACAACTTTACTATTATTAATAGCTTTCAGATTTGTGTCGCAGCTGATTATTTAGCGACTTTACTGGGAATCACCGATTAAATCGCCAATATGCCCATCTGTATAATCCACCACCTTCTATTATAGTCTTTAGCATCGTTATTCTTTAACTCATTGGGAAATAAAGTACTACTTCACGGAACTGCTTGGCTTTTCACCTACTGCTCCTCTCTTTCGCCAATTTAACCCTTTTCCTTAGGGAACGACTCTCTCGGTGTCACGACCCAAAACCGAGCCGCGACTGGCACCCACATTTACCCTCCTATGTAAGCGAACCAACCAATCTAACCCTTGACATTTCAATGTATATCAACAGAAAGTAATGCGGAAGACTTAAACTCATTAAATAAAACAATTCAAAACTATTATTATTATCCCCAAAATCTGGAAGTCATCAACACAAGAACATCTATGATCAAATTACTATCTAAGAATGTCTAAGAAGCTAAAAATACATAAGAAGCTAGTCCCTGCCGGAAGTCAAGGCATCAAGACTTGAAGAAGAAGATCCAGTCCAAGCTAGAAGCATTAGCTCACCCTGAGATCCGGTATGACGAAGACTGGCTCGAATTACTGTTGAGTTGAAGTTGACGGAACGTTTGCTGCATTCCACAAATAACAAAGAAGAAAACATAAAAGTAGGGGGTCAGTACAACCACAAGTACTGAGTAGATATCATCGGCCAACTCAAAATAGAAGATAATATATATCAGTTAATATCATAAATCAACTATAAACTCAACATGTAACAACAACAAGTACTATAATCATCAATAAGTATCATCAAGTTCATCCATGAGGGCTCAAGCCTCAATACCATACTCATTTGGGAATTAAGTTCATTAGATTGAGTATATTATTCATCTTTCAAGATTCATTATCTTTCTTCCTCTTGTGTCGGTACGTGACACTCCGATCCCCTACTACTATGTGTCGGTACGTGACACTCCGATCCCCTAATTCTACGTGTCGGTTCGTGACACCCGATCCCCTACATGTGTCGGTACGTGACACTCCGATCCCCTAATTCTACGTGTCAGTTAGTGACACCCGTTCCCCTATATATGTCGGTACGTGACACTCCGATCCCCTAATTCTACGTGTCGGTTCGTGACACCCGTCACACTAATACTATGTGTCGGAACGTGACACTCCGATCCACTAATACTATGTGTCGGAACGTGACACTCCGATCCACTAATACTATGTGTCGGAACGTGACACTCCGATCCACTAATACTATGTGTCGGAACGTGACACTCCGATCCACTAATCTCATTCTATCCGTTCATCAAGCCTTCTCTATACCAAGGCATCATCAATCCCATTACTTTAATTCATCAGGCCTTCTTTTATACCAAGGCATCATCATTAATAACGTAGATTAAAGTTTCTTTCAAGATTTGGGATTCAATAGTTTTCATCATGCTTGTGTTATCAAAATCACATAATCCTATTCATGCAAGCATACAAATAAGCATATAGACAGGTTTACAATACTACCAATACATATCATTCGCTATTAAGAGTCTACTACGAATAGCATGAAAACCATAACCTACCTCCACCGAAGAATTGATCAATCAAGCTAATCCTCAAGCTTTGTTATTCCTCTTTGTTTCTCCTCTCTCGTTTGATCTCCCTTTCTTTCTCTCTTGTTCTTTCTATTTGTTTTATTCAAACCCTCTTTCTCTTACCCTAATTAACATATAATTAAGTGTAAAAGAGGACAATAAAACCCCACTAATTAACCCAAAGTTACCTCTTTTATCCCTCAAGGATTTGAGTTATTAATATAAACCCTCAATCTTTATAATTAAGGAAAGAATAGTCCAAAACGTCCCTTAAAACGTGTGAAGAAATCCCATTCTGCCTAGGATTTGCGCAACCTGTGACGGCCCGTCGTGCCTGCGACGGTCCGTCACGCAGGTCGTCGCAGCCTCCCAAAATCCAGGTGAGCTGTGACGGCCCGTCACCCCTGTGACGGTCGGTCCTGCACCTCCATCCTGACGGTCAGAAACTCGTTTCTTATACCAAATTCTCAAAAGTTGAAGTGTTTTGCAACGGAAACTCATGACGGTTCGTCGTGGATGTGACGGCACGTCCTGCAGGTCCATCACAATTTACAGAGAGTCGATTTTCAGTATCCAATTTCAGAATTCTAAGTGTCATGGAACGAAACCTCCACGACGGGCCGTCGTGACCACGACGGTCCGTCGTTACATCCGTCGTCCCAGCTAGTTTTTCCAGAAATAAAATCTGTTGCTCAAAACGACTAAACAGGTCGTTACAATAGATACCAATTTACCCATCGTTCGTCCCCGAACGATCAAAAGAAGAAAAACAGTGGCGAAAAGGAGTACCTGAATCTGTAAACAGATGTGGGTATTTTTCTTGCATATCTGCCTCCTTCTCCCAAGTAGCCTCTTCAACCGGTCGATTCTTCCATTGAACTTTGGTGGATGCAATCTCTCTCGACCTCAACTTGCGAACCTCTCTATCTAATATAGCAACCGGTTCCTCTTCATAAGTCAAGTTCTCATCCAACAAAACTGAATCCCAACGGATGATGTAGTTTCCATCTCCGTGGTATCTCTTCATCATGGACACATGAAACACCGGATGCACTCCGGACAGCCCTGGGGGCAAAGCTAATTCATAAGCCACCTCCCCTATTCGCTTTAGTACTTCGAATGGTCCAATATACCTTGGACTTAGCTTACCTCTTTTGCCAAACCGCATCACCCCTTTCATGGGTGAAACCTTCAACAAGACTTGTTCACCTTCCATGAACTCCAAGTCTCTAACCTTTCGGTCTGCATACTCCTTTTGTCTACTTTGCGCCGCTAGAAGCTTTTGTTGAATGCGCTTCACCTTATCTAACAAATCCCTCAAGAGGTCAGTACCCCACGGTCTAACCTCAAATGCATCGAACCACCCAATGGGAGATCTACACCTCCTCCCATACAATGCTTCAAATGGAGCCATATCAATACTGGAGTGATAGCTATTATTGTATGAAAACTCTGCCAAAGGTAAGAAGCTATCCCAATGGCCACCAAATTCTATCACACAAGCACGAAGCATATCCTCTAACACTTGAATCGTTCGCTCAGACTGACCATCAGTCTGAGGGTGAAACGCAGTACTAAGGTCCAACCTAGTACCTAATTCAGCATGTAATGTCCTCCAAAACTTAGAAGTAAACTGCATACCTCTATCTGATATGATGGAGAGTGGAACTCCATGCAACCGAACGATCTCTGAGATGTAGATATTGGCTAACTTCTCTGCATTGTAGGTCACCTTGACAGGAAAGAAGTGAGCAGACTTAGTTAACCTATCAACAATCACCCAAATCGAGTCATACTTACCCAATGTCTTGGGAAGACCAACCACGAAATCCATCGCGATTCTCTCCCACTTCCATTCAGGAATGGGCATTCTTTGAAGTGTTCCTCCGGGCCTCTGGTGTTCATATTTCACTTGTTGACAGTTTGGACACTTGGCAATAAAGTCAACAATATCACGCTTCATTCTACTACACCAGAAGTGTTGCTTTAGGTCGCGATACATCTTGGTTGCACCAGGATGTATAGAATACCCGGAACTATGAGCCTCTGTCAGAATAGTGGTGATCAAATCATCAACTCGGGGTACACATACCCTTCCCTTGATTCTCAAAACACCTTCCTCATCGATTGTCGCTTCTTTAGCCTCTCCTTGCGACACTTTATCTCGAATCCGGATCAATTTCTCATCATCAAACTGCTTCCCCTTAATTTTGTCAAGAAAAGAGGATCTTGCCTCCACACAAGCTAACAATCCTCCCTTCTCATTTACTTCTAATCTCATGAGGTCATTATCCAAAATCTGCACTTCTCCAACCAATGGGCGTCTAGAAGCTTGCAAATGAGCTAGACTTCCCATGCTTCCCGCCTTTCTACTCAAGGCATCTGCCACCACGTTCGCCTTCCCCGGATGATACAAGATAGTGATATCGTAGTCCTTCAGTAGTTCCATCCATCTCCTTTGTCTCAAGTTCAAATCTTTCTGAGTAAAGACATACTGTAGGCTACGATGATCCGTATAGACTTCACACTTAACCCCATATAAATAGTGCCTCCATTGCTTCAATGCAAATACTACCTCGGCCAATTCCAAGTCATGAGTTGGGTAGTTACGTTCATGCACTTTTAATTGTTTTGAAGCATAAGAAATCACGTTCTTCTCTTGCATTAGCACTGCACCCAAACCCGAATAGGATGCATCACAATAGACAATGAAATTCTTACCTTCCACTTGCAAGGTAAGGATAGGCGCGGTAGTCAACAAGGTCTTGAGTTTCTGAAAACTTTCTTCGCACTCATCCGACCATACAAATGGAACATTCTGCTTAGTCAAGTTCGTCAATTGGGAAGCAATAGAAGAGAATCCCTTGACGAATCGGCGGTAGTAGCTAGCTAACCCCACAAAACTCCTTATTTCTGACACATTAGTAGGCCTTACCCAGTTTTTCACCGTCTCTATCTTAGATGGATCCACCATCACCCCATCTTTAGAAACCACGTGCCCCAAGAAGGACACTGAATCTAGCCAAAACTCACACTTGGAGAATTTCGCATAAAGCTTTTTCTTCCTCAACAACTCTAACACCATTCTCAAATGCTCCTCATGTTCCTTCTTACTTTTAGAGTATACCAATATATCATCTATAAATACGATCATAAAGAGGTCCAAATATGGCTTAAAAATCCCATTCATCAAGCTCATGAAAGCAGCAGGGGCATTCGTAAGACCAAAAGACATCACCACAAATTCATAATGCCCATACCTAGTTCGAAAAGCAGTCTTTGGCACATCCGTTGCGCGTATTTTCAATTGGTGATAACCAGACCTCAAGTCTATTTTTGAGAAGACACAAGCACCTTGTAACTGATCGAACAAGTCATCAATGCGAGGAATGGGGTACTTGTTCTTAATAGTTACTTTGTTCAACTGTCGGTAATCTATGCACATTCGAAAGCTCCCATCCTTCTTCTTTACAAACAAGACCGGAGCACCCCAAGGAGATGCACTTGGTCTAATGAAGCCTTTGCTCAACAACTCTTGAAGTTGTGCCTTTAACTCTCTTAACTCTGCGGGAGCCATTCTATAAGGGGGTATAGAAATGGGGCGAGTACCTGGTTACAAATCAATGCAGAAGTCTATATCCCTATCTGGTGGCATACCAGGAAGATCTGCAGGGAACACATCCAAAAACTCACGGACTACCGAAACTGACTCAATCGAAGGTACTTGAGCAGTGTCATCCTTGAGATGTGCCAAGAAAGCTAAACACCCTTTACTCACCATTTTCTTAGCACGAAGAAAGGAGATGATACGCACCGGATTGGAAGTGTAGTCGCCCTCCCACACTAACGGATCTGCCCCAGGCTTGGCTAACGTCACAGTTTTAGCATTACAATCCAAAATCGCAAAATTCGGAGAAAGCCAAGTCATACCCAGAATTACATCAAAGTCACCCATTTCTAGAATAACCAAGTCTACATAAGTGTTGCTCCCCACAAAATTCACCAAACAAGACCTATATACCTTTTCAACTATCACCGACTCACCCACCGGAGTAGAAACACGAATAGGCATGTCAAGTAATTCACAATGTAATTTTAGACAATTAGCAAATGATGAAGATACATATGAAAATGTGGATCCAGGATCAAACAATACGGAAGCCATCAAAACACAAATCAAAAGGTTACCTGTGATGACAGCATCTGATGCCTCCGCTTCATATCTCCTAGGGAAAGCGTAGCAATGGGCCCCATTATTTGTCTGTCCGTTGCCCCTACCATGTTGCGTAGTAGTGGCTCCGTTTTGCCCATCACCCCTGCCGTTTTGGTGACCACCATTACCTCGACCACCACGTCCTCCAGAAAAGCGGCCTCTACCATGACCACCTCTACCTCTAGCTATCGGGGGTCTGTAACTCTGTTTTGGACAATTCCTCCTAATATGTCCAATCTCCCCACATCCATAGCACTCTCTGGAGTCAGGCATAGGTATCTCGGAGTAGTGTTGACCGTTCTGAGGTGGACCCCCAACTACAGTCTGTAGTGAAAACTGAATTGGTCGAACTGAGTGACCTCCGGAGTTCTGTCCTCTAGAGTAAGAACCATTAAACTCACCTCCCCTTAGAAACCTTTTTGATGTCGATGTCGTGGTGAAGTCATCTGGTTTCACTCCTTCCACCTCTATCACAAAGTCTACCACCTCTTGGAAGGATGTTGCCGTTGCCGCTATCTGTAATGCTGAAATCCGCAATTCTGACCTCAACCCCTTCACAAAACGGCGGATCCGTTCTTGTGGACTGAAACAAAGTTGGGTGGCATACCTTGATAATGCACGGAATTTGGCCTCATATGCGTTAACCGTCATCCTCCCTTGCTCGAGACTCAAGAACTCATCCCTTTTTCTATCTCTCAAAGTCCTTGGGATATACTTCTCCATAAACAGGGTAGAGAATGATTCCCAAGTCATAGGTGGTGCCTCTGTTGGTTGACACTCAACATGTGATCGCCACCACATTTTGGCGTTCCCTTGAAATTGATAGCTTACGAACTCAACGCCAAACCGTTCTACTATCCCCATCTTGTGTAGTAGCTCATGACAATCAACCAGGAAATCGTAGGCATCCTCTAATTCTGCGCCCTTAAAGACTGGAGGTTTCAATTTCAAGAACTTACTGAAAAGTTCATGCTGATCATTTGTCATAATAGGCCCAGTAGTCAGACGTGGAAATTTGCCTATTCCAAATGATGCATCCATGCGGGGAGCCATAGTAGCCGCATGTCGTATCTCTGAAACCGGAGGTGTTGGTGCAGAAACCACTGGAGGTGCCTGACCCTGATCGGATAACCCGCTAAGATAAGCAAGTACCTGATTGATCATCTCTGCGGTAGGTTGGGGTTGCATTTCCTCATTCTGCCCTTGTTCAATTTCCCATTCCTCACCCTCTCTTACTACCTCCTCAGTCGGTGGAGGAGTCACCGCCCTAGCCTCAGATGGACTAGGTGCTCGTTCTCTTTCTCTAGAGGACGTCCTCCCACGACCTCTACCGCGGCCTCTTGCCGTTGTTCTCCCTCGAGCCACAGCCCCAGTGGCTGGCTCAGTCGTTTCTTGTCTTTCCGTTGTCGCTGCTGGTGCGGTCGTTGCTCTAGTTCTAACCATCTGCGAAATAGAATGAAGATGGTCAGATACCAATTTGTATCACCTAGATACCAATTGGACTCAAGTAGTAGCACGAAAGAATAATGAAAGAATGGAATTTTCCTAAAGTCCTATAGCCTCTCAAAGAAAAGTAAAGGCGTCCCCCTACCGTTCCTTAAGACTCTACTAGACTCGTTCTTGTGTGATGAGACCAATGAACCTAATGCTCTGATACCAAGTTTGTCACGACCCAAAACCGAGCCGCGACTGGCACCCACATTTACCCTCCTATGTGAGCGAACCAACCAATCTAACCCTTGACATTTCAATGTATATCAACAGAAAGTAATGCGGAAGACTTAAACTCATTAAATAAAACAATTCAAAACTATTATTATTATCCCCAAAATCTGTAAGTCATCAACACAAGAACATCTATGATCAAATTACTATCTAAGAATGTCTAAGAAGCTAAAAATACATAAGAAGCTAGTCCGTGCCGGAAGTCAAGGCATCAAGACTTGAAGAAGAAGATCCAGTCCAAGCTAGAAAAATTAGCTCACCCTGAGATCCGGTATGACGAAGACTGGCTCGAATTACTGTTGAGTTGAAGTTGACGGAACGTTTGCTGCATTCCACAAATAACAAAGAAGAAAACATAAAAGTAGGGGGTCTGTACAACCACAAGTACTGAGTAGATATCATCGGCCAACTCAAAATAGAAGATAATATATATCAGTTAATATCATAAATCAACTATAAACTCAACATGTAATAACAACAAGTACTATAATCATCAATAAGTACCATCAAGTTCATCCATGAGGGCTCAAGCCTCAATACCATACTCATTTGGGAATTAAGTTCATAAGATTGAGTATATTATTCATCTTTCAAGATTCATTATCTTTCTTCCTCTTGTGTCGGTACGTGACACTCCGATCCCCTACTACTATGTGTCGGTACGTGACACTCCTATCCCCTAATTCTACGTGTCGGTTCGTGACACCCGATCCCCTACATGTGTTGGTACATGACACTCCGATCCCCTAATTCTACGTGTCGGTTCGTGACACCCGATCCCCTATATGTGTCGGTACGTGACACTCCGATCCCCTAATTCTACGTGTCGGTTCGTGACACCCGTCCCACTAATACTATGTGTCGGAACGTGACACTCCGATCCACTAATACTATGTGTCGGAACGTGACACTCCGATCCACTAATACTATGTGTCAGAACGTGACACTCCGATCCACTAATACTATGTGTCGGAACGTGACACTCCGATCCACTAATCTCATTCTATCCGTTCATCAAGCCTTCTCTATACCAAGGCATCATCAATCCCATTACTTTAATTCATCAAGCCTTCTTTTATACCAAGGCATCATCATTAATAACGTAGATTAAAGTTTCTTTCAAGATTTGGGATTCAATAGTTTTCATCATGCTTGTTTTATCAAAATCACATAATCCTATTCATGCAAGCATACAAATAAGCATATAGACAGGTTTACAATACTACCAATACATATCATCGCTATTAAGAGTCTACTATGAATAGCATGAAAACCATAACCTACCTCCACCGAAGAATTGATCAATCAAGCTAATCCTCAAGCTTTGTTATTCCTCTTCGTTTCTCCTCTCTCGTTCGATCTCCCTTTCTTTCTCTCGTGTTCTTTCTATTTGTTTTATTCAAACCCTCTTTCTCTTATCCTAATTAACATATAATTAAGTGTAAAAGAGGACAATAAAACCCCACTAATTAACCCAAAGTTACCTCTTTTATCCCTCAAGGATTTGAGTTATTAATATAAACCCTCAATCTTTATAATTAAGGAAAGAATTGTCCAAAACGTCCCTTAAAACGTGTGAAGAAATCCCATTCTGCCTGGGATTTGCGCAACCATTGACGGCCCGTCGTGCCTGCGACGGTCCGTCACGCAGGTCGTCGCAGCCTCCCAAAATCCAGGTGAGCTGTGACGGCCCGTCACCCCTGTGACGGTCCGTCCTACACCTCCGTCCTGACGGTCAGAAACTCGTTTCTTATACCAAATTCTCAAAAGTTGAAGTGTTTTGCAACGGAAACTCACGACGGTTCGTCGTGGATGTGACGGCACGTCCTGCAGGTCTGTCACAATTTACAGAGAGTCGATTTTCAGTATCCAATTTCAGAATTCTAAGTGTCATGGAACGAAACCTCCACGACGGGCCGTCGTGACCACGACGGTCCGTCGTTACATCCGTCGTCCCAGCCAGTTTTTCCAGAAATAAAATTTGTTGCTCAAAACGACTAAACAGGTCGTTACACTCGGAAAAGAAGGCAAAGTAAGCTTCATTGGAGACCCATTAAGTGGATTCAGAGATTCTTAGGATTCCATTTCTTCACTCTCTTCAGTCATTTTTGCTTCTTTTTGTGAAAGAGTTCCATGCTTTCCTTAAATCTTCAAGTACCTCAAACATAGGAGTTTTAATTAGATATTGAGATAAAACAAGAATTAGATGACAAATTTTTACTAAAATATTTCCTAAATCCAACCTGTGGACTCATCAACGCTCTGCTTGCCCATTAGTCTTAGGGTGAAAGACATTATTTTAATTCACCTTTGAACCCAAGATTTCCTGAAAAAGTTTTCCACAATTGTGCAATAAATTATTCACCTCTATCTGAAATAATGGAGGCGGGGACTCCATGAAGTTTTACAACCTCTTGAATATGTAACTTAGCACAATCTTCTGCTGAATGGGTTGTCTTTAGTGGTAGAAAATTGGTTGACTTTGTCATTCTATCGACAATCACCCAAATTGAATCATGTTGCAAGCAAGACCTTCAAAAGCCTATGATCAAATCCCTATTAATCAACTCCCAGTTCTATTCTGGTAGTTTTGGTTTCTAAGCCAAGCAACAAGGCCTTTGGTGCTCTACATCAACTTGTTAGCAATTTGTGACCTTGCAAACAATTTTTGCAATTCCTTTCTTCATTGTAACAACCAGGGAGCACCGCCTAGAATTTACAAGGAGTACTTAACCCTTTGGATACCATGTACAAGCCTCTTAGCTAATATTCAATACATAGGTATGAAAAGTAGTTCGGAATTAAATCTTTTTAAAAAATATTAGCGACAAACTTTTTTTATAAAACTAACGAACAATTCTCATCATCACATGCCAACTTAAAGCAACATCTTCATATTTTAGGGTCACTACCCTTTACATTGAAATAAAACATGCAAAGTGTTATACAAGTCTTCAAATAAAGAAACTAAACAAAAATAGTCTGTCCTTAAATATATGAGTACAAACCAATGTTGAGCGATTAAACTTCCTAACATTTGCCTCCTAAGAACCTTCACTTGCCTTCTACCTATACTTATAGAATATATAGAGAATGGGGTTAGTACAAACATTGTACTAAGTTTTGCATTATGTAAAAACATGCAAAAGAGGACATTCTAGTTGGAATAAACCTTTTATGTTATTTTAGTAAAACCTTCATTAATCAAGTCACACAACATCATATAAATTATCATTTCACACATACGGTAAACATTCCATAATTTCAAAAAAAAGTCATACTTTACAATAAGATTATTTATCATAAAGAATCCTTCGTATCCCAACTTATCCGAAGACCCACCTAGGTAAGACATGAAGATATCGTCCATATAACCTCTTTAGTACACACCTAAGTGATCCTTAAGACTACCAAAGATAAGCATACTTTATTTCATTTCACGTGTCAACATTCATTACTCAGATAAAATAAGAACATACATGTAATTAGAGCTTCACATAAAGGTCCATCCTCCAAGAAAAACCCCAAGCTACACTTAGTACAATGTGAAAGTAGTATCCATACTACTACTTCCACGATATTTCTCCTTGAGAATTCCGTTAGACTAGGCACATCACACTCATCACACATAGCTTTTATTTTACAAGACATAACATAAACATACTTCTTAACATTAGACATAAAGTCACATTACTTCATTAAAATCATATAATGACTCATTCATACATTTTCATAAAAGGACGCAGCAATACACCCTTTAAATATCTAATTGTGCAAAGATAGATAGCTCCACTACCTACCCAATGTAGTAAACCCTTAAGAAGACTTATTTCAAAACATTCATTTGTGGGGGCTACATTTAACCGACATATATCATGAGAGCTAATATGGAATATCGGTACTAACCCCTACCGGATGAGAGTTCCCACTTGCCTAAGGTAGGGTCATACTCTTATCCTTTACATTGATTCTCCAAGACCTACACCTATGCTGACACATATTTAAAGGATAATGAGATTACTTCTAAGTAACCCATTCTCAATTAATGAGGAACACTCATCTAAAGAGGTATATTGGATAAAACATCTCTAGTCACGAAGTTTACCCACCCGTTCTTTAAATCCTCTCAGTGTTAAGAATAACTCACCATGAAGTCTTAAACATTCATTGACTATTGGTTAATGGATAAATATTTAGCATCAGATTTTAACTAATGAAGAGTACTTATCTCTATAGGTTACTTTTCAATACCATATCTCAACTCACGAAGAGTATCAAACCTCTAAAATAACTTAGAAAAATCTTGCGAATAGTGAGGTTACTACTAAGCATTTCATCTAAACTCACGAAGATTGTTCCCCCTAAAATCCCCCTTTTCATAACTAGAGTTCATTAGGAATAGTAGGGAATGGTCTAGACACTTCTCTTATACTCCCAAAGATTTCCTACCCTATAATCCCCTTTTTATATTTATACCGTCATTCATTCATTGATAGCGTGTGTGAGTACAAGTAAGCACATTTTTCACATAATCACCATATTCATAACTTTGACTTCTAAACATGATCATACCTACATTTATCATAATTCACACATTGTAACACTCTGAAACTCTATGACTTAGTCTAGACACTCACTTGATTAACAAAGCCTTAAAAAATGTTTCTATCACTAAAAAAATGTATTCAACCTAACTAAGAAGCATTAATATCAAAACGTTAAGACACGACCATGATATCCGGTGAACTTGTAACCTAAATTGTGTTGGTGCTAGTGGTGGTAGGATTGTTCAAAAAGGGTTGTTTAAGGGTCTAACATATGGAGATGATGGAGAAGGATATAGGCGTGTAAATTTTGGTCTAAGGATCAATGAAAAGTTAACAATTCCCACCCTTGAGGGGAAAGCCAAGGTTAAAGGCCAATGCTTCCCCAAGAAAGGAGACTACTGCCTCAACCTTTACGAGCATGACCAGGTCCTGTGGTCATGACCACGGCCAATTGGGGAGCTCATGAAAATGGCTTGGCCATGAATGAGGGAGGACATCTTGGGCTATCTATTGTCCAGGGTACCATAAGACACTTCATGACTCGTGGTGCACTTGACAGAAGGAATGGCTTGCCCGACTTATTGCCTTAGACATTGTTGAAAAGGTTGATTTTGATGGAGCTACTGCCTAAAGAACCACGAGCCACTTGATGGGCCATGGTACATGTTCACGGAAGGGTTGAGTGGCTCATGAAGATGACTAAGAACCTATCCTTGGTTGCACGTTGATGGAGAAACTTCCTCAGACTCCACGACCACCACCAAGATCCTTCAGAACTTCACTGCTCATGAAGTTGGGCGTGAAGTTGGTAAACTTGGAGATGGAAGTCTTCTTTCCTTTCTCGACGGTGAAGTAAGACCAAGTTCATGAGCTTATTATCCTAGGTCAGAACAATTTGATAGCACCCCCCTTTTTACGTCCCCATGGATAGGATTCACAAGTTGAGGTCAAGTTGGACTTTGGTTTTAAAAGTCCAAATTCATAAGAGGATTTTGGTTATTTTGGGCTCTAACTATATATTGGTTTTAGTTCATTTATAACTCATTTCCCAATTTATAACTCAAAAAAAATTGAAATCCAATTCCTCCCACTTCTCTCTATTTTCTATCTCTAACATTTAAGATTGAGGAAGAAGACAAATCCCTCCAAGTTCTACACAAATTTCATGGCTATTAATCAGTAAGGTATGGTTTCTTTCACTCTTGGTATTCCTTTTCCCCAGGAGGTTCCTTCAAAGATGATCTAAATTCCCCATAACTGGGATTTTCTTCTATGCATGGGTCTTCTTTGAAAAATGAAATTAAGGAACAATAGTGATGAATGATGGTTAATTATTTTTTTTTAATTAGACATTGATTTTTAATTCTTTTTATTCACTCTATTTTCCCATGTACCCAAGTAATTCCCCAATTTCATGAAAACCTTGAATTGATAGGGTGAATTGTGTAGAGGATGAATATGTTGATTGACTAAAATGACATTAATTATGTAATTGATTCTTTATTTTACCTTGTTTATATATTGATTATGTATTCTTGGTAATAGAAGTATGGGGGCCATGAAAGGGAAATAAGGTGTGAAGGTTGGTTCTTCTTGAATTTAATTATGAAAGATGAGTTACTTAGATAGTAATGCCCTTTTGTCAAATGTGTGGTTGTGATTTTGATGACAAGTATTCATCATCTTTAACCCTAGACACTTGAATTAGTTATGAAGTATGTATGCATGTTATGATATGATTATTATATGTTTGAAAGTAATTCCTCATGATTTTAATAAACTGTTGAGTAAAAGGTTAGTCACTTGTATGTGGTTTCAAAAGTTAAAAAAATACTTCATACTTATGTATCCCTATGATCTATTATGTTGACATTATTACATAGTAGTCTAGAAGAGACTAATGTTAACTTGTATGATGGGTATGATGATCACTAAAGGGAATAAATGCTTAGCATAGAAAGAGAATGTAAACGTTATGGGGGTCTCACGTTTAATAAGTCAGACTCCCTACATGGGTTTCCTCACGTTTAGTAAGTCTGATTCCCAAGATATGTGTTTTCTCATGAAATGAAACCCTCCACGTCGACCAAGTCAAGGTTTGTAGTAACAATCTCATTGACCCTTAAATATTTGCCGACGTAGGAGTATAGCTTAGTGGATCCACTTATATAGCTAACAATGTACAAAAGGTTACACCTTTGGCAAGTATTAACCCTCTCTTTTCAGTGTGGGAGTAGAACACTGAATTCCATGTAGCTCACATGGTCTCATGTCTATTATTGCACTTCTTTCCCTAATGAAAAAGTAAATGGACAAGTTGAGTATTTTAACTCTTATTAGGTCTTGTCTTAAATTCTATTGCATAATGTGAGGGAGGGTATGGAACTTCCCTTACACATTGCACACATGGGATCCTAAAGGATGACCTTAGTAGTGTTCTTGTATGATTGAGTTGATGATATGTTATGTATGTCAATTTATATATGATATTATGAATCAAGCATGTATTTATGAAATATGAGGTTATTCATGTATTAAGTAAGTGACTTAATGTTATACTTGGCTTTGGATAGGGTTATGGGGTTCACTTCTTTGCATTGCACAAGTATTGCTTTGGGCTGCTTATGTGTTGGGTTAATATTGTAAGACACCCAAAATAAGTTAGGGTGTCTCAATACTAACATGCTTATATTAAGGGTATAAGGTCATAAAATGGGTTCTAAGGTCTTAAGGAGGTAGTGTGTAAAGTTTAAGGTGAATAGAAGTCAAACGTCAAGGGACGACCAAGACGTTTGACTTCTAGTAACCTATGTGACTCATGTGTCTATAAGTGCTTCTAATTGTATTTAATGAGCTTATTAAGTCTTAAAATTAGTTATATTTATGTTAATAGGAAGTATATTTTATGAGGTTTGGAGGTCAAACGTCCAAGACGTTCGAAAGTTAGCGTTCAAACATGCATGTGTGTGTCTTGATGGTGCCCATCATGTATGGACGTGTTGTGTGTTATTGTTTTGGGTGAAACTGATGTGGAAGGTATTCAACATGTGAAGGTTCATATTTACGTTGGAAACACCCGGGTACTTGGGAGTCCTACAAGAAGGACCCAAGGGATGTCGAGACACTGTATTGGCAGTGTCAATCGACTAAACCAAATGACGCCCCATTTGTTGACAAACGGCCCGTCAATGGGGGCGTAGTCGATTTTCACATATCCTGGATAAGGTCAGCCAAAGAACAGTCCAAGACACCATCAACTGAAGCAACAGATGTCCCGTTAATGGACCTACTGGCCATCGATGGTGGCCTGCAACTGCTGCCTAGCGACTGTTTGGTTAAAGGGGTGAACGTTAAAATCACCCCACGTACTAACCTAAACCTACTATTTTTTCTTAGTTATTTTTGGGAGTATTTAAGGCATCAAAAACGTGATCAAACCATTCCCAATCCAATTTAATCAAATTAGACTTTCCCTCCAAAATATTCTTTCTAGAACCTCCCTTGAAGGTGTAGCTCAAGAAAAAATTGGATGTTCTATTCTTATGGTTTCTTTATCATGTTTTGGAGGTTTTATTGTAGATAAAGGTATGGTGATCCTTCATAAAGAAGAAACCTTTTACTTGCAGAGTTAACCTCAAAGAGAAAATATAATGAAATTTCTTCTTCAATCTAGCCATGAGATCTTTCTCAAAATGTTTTCAAAGGCTTAATCATGATGAATTAATGTTAATTTATTGGTTTTAATGTAAACTTCAATACAATTTCATTATGAATTCATGTCCCTTCAAAAAATCGATTTAGCCCTTGCATGGACAGTGTGATCATGGATTGTTATTGATTGAATTGTGATTGTATTACGTTGAATTACTTATATATTCTTTTTATTATGTCTATTTATGGTGAATTATTTATGAATGATCCAGCTGGATCAAGGTATGAATTATTCATAATCTATATATATGATAGGCAGTGGTTATAAACAAATTTACATAATTGAATTCCTCATTGATGCACTATAATGGCAATGTTACAGTGATCACATAGAGGCATAGGCTAGTCATGATCAAATCTTCATACCTTTATCCAGCTGGATCATTCATAAATAATTCACCATAAATAGACATAATAAAAAGAATATATAAGTAATTCAACGTAATACAATCACAATTCAATCAATAACAATCCATGATCACAATGTCCATGAAAGGGCAACAATTGTTTATAACCACTGCCAATGTGGATATAGTCTTGAAGATTAAATATTATTGATGCATGTTCTCCTATCTTCTAATTATTGCTAATGTAGTTCTATGTATCTCGACTCCATGGTAATAGTTCATGAGTTTGTATAGGGTTAATTGTACTTTAGCTACTGCCTATAATATATTATAATTATGAATTATGTGTTGGTATACAATGTGGATTGATGCTTGAAGATTTGATCTCAACTTCCTCTCTATTGTAATTCTATGATGCTTACTGTAATCTCAATTTCTTTGCAATTGTAGTAGGATTTCTTTAAGCCATGGTATATTTAACTACTACATTCTATGTGTATTATTTATTTATTGTAAGTATGAATAATTGATAATCAAAGTGAGGAAGAATTTGTAAGAGATTAATTTCCCTTCACATTATATAAATTGATGATGTAGTTGACTTAATATGATCTCAATCATGTTATGATTAATGTATGATTTAGACTTGATCATGATGTCCTTTTCTACTTAACTAGGTTTACACTAATGATGAAATACGATTCATTCTCAATGCAATTGAATTTTGTTAAAGATCTATGTCCTTCTACTCTCTAGTATGTTGGCGATGTACTGTACTTGTTGTAGCATGGTCTTGTAGTGGCTTATGCATAGTTTCTGTAATGATTAAAGCATATTTAGCCACAACCTTATACTTTAATTGTTGATGAAATATTAGTAATGGTCAATGAGGACTAAAGGCTAAAGGATTGATAAGAATTTCTCTACTTCTCCACTTCTCTATAGTATTGTTGATGAAGCCTTGGATGGCATTGTGTGTTATGGTCCACTTATAGTTTAGTTGTTTACTTTATTGTCAATATATATGTGTTTACAATGGACTTGAATTCAAATTGATTAATAAATGAATGTGTGGTTATGATGATCACCTTATGTGTAACTTGTGCCTAGTCTTCTACTCTAGCTGTGAATCTAGGTTATGTTACTATTGTTATGAGCATAAGAATGATTATCTTTGGGTTATGTGTAGGTGCTGCCATTAATGAAATATTAAGGAATTATGAACCCTACTTATGTACCACTGTGAGAATGCATGAATAACAAAAGTTAGGAGTCTTAAGTGTAATAGGAAGCTTGGCTGGTCTCATATGCTATTGTGTGTTGTGTGGTATATGCTTGAAAGTGTAATGTGGTCTTAATAGGGTGGATTCCTTAATGTGTTGTTTATAGAAATTATATGATCATATTAACCAATGTAAACACACCCTCACTCTACATGCATACGGACAAGTAGTGTAGGATATTAGTGTCTAATGTAAGGTTGTTCTCATATTCAATAGTGTATACTACTATGCATGTTAAGCTTACTATGAAAGTATGTTATATGTTTCCTTAACTAGGATGACTTTATAGGTGTAATAGTATGGCCATGGTTATAGGACCTTGTCTATGTATTGCACATGTGTACCTTCAAAGAATAGTTCCTAGGGTAGGTCTATTATGTACATGGATATGAACGCATGAGCATGTTATGACCATGTATTATATGCTATAATGTGAAGTATGTGGTATGATGAAGTATGATTATACCTAGTGTCTAAATGTGTTTATGTGAAAGCATGGCTCAAATAGTTACGCTTATAATGGTGTTCTCAAGAGTATCCTAAACTAGATAGATGTTTACATATGTTATATCTATATGAAAGATTTTCTCACATGATGTAAGTTTATGAAAGGGCTTCTCATCTATAACCTATGACCTAAGCATATGTGGAGTGAATCTCCTAAATCCTATGTTTTATAAAGTTATAAAATTAAAGGCTTTTAATAAAGGGAACTTAGTTTAGAGCCAAGTAAACTTGAAGATGAGGGGTGTCTCTTCCCATTGTGGGAAGTAAGGTCACCATAGACCTCACGTGTAGGATAGCCTCATGACCCAAAAAGGGTGTTAGAGTGATTTTTCCATTATGTCACCAAGTTCAATAACTATGTTTCCCCATAGCATCTAGCAAGTGATATATCCTAATATGCTAGCATGATACTCAAGTCTTACCTTAACAAGTAAGAAACCTTCTTTTGGTGTGAGGGGATGACACCAAAGTCCATATTTTGCTCATATGGTCTTATTGTCGGTTAAGTCTATAGTTTCCATGAAGTAAAATGGACAATAGAAGTAAATTAAGGAATCTAACTAGGATAACCTAAGGGTAGTTTCTTAGAATATGGGGGGTTATGGGACTTCCCTTATGCATTGCACAAGTTACTCTTGAGAGAAGTCCTAGGAAGGTGTTTTAATGGATGTATCTATGTATGTATGACATTGTAGTAACTGTGTACTTGTTGTGATGAAATGCATGGTATGAGTTCTAATGGATATATGTGATATGGTCTTGTTATATGCACTATGTTGGTCTTAATGACTATATGATGAAGGTTTTGTTGACTTGAATGATTTTGTCTTCACTTACTTATTGATATATGAATTGGATGTCAATGCTTGTGGTCTCATGGTAGGTCTAATAAGTATGTGTGAGGTTATGGGGCTTCATATGTATTGCACTAGTAGGTATAGATTGGCATTATGAGTAAGGTTTCATAAGGTTTTATGTGATCAAAAATAAGTATATATGCATAATATCAAGGGCTTACTGTAATGTTTTTGTGTCTTGGCCTAAGTGTGTCTTTTATGTATTATACTTCTATGATGGTAAGTGTTTGCTTATATAAGTTGTATGAATGATTCCTTGTGGCCTTAAGGTGATGCATTTCACTAAGTATCACTAGAGGTTTACTTGGGAGGTTAATAAGTTCATTGAAGGAGTTCACTGCAAAAAAGAAAATGCTCAGTGTAAAGTAGGACTAGCCCACTGTAAACTAACCTCAAATATGGCTTAAATTCTATATGTGATTGTATATGATGTTTGGATTTTGAATATTTCTATATAAAGTATGTGGTGATATAAGATCTATTGTATATGTCACATCCGAGTTTACCCCCTAGATGTAACCGGCGTCATCGTTCTTTTCAAGGACTAAGACTAGACTCTTAGTCTCATGTCATTACATTCATAGGTTGAAAATGCGGAAAATTTAAAACTTTCATTATAACTACTTGGAGGTTTAAATAGACCTCTACATACACATAAATATATTAATATCGAGTATACATAGACCCTTTGTATCGAAAGGTTACATAACCCTCTACGTTTATTGCACATACATATAGTCTCAACGACTGTCTCATCTCATACTATTTAAAACGATTATCACAATATGGACATATCCCTTACATCAATCCAACAAGACCCCATATAGGTCATACATAAGTATAGTACTTAATTAAAAAGGAAATAAATGAAAGAGTCACTAAGCTCATAACAATCCCTTAAGCAAGAAGATGGCATTGCCCTCGAAAGTTGAGGACCTACCCCACTTTGATGAAATAAAGAATCCAAGGCTTCAACAATGTCGCCTTCAGAACTCTTCAATGACCAGAACCTAAAATATTTGGAAAATGGAAGAAAATGAGGTCAGTTTCCACAGGTTCTAAGTATGAGAACTTATGCACATACTCAAGCAAAATATGCTAAAAGGGACTTTTTAGTCAAAACATGCAATTTTACCCCTTTAAGGGCCTAGTGCAAAGCTAAGCAAGTCATATAAATCAACCAAACAAACATTTTTACTAGCTCAAGAAGTAATACTTATCCAAACATAGTTGAAAACCATGATTCACTACAATTCTAACATCAAGGAATAATATCACAAGAATGAATAAGAGTCAATCATATCATAATACGCAAGCAACTACTGATGAATCCTTATCAAGTCAACAAGTTCAATGACCAAGCAAATCCCCATAACCTTACTCAATCAAGTATCCTCAATACCAAAACATAACCAATGTCCAACTTTATATATCGCGACATTTATATTTACATTTCATCATATATTAACATTATAAACCAACGTATATTAATAAATAAACTAATCAACATATAGTATCAACAATGTGTTATGGTCATCATATATACATCTAATAATATCATAACATGAATTTATATAAAAACCTCCTCCTAAGACTCCGCTCAAGGGTAACTAGTGAAATGTTTAGGTCGAGTCCCATACCCCTACATAGACTAGCTAGACCCCTTAGGTTATCCAAGTTAGATTTCAAGTCCTTTAATTTGTTTTACCTTTTCGGGAACATCTTTCCCTTACCGTCATAAACCACATGAGATAGTGTGGAATCTGGTGTCATAAAACCCTACACCGAAAGAAGGCGTACTACTTGCCAAGGTAGTACCAAAACATGAAACATAACAACTACGTGGATCCACTAGCTAGTATTCCTATGTGGGGGAGTACTTCAATAACTAGGAGATTTAGTTTGTACCCTCTTTATGCAGCACGCATTATAGTCTCTAATCACAAGAGTAATGTAGTGTTCCTACCTTCCCTATGTGGGCATGGACACTCCTCAATCTAGTTCACTCGGTGCTAAGATAGAGTCCCTTTTTAAATGTCTTTAAGCCTTTAATTAACAAGCATAGCTTTGTTTAGGTCATAGGTTCTACCCCTTGTATAATCATCATCTTCAATAGCTCACTAAGAATCGTACGAGTATAAGTCCTTTCATCACAATCCATGTAAGTGAGGCTAACACACTAGCATTTCATTGCATATCAAGACACACTGATAGTTTTCACCATCGTTATATCACATACACCTTAATCAACATCAAAACATTGTCTTAATTCAACATCATACCACCTATAATCCTAATATAAGGCATACTCAAATGTAATATCATAACTTAACAACAATTAATCACACCTAGAAATAAAGATGGAGATTCTAAGACTTACCAAGTCTTCCTCATTGTCTATCACCAAGGTCTTACCATAAACCCATAAATAAACCCAATTTGGGGAGTAAAATCATCACACAAAGATAACCAATAATATAACAAGGCCAATTGCATCTCTATAACACAATTCAACACTAAATTATACCTTAAGACAAGATACATAGGCTAATTCCATATCACAATTAATAACCTAAATCACATCGAAATAATTAGAATTATAGGACTATAATTCATCTTAATTTAATCATAATAACACCATAGCATAGTAATCAAATCAACAAACAACTCAATTGAATGATCACAATACAATATAGGTCAAGATCACAACCTAGGGTTAGGCATGGAGGATCATATTCTTCAATTTAGACCAAACCACTAACGATTGACATAATCAAGTTTAAATGCATGTTAATCTATTCAATATAATCCACAGAAATTATTAACAACTCAATTTAGAACTTAAATTTCGTAATTGGATGAAACCCACAACAAAACTCAACTTTTGAAATATATGTTGAAGGAACCCTTTGAGGAAAGAGTCTCAAAGGTGAATTAGATCCCATAACTTAAAGTTTGACAACATATTGATGGTGAATTAGGCCCTTTTCAGCCCCCAAACGCTAATCCTTGCTAGCCTTCAATGGTGAGCTCAAGTAGAGCGAGAAATAAGAGAGAAGGAAGAGAACTTATTTGTGAGTTGTGTTTAGATTAATGAGAGTTGAGACCTTCTCAACCAGACTATGTGTGGGACGACAGTGGCATCGTCGCCCAGTCGATCCACGCACATGCTGTATTTTGTAAGCCCTCACCTTCACAGTTCTTTGACCAGAACCACGGATGTGCAGCACGGAGGAGGGCTTGTCGGTCGACTGACCCACAATCCGTCATTCGTGGTGTCGTTTGTGACAAGTGTAATTTGTTGCATATTTTAAGTTAGTCATAATTAATTAATTATGTAGTTTGGCGGTTATTAGGGTATTAGGGGAGCCTAACTAAGTTAATTAACCCCCCCATATAAAGACCCCGAGTCCATTAGTCTAATACAACTCTCAGAACAAGACTCTCTTCTTACATGGCAGCCTCTATCTCATAAGAGTTATTGTGAACCCATTTTTCAACTAGGGAAAGGACACCTCTCATGTCTAGTCCATCGGTTCTAATCTTAAGTCCCTTTGTGAATAACCTTTAAGTCATTTTTTATTCATAAATCTTATCAAAATTCATAGAAGATTAACTCCTTGTATAAACATGATCATGAAATCTTTAGGATTAGATGGGAATTTCGTTTCATAACCCTTTGTTTTTGAGGTTAACATATCATACATCATCTTGTGTAAAGCATACAAAAGAATATCATAAACTTTCATTATCGTATTCCTATCATGATCTCACAATTAGCATATTCATAGACCAATGATATATGCATAGCATCATCATACATACTTCATTAGAATTATAACATCATTTATAGGCCAACATAAACATCATAAAGTAATCACGACTTTAGAAGACTTACCTCTTGCTTCCAAGATCCTTATTCAAGATCTTATATTCAATATACAACAACCATCCAACAACAGAGTGAAATACTTAATAGCATAATCAATACTAAAACTTCAAGTCATATACAAGATCAATTCATAACTTAGGATGATTAAAACTGGTCATTTAAGAGTTAATTCACATCTTAGTTCCTATCCCAATGTTTACATGAAATCAAGCAGTAGATATAATACGTTCGAAACCATAAATCTGATAACGACATGTTTCACACGAAAATATAACATTTACAAGCCAAACATTTGATAAAATATACTTTATCAACCATAGAAAACAATTATGTTGCATCGATAGTTATAAATCTAGAGTTAGGAAGAAAACCCGTTTTGTAGATTAAATACCATAAAAGTTTGAAATCTTGAAAACCATATTTGAAATGACCTCTTGGGGAAAGGAATATCAAGAGTGAAAAACTCATACCTTATTGACGAATAATCCATGAATTTTGGATGAAAATCTTGAAGTCTTGGTCTTCTTCCTTAAGCTCTTCTTGTTCTTCAATGGAGTTTGGAAAAGAGAGTGTTATTGAGAGAGATGAGAGAAAATTTGTTTGATTTGATTTGTAGCGTGTTAAAGTGGTAAATGAACTATAATCCATATATAGTCGTCCTATAAAAACCCAAAAGACCCTTCACTTAAATAGATCTTTTTATGGAGTTAAATTACCAAAAAGACAACTTAAAAGAATTTAAAAAGTGGTTGCGCGTTGCAGGGCCAATTCGCATTATTTTTCTGAATTTTTGGGTTGAGGCAGTGAGGTTCATGTCAGCCTTGCATAGCGAGACTGCCTCTCAATTCTTGAGACCGAGTGCCTCGTGAATGTTGTGTGCCACGCACCACTTCTCCAATCTTGCTCATGAAGGCTGCTTTATCACCTTCTATCCATGTTGGGGTCCTCCCCAAGGACCCTTCAGGTGGTTCTTGGGGTGTCGTTACCAAACGTTTGGACCCTTTGTGCCACACTCTACCAATCCAAATTCTTTTTACAAGTTTTGGACATCATTCGACACTGGAAACCTTCACCAAACATAGGGACGTCAACTAGTTCAAATTAACTAGTTTCCGGACATCGAGGTCTTTCTTTGTCGTTTTGGTTCTAACCTTTTCTAAATGTGTTTATTACATTAATAAGTCTGTAAATATCATTTTAAACATTATTCAATAAATAAAGTTCTAGTCTAAGTCATGTCATTTCAGGAGTGTTACATTATCCCCCACCCCACCCCAGGAACATTCGTTCCCGAATGACACTAAAATCATTTTGGAGGGTAAGGATAGGCTCAATTATAGAAGCCCAACCAACAACAACATAAAGTCAAAATTAGTCACATCTCATAGGATTACTACACAAATCCTTTCAACACATATCACAATATTACAAATATCACTCAATTTATTATGCACAACATATAAGAGCTTCATATTCAAAATACATAGTGAGGAACTTCCTTCTCAACATTATCATGAGCTCAACATACATCAAGGAGATACCATGTTATCATTATTCTCAAGAAAACAACCAAACACAAAAATTCAAAGAAGACACATGCATATATATTTCATATAAGTGCAAGAATAGAGTATGAAAGCATTTTCTTAAAATTCAAGTTGGTACAAATTTTACCACTACATACACCTATCTAGAAATTAAGTCAATTTCATATTTTACTTTATTAAATTTCTTTTTTAAGAGGAATATCTAACCTCAAGGAGTAAAAGGAGAGGGTAGCGGGACTTCATGTTGGCTTCAGCCTCCCATGCTACACCCTTGACAAGATGGTTCCTCCATAGAACTTTTACAGAGGCAACCTCTTTGTTCCTCAACTTCTTGACTTGGATATCTAGGAGCTCAACCGGAACCTCTCCATAGGAGAGATTCTTATCCACCCCTAAACCTTCAATAGACAGAATGGATATCGGGTCACCTATGCATTTCTTGAGCATACAAACATGAAACACCGGATGAACCAAAGCTAGTTTACTAGGTACTTTCAACTCATACGCAACCTTTCCAATTCGTTGTAATACATCATAAGGACCAACATAGCGGGGACTTAACTTCCCCTTTCTACCGAATCTCATCACCCCTTTTATAGGTGAAATCTTCAGAAATACATGATGACCTATTTCAAACTCAAGGCCTCTTCTTTTATTGTCAGCATAAGACTTTTACCGACTATAGGTTGTCTTCAATTCATATCTTATGATTCAAACCTTCTCTATAGCCTCATACATAATCTCAGGACCAAGTAGTGAGGACTCACCAACCTCAAACCATCAAAACGAAGACCTACATCTTCTATTATTAAGAGCTGTATAAGGTGCCATGGAGTTGCTCGAATGGTAACTGTTGTTGTAGGAGAACTCAATCAAAGGTAGATGATCATCCAAACCTCCTTTCAAATCAATAACACGGGCTTTAAACGTATCCTCAAGGGTCTAAATAATATGTTACGTTTGGCCATCCGTACGAGAATGACAAGCAGTGCTAAGTTTTACTTGAGTATCGAAACCTTTTTAAAAAGCTTTGAAAAAACTAGAAGTGAATTGGCCACCTCCATCCGAAAAGATGGACAATGGAATCCCATAAAGACTCACAATCTCATTAAAGTAGATTCTTGCATAATCTTCGGCATTATAAGTAGACTTAACAAGAATAAAATGGACAGATTTGGTCAACCTATCCACAATAACCCATATAGAATCGTTTTGTCTCCGGTTTCGAGGAAACCCAACAACAAAATCCTTTCACTTCCAAGTAGGTACATCCATGATTTGGGTTAAACTACCTGGTTTTAAATGCTCGACTTTAACTTGTTGGTATCTTGTGCACTTAGCAACAAACACTGCTATGTCCCTTTTTAAACCATCACACCAATAGACCTCTATAAGGTCATGATACATTTTGGTGGCACCCAGATGTATAGAATAGCGAGAACCATGTGCTTCTTCTATAATTCGATTTCTCAAATCCTCAACATCCGATACACATAATCTCCCTTGGTACCTAAGAACACCATCCCCCCTTGGAAGAATGACTCAATGAGCTTACTAAGTACAATTTTCTTCAACTCCATCAATAGAGGATCAAGGTGCTGCTTAGATTTTACCTCCACCACAAATGATGAATCGGAGTTATGATGGACCATAAAACCACCATTTGGAGAATCTTCTAACCACACACCTAAATGAGCCAACCTATGAACATTTTTCGGAAGTTCTTTCTTGTCTTTTTCACATGAGACACACTACCCACAGTCATACGAATCAAAGCATCTGCAACCACATAAGCCTTGCAAGGATGGTAAAGGACATTCATGTCTTAATCCTTCAAAAGTTCTAACCATCTTCCCTATAGGACATTCAACTCTTTTGTGTAAACACTTATTGAAGAATTTTATAGTCAATAAATATATCAACATGCACACCACAAAAGTAATGTCTCCATATTTTTAAGGAAAAAACTACAGCATCTAACTCAAGATCATGGTTTGGATAATTCTTCTCTTGAATTTTAAGTTGCCTACCAGCATAAGTAATCACCTTTACATGTTGCATGAGGACACATCCCAAGCTTACTTATGAAGCATCTTAATACACTACAAACCCTTTATTACCCTCCGGTAAAGTCAACACAAGAGCAGAGGTAAGCTTATTTTTCAACTCTTGAAAACCTTTTTCACAATCTAACACCCAACCGAGCCAACCTATGAACATCTTTCACTAGATCTTTCAAGGCATTTTCTACATGAGACATACTACCCATGGTCATACGACTTGGATCATCCACAACCATATTGGTTTTGCCGGGTGGTAGAGAACACTTATGTCGTAATCCTTTAACAATTCCAACCACTTTCCTGGCCAGAGATTTAACTCCTTTTGAGAAAATATGGATTGAAGATTCATGTGGTCGGTATACACATCAACATGGACACCATACAAATAATGCCTCCATATTTCAAGGCAAATACCACGACCACTAACTCAAGATCATGAGTTTGATAATTCTTCTCATGCACCTTAAGTTGTCTAGAAGCATAAGCTACTACTTTCCCATGTTGCGTAAGGACACACTCTAAACCCACTCGGGATGCATCATAATAGACGACGAAACCCTTGGTGCCCTCCGATAAAGTCAACACCGAAGCGGAGGTAAGCCTATCTTTCAAGATCTGGAAGTTTTTTTCACATGCATGTGACCACTCAAATTTCACACTCTTTTGGGTCATGGTAGGCAGGGGAGAAGCAATGGACGCAAAACCATCCACGGACCTCCTATAGAACCCCGCTAGACCCAAGAAATACCTAATGTTGGTTGGAGTCAATGGTCTAAGCCAATTTTTAACCGTCTCAGTCTTCCTTGAATCAACTTCAACTCCCTCACTAGAGATGATATGACCAAGAAATTCCACCGACCTCAACCATAACTCACATTTGCTATACTTGGCAGATTGTTGATTTTCCTTAAGCACTTGCAACACCACTCTCAAATGGTCCATGTGTTCACCCTCATTTTTCAAATATACCAAGATTTTGTTAATGAACACAATGAAAAATGAACCTAGGTAAGTTCAACACACCCTATTCATGAGGTCCACAAAGTCTTCAGGGCATTAGTGAAATCAAAGGACATTACTAGAAACTCATAGTGACCATATCTAGTTCGAAATGTCATTTTTAGTATATTTTTTTCCCCTCACACTAAGTTGGTGATACCCCGATCTCAATTCCATCTTAGAAAGTAGTTTTCCCCTTGGAGTTGATCAAACAAGTCGTTAAACCGAGGGAGAGGATACTTGTTCTTAATAGTGACTTTATTGAGTTGGCGATAATCAATGAACATTCTAAGAGACCCATCATCCTTCTTCACAAACAATACCGGTGCACCCCATGGAGAAATACTAGGTCTACTAAAGCCCTTGTCTAGTAAATCTTTTATTTGAGCCTTCAACTCTTTCAATTCGACCGGATCCATCCGATAAGGAGGAATTGAAATGGGGTTGGTATCCGATAGCAAGTCAATACAAAAATAAATTTCCCATTTGGAAGGGATTCTGGGAAGATTATTAAGAAAGATATCCGGAAATTCCCTGACTACGGGGACTAGCTCAATGGGAGGATTTTCGGAGTCTAAATCTTTGACTTTTACAATATGGTATGAACACCCGTTGAGATCATTTTACAAGCCTTACGACAAGAGATGATACGATCTCTAGGAATGGAATTTCCCCTTTCCACTCTAAGACGGGTTAAATTTGGAAGATTGAACTTGACAATTCTTGTTCTATAATCAATGGAAGCAAAACAACCATGCAACCAATCCATCCCCAAAATGAAATCGAAATAGACCATATAAAGTTCTACTACTTCAACATGAGTAACTCTACTGGGCAACATTACAGGAAAATTTCTATATACCCTCTTCGCAACAACCGACTCACCTACTGGGGTAAACTGAAAGGTTCATTTAGGATTTCGGGCAAAACATCAAACTTACGAGCTATCAAGGGAGTAATAAAGGATAATGTAGCACCCTGATCATGTAAAATATAAACATCAATCGAGAAGACTTGTAACATACCGGTAACCACATGGGGAGAACTCTCTTGTTCACCCCTAGAGCGAAGAGCATATTAGTGATTCTTCTTTGGAGCATCCACATTAGAACCACTAGCTTCAGATTTCCCACTTCCTTTGTCTTTCCCCTTCAAATTAGGGCCATCCCTAACCTTGTGGCCACTCTTGCCACTCCCAAAGAAATTGTCCGTCCCAACTAGGCAATCACCATAATGTTTCTTGCCATACTTTCCACAAGTTTGCTTCTTGCTTGGTAAACTAGTACATCTTCACTTTTGTGACTTAGGGTTAGACACCCTATACTCACGAGCTTTGGGAAATTTGGAAGGATCTAATCCGATTACCTATCTTGAATTTCCAACCTCCCCTTTTAAACACCACCATCATAAGACTTGACCCTCTTGGCCTCTCTATTCTTTCTCCTTAACCTAGTTTCTTCCACTTGTTGATCATGAACCATGAGAAGAGAAATATCCATATTATCATGAAACTTAGTCAAATGACATTCTTCTACCAATTCTTTGGACACTCTCATAAGAAAATGAATCATTTTATCACTTGGGTTTGAAACCAAGGATGGATCATATTTTGACAACTTAGTAAACTTCAAAGGTAGTCAAGTACACTTATACTTCCTTAACGAAGGTTGATGAGTTCTTCCTTCTTATCTTCCCTCATCTCTATAAGAAAAAACCTATCAAGGAAAATCCTCTTGAATATCTCCCAAGATACGGACCACCCCTTAGTGCCGTATTATCTCTCCATTGTGTGTACCAAGTTTGGGCCACATATTTTAGTTGATAGGCCGCCAACTCATCATTCTTAATTGAGGTCACACCCATATTATAGAGAATCTGATAGAACTCATCGAGGAAATCTTGAGGCTCTTCATCCACTTTTGACCCAAAGAACATTGGTGGATTCTTTCTGAAGTCTCTCAAATGAGATGCCATAGTGTTAGCATGTTGAGACACTTGAGGTCCAACCTCTCTATTTACTTGGGCCGTCATGGCTTAAACTTAAGAAGTGAAGGCATTAGCTTGTGAAGTCATATCTTGGCCAAATTGAGAAAAGTTGACCTTTTTTCTTTATCGGTCATCGGTGGAGGAACAACTGGAACTTGATCACCCATAGCAACTTCTTCAAGGGGAGGGACTTCATTTTTTTGCAGAGGATCTTTGTTGTCATGATCACCCGCATTAGCAATCCCATTCCTCGATCGTTCATGCCGCTGCCCTTCGAGTGTTCCTAACTATAACCAAAATAAAAGGTTTAGATGAAAGCACATAATATAGGACTCTAGAGGACGACATAGGAGTACAACAAGATGAAGATTTCCTAAACATCACAAGTCTCTCATTAATAAGTATGGTGCACTTCACAATTATGATTAAGAATCTACATAGACGTGATTAAATGAGACATTGACCCTAAAGATATTCAACATCATGCTCTGATACTAAGTTTTTCACATCCGGGAAGTACCCCCTAGACGGAACCTGCGTCGTCGTCCTTGGAGAGGACTAAGACTAGCCTCTTAGAATTCATCATTGCATTCATACTTTAAAAAGTACAGAAAATTAGAACTTTTCATCTACATATACTTCATGAGGTTTACTTAAACTTCTCACTTACACATAATATATATTCATAGCGAGTTTAATAGACTCCTCGTATAAGAAGATTACATAGTGTTCTACTTTTATGCCACATATAAGTAACATACATAATATAGAACAATATGGGCATAAACCTTATACTTATGTATAAATGACACTTAGGACATACAACAATATCTTGAAACTATAAGAGTGAAATAATATTCTTTAGACTATAACAATGTAACATAGATAGAGTGAGAGAAAGGCATCATCCTCGGAACATGAGGACATACCCACACTTGCAGAAATGATCAAAGCCTTCCTTCAAAAGTGGTCATGAAACCTTCAACGAATGAAACCTAAAACATTGGGGAAAAGGTAGAAATAGGGGTTAGCACATCACTTGTACTAAGTATAGAACATATTCAGAAACAACATAGAAATCATGCTAAAAAGGACATTTGTTCAAAACCATGGCAAGATATTTTGAAAAGCCTTATGCAGAATCAAGAACACATAAGAGACAATAACCATGTAATCCTTAAGTCAATAGCATATTCAACACAAGACTAACATCATCAAGTATAACCAAGTCCACATTATTCATAGCATAATAGAACCATAGACAACACACATCCAACATCATCTTAAATCAACAAAGCATATATAAGAGTTTATGTCATAACACCACATACAAGACCCTTACTCATAAACCCCATCAAGTCTACAAGTGTAATGAACAAAGTAAAGCCCCATAACCTTACTCAATCAATCAAATTAAATAAAGGATCACACGAAATTCTTAACATCACATAACATGGCATTTAGAGTAGTCATCATCATAGTTTACATAAAATAGACCAATAACATGTTCATACATGAAACCAACATCTTATAGTATGATTAGAATATAAAGTTAACACATGCATTCCTTTCACTTTATAAGAGCATAAGACTATAGGAACATAATCCCAAGACTTCCCTCAAGTCCAACTAGAGCAATGTATAGGTAGAGTCCATACCCCTACCAAGACTAAGTCATTAACCCCTTAAGTCATCCTAGTTAGAGTTCACTTTATTACTTCATTTTTACCTTTGGGAACATCTTTCCTTAACCGACATAAACCACATGATCTAACGTGTAATCCGGTGTCATGAAACCCTACACCAAAAGAAGGTAGACTACTTGACAAGGTAGTACCAAACATGTACATAGAATCTAGGTGGATCCACTAGCTAGTATTCCTAAGGGGGCAACATAGTTCAATAACTAGGAGATGTGTTTGGGAACCTCTTTATGCTACATGCATTATAGTCTCCAATCTCATGAGTACAAAAGTGAACCTACCTTCCCTATGTGGGAAGGGACATTCCTTACTACTAGTTCACTCGGTGCTACGCTAGTGTCCCTTTTGAAATGTCTTTCTTTAACAATCATAACCTTGCTTAGGTCATAAGAGAATAGCTCCTTGTATAGTCGTAGTCATTATATCAATAGGAATTGCATGACAACACCTTTCATTACAACCCTCATATGTAATATTGGCACATTAACATCATTATATCATAGTAAGGCATATAGGTACTTCGTAACCAACTTTATATCATTACATCTTAAGCTTAATCTTACAATAACATAATCAGTACATTTCAATTGCATCATCATACCACACCTACTTAATCCAATTACAATAAATACATCAATTGAACTTCATCACCAAGTACAAGCCATCATAATTGAAGTAAAGGTTTAGGATATTAAGACTTACCCAATCTCATTAAAGATCCATCATCATGGTGTTACCATAAAACAAGTCAATTCAATAAAATAATAGGTGTAATAACATCAATCAATAGTAATTAACAAAATAATGAAGTCAATTTCATCATTATAACTCAATTCAACACTAGTTCATACCAGAGTTATGGACTTGGGTCAATTTCATGATCTATTCCACAAATTAGGTTAACCTATCAAGAAATTGAATAATTGAATCATAATACATCATTATACAAGCATAATAATCTAAAAAAAAACCATAGACAATAAAATTTAGATGATCAATTTCGTATAAGAAAGAAACCAACATGAAACTCATCTTTTTGAAATTAATTTTGGAAGAACCCTTTGGGGAAAGGATTCCCAAAGATGAAAGATTACCATACCTTGTTATTTGTTGAAGATTTATGGAGAAAATCACTCTTTTTTATGCCATAAATACCTTTTCCTAGACCTTCAATGGAGTCTTTGGGAGAGAGAAAGTAGAGAGAAAGAAGAGCAATTGGGTTGGGAATTTGAGGTAGTTGGGTTAGTTAAATTAGGCTTAGGTCTTTATATAAGTCCTTAACTAACTTAATTAGACCTAACCTAACCCCTTATTAATTATTTAACCAACTAATTAATCAAATGAAACAACTTACAATTACCTAGTAAAAGTTGGACCTAACGTACGAGACCTTGACCTACGGGTCGTAGGTCAGTCGACCGTGCCTTGGACCAGCCATTCTGCACAAATATCGTTTTGGTTAGAGATTTTCCAAAATGATCCTTTTGAAAAATGTTTAAGTGACCATCGATGGATACAATCGACGCCCCATGGATTGGACCACGCTCACAACTGTCGATTGCTACTGTCCCATGACAACGTCTTGGCCAAAATGAAAGGGTCCTTCTCAAGGACCCTTAGGATGGTCCTTGGGGAGTCATACCCAGACGTTTGACCCTAAACCTATTTTATTATGTGTTAAACACATTTTAACCAAATTTCATCAATTTTTGACTCTTGAAATCCCTTGAAATAGGCTAAGGCACACTAGCATCTTTTTCACTAGTCTCCGAATGTCATGGGCGTTCCTTGACGTTTTGACTCTAAAACTTCCTAAATGACTTTTATACTCTATTATTGACATTAAAATAGTGTTATAAACCTTAGAAACTCATGTGAGTCTCTAGAATAGATTTTGGATTTTTCAGAGTGTTACAAGGAGGTAGCTCATGTAGATGATAAAGCTCAGTGTTATGCTTTTCTAGGAAAAACTGAGGCGGAGGCATTTGATGCGGTGATCACGGGTTCTATTCTTGCCTATGACCAGATGGATAATTTGTAATTTGATCTGGTTCCACTTATTCTTTTGTGTTTGTGATATTTGCCTCTGAATTTCATATGTTGTGTGATGTCCTTGATGCCTTTATCCTGTTCGTACCCATGTTGGAGAGTCAGTTATAGTCACCCACGTCTTCACACTTTCCTTATTTTATTTATGGGATTTCAGACTAAGGTTGATTTTTGTGATTTTGGATATGTCTTATTTTGATATTGTCCTAGGCATGACTTGGTTGTCCCCCTATCATCTTGGCTTTAATTTTAATACTAAGTGTGTGACTTTAGAAATTCTTGTAAGGGAAAGATTAAAGTGGGAAGGGGTACACAAAACTAAGTAAGCTAAGATTATATCCTTCATTCGGTCTAATAAACTAGTATAGCATGGTTGTTTAGCTTATTTGGCTAATATTAGGGATGTTGAGATTGAGGCTCCGTCCATTGGGTTTATTTCTATTGTGTCTGAGTTTAGTGAAGTATTTCCCAATGGCTTCCCTGAAATGTCTCCGGATAGAGACATAGAGTTTTGTATTTATTTAGAGCCCGGTACTCATCCCATTTCAATTCCTCCGTATTGCATGACTCTGGAGAATTAAGAGAGCTTAAGGCTCAAATCCAAGATCTCCTTGATAAGTGATTTATTCTTCCTAGTTCTTCCCCATGGGATGCTCCAATTTTTTTTGTCAAGAAGAAGGATGGTAGCATGAGGATGTGTATAGGATACCGACAATTGGATAGAGTCACTATTAAAATAGGTAGCCCTTGCCAAAAATAGATGATCTCTTTGATCAATTTCAAGGTGTAGCGATCTTCTCTAAGATTAACTTGAGATCTTGGTATCATCAATTAAAAATTAGGATGGATTATGTACCCTAGACAACGTTTATTTAGGAGCGTTATGAGCATTATGAATTCTTGGTGATCTTGTTTGGGTTGACTAATGCGCTTGAAGCATTTATGAGCTTGATGAATGGGGTGTTCAAGCCATTTCTTGATTCCTTTGTTATAGTATTTATTGATGATATTTTGTTTTATTCGAGAAGTGAAGAAGAACATATTGACCATCTTCGTACTATTTTTGGTGTTCTTGGGAAGCAAAAGTTATATGCAAGATTTTCCAAGTTTCAAAGTTTGTCAAAATTGATTGCGTTTTTGGGGTATGTAGTGTGAAAATACAGGGTAAGGATAGATACACAAAAGATTAAGGCATTTAAAAATTGGGTACGACCAGGTTTGGTTACTAAAATTAGGAATTTCGTGAGACTCGCTAGTTATTATTGTCATTTTGTTAAGAATTTGGATTTAATTGCTACTCACTTGACCAATATGATCGAAAAGGAGGTACTATTTAAATGGACTGAAAAATGTGAGGAGAGCTTCCAAAATCTTAATACACTTTTGAACAACCACGCCCATCCGAGCATTATCGGTTGAGGGTAAGGAATTTATTATTTATTATGAAGCTTCACATTCTGGTTTGATTGCAGTGTTGATGCAGGATAAAAAAAATGCCATAGCTTATGCCTTGCGTATATTTAATTTGCATAAAAGGAATTATCCCACTCACAATTTAGAATTAGAGGCGGTGGTGTTTGCTCTTAAGAACTGGTGAAATTATCTTTGTGATGTTATGTGTGAGGTATTTACTAATCATCGCAGTTTGCAGCATGTATTTACTCAAAAGGTTTTGAATTTGAGACAATGAAAATGGATGCAATTACTCAAGCATTATGATATGACCATTCAATACCATCCAGGCAAGGCTAATGTGGTGGTAGACGCTTTGAGTAGAAAAGCAGTAAGTATTGGTATTTTAGCTTACTTGAGTGTAGCCAAGCGACCTTTGGCCAAGGAAATCCAGGACTTAAATCTAAATTTATGTAGTTAGTCATCTCCAAATAGGTGGGGTGTTATATAGTATGAAGCTAAGTCCATGTTCATAGAGGATATCAAAGCCAAATAATTCGAAGATGGGAATTTTGAAGAACTTTGAACGAAGATTGCAATTGGTAAGTCCCATAAGACGACTCTTGATGCGGATGTAGTACTCAACCATAAGGGTAGAATTTTTGTTCCTCGACTAGGTGACTCAATTAAAAAATTATGAGTGAAGTCTCATGGTTCGCGATATTCTATTCATCCGGGTATGACCAATATGTATAGAGATTTGAAGAGAATTTATTGGTGGTCAGGGATGAAGAAAGAAATATCATATTTCATGGTGAATTGTCAGAATTGTCAACAAGTGAAGTATGAACATCAAAGGACGGTTGTACTACTTCAAAGGATGGTAATTCTGGAATGGAAGTGGGAAAGAATAACTACGAATTTTGTGATTGGTCTCCCAACTCAATTTTAGGACAACCTTTCATCCCCAAACGGATAAAAAATCACAAAGGGCAATTCAAGTGTTGGAAGACATGTTGAGAGCTTGTGTGATTGACTTTGGAAGGCATTGGTATAAGTTCTTACCATTATGTGAATGTTCGCAACAAATTTTTGTAAGTGCTAAAAACCCACTACAAGCAAAATAAATAAAAGAAAAATGTGATTTTATTTATAAATTGTGTGAGTACAATTTTATTTTTCTCTTGGTTCTTCTCTCCTAAGTTTCTCTGTTATTCGAGGTCCCTTAGTAGCGTATTTATCGAATGTAGGATTATGTAGACCTCCGTAAGATGTATTTGATTTCAGGAATGTTTGAAAGCGCTTCGGCATTGCAAGTTGATCTCCAGGAAAAACCCCGTTGATCAATCCTTTGAAGAGCTATGTACTTGATGTTGTAGCTTATGTAGACCTCCTTGAGATGTATTTTATCTTTGAAAACATTCGAAAGTGCTTCATCATTGCAAATCAATCTCAGGGAAGAACTCTGTTGATCACTCCTACGAAGATCTATGTAGTTGATGTTGTAGATTTCTCCAATTGCAGAATGCTTTTTGAAGTGTTATATTCATGCCTTTCAATGTCATGTCCATACCCTATTTTTAATTGTAAGGGGTGGACAAGGTTGCTTGTGATTTGCCAAAGGATGTCATTTTGACACTTGGCACATTGTGATTCATTCTTGCATTTGACTGAGACTACCACCTCATTTGGATACGTGGCATCACCTTGTTGGTCTTCGATGTCTAGTCATTGAGACATGTAGCATGAGTTTGGGCTTCAAGGTGAAATGGACCTTGGACTTGAATTCAATAAAAATTGACTTATTTATTTGTAAATCCCAAATTAATCATTCAACCCAAATAAACATGGATTTAATCCATATTTGTATGAATTAAATTTAGTAAAATTTATGTGTCTACAAATGCCTCCTACTTCAATCCTTGTTGAAATGTAGGTTAACCGACAATTGGTGACAAGACTTGAAGTATTCATAAATGTGTTTTCATTTTTTGGAACTTGTCAACGTGTAGCCTTGTCGAAATTAACAACGAGAGTTGAAGTCTTTATGAATGCATTTTTGAGACTTCAAGGGTATTTGTTGCTTGACCACCACGAGGACCCTGTATATTGATTTCAAATATATGGTTCTAGTGAGTAGTAACATTGTGTGATATTCCTTGTAAGGTGTGCGAAAGAACAAGAAGATTGATTGGATTTTGAATGATATAAAGGAATATCAACTTTCCTTTGGTTGATTTTGTAAGAATCATTCTTGATATCTTGAGACTTATTTCTTTCCTTTTGAGTGCTAGCAGCTTCCGTTTAGATGGTAGAAATTGATATGATTTGCTTCTTCCAATTTTACCAAAGTTTTCCTTGTAAAAGAAATACAAATTTATCAAAGGACATTCTATATAAGAATATCTCATGTACAATAGAATCATTAGAAAAATGATTCTTCTAACCAAATCAATGTGGAACTCCATATTCGGTGTCTTCCTTTCTCAATTTTGTGCAGTCCCATCAAAAATTCGTTATCTTAGTGTTAAAAATGTCCAAATAACAAGTGGCTTGGTTTGTAAGAAACCAAATTCGTAGGACTGCGACATGTCCAAAATTTAGCGTTAAACACCTTCCAGATTGACGGGAATCAATTTTTGAAGTCGGATACAAAATCTGTCAGTTCTTCTGACAGCTATGCACAATCTCGCCTACAAAATCTGTCAGTTCTTCTCACACTATGCGCAATCTCGCCAAAACATCATTTTCTTGGTTTTCGAATATTCAAACGATGACCGGATTGATTATGGAGATTCTAGAATTCTATTACTACAACATATCTAAAAATCAAAGTTAGACACATTTTGAATCGACGGGAATCAGTTTGTGAAGTTGGACCCCAAATCTGGTAGTACTTCTCACTGATCTGTGCAATCTTTCTAAAACATCATTTTATTGGTTTAGGAGAATTCAAATAAAGAGAGGCTTGATTCTGGAGAAACTATACTTTGGTTATTACGACATATCCGAAAATCAACGTTATAAGCCTTTCAAAACGGCTGGAATCAATTTCCAAAGTTGGATCACAAATTTGGAAGTTCTTCTAACAGCTATGCGCAATCTCTCCAAAACAACACTTTCTTGGTATAGGAGAATTCAAACGATGAGAATATTGATTCTGGAGAAATTAAAACTTGGGTACTAAGACATATCCGAAAATTAACGTTAGAAGCCTTTCGAATCGGCGGGAATCAATTTCCGAAGTTGGACCCTAATCTGGCATTTCTTTTCACAGATATGTGCAACCTCGCCAAAACATTATTTTCTTGATGTAGGATCATTCAAACGATAAGAGTCTTGAATATTGAGAAACTATACTTCTATTACTATGACATATCCAAAAATCACAATTAGAAACCTTTCAAATCGACAGGAATCAATTTTCTAATTTGGACCCCAAATCTGGTAGTTCTTCTCACAGCTATGTGCAATATCTCCAAAATATCAGTTTCTTCGTGTAGGAGCATTCAATCAATGATAATATTGATTCTGGGAAAATTAAACTTTGGATAATACGACATATCCAAAAATCAACATTAGAAGCCATTTAAATCGGCAAGAATCAATTTCCAAAGTTGGATTATAAATCTGGAAGTTCTTCTCACACCTATGCGCAATCTGGCCAAAACATCATTTTCTTGATGTAGGAGCATTCAAACGATGAGTGGATTGATTTTAGAGAAACTAGACTTTGGGTACTACAACATATCCGAAAACACATGTTAGAAGGCTTTCGATTCGGTGGGAGTCAATTTCCGAAGTTAGACCCTAAACCTGGCAGTTCTTCTCACGGCTATGCGCAATCTCGCCAAAACATCATTTTATTTATATAGGAGCATTCACACGATGAGAGTATTGATTTTGGAGAAACTACACTTTGAGTAATACGACATATCCAAAACTCAACGTTAGAAATCTTCCGGATCGACGGGAATCCATTTTTGAAGTTGGACTCCAAATCTGGACGTTTTCCTCACGAATTTGTGCCTTTTTTTTTCTTGTTTTTCTGTCTTGCAGGTAATGGTTGTAGTTAAATCTTTATCCTTAATTCTTGGAGACAAAGATTCTAACATTTCTCGCACTCCATTTTTCTGGAGAGATTGACATCATAATAAGTCCTTTCCAACTTTGGTGAATAAGTACTTGGTACCTATCCGTTCCCAGATTTATGAGGATTAGCATTGCAATCGGCTTGCTCCTTAAGAAAAAAATAAATCTTCTGCAATGCATCAAAATTTAAGACCAAAACTCCCTCCAAATTGATCGAAACTAAATTTTGAATTTGATTTCTAGCTATGATATTGTTGTTGCAGCTTTGCGCGTCTATCGTATAAAATTAATAAGCCGGAGTAGGATTAAAAAAATCATGAGATCCCCATGGGAAATACGAATGCAACATATGCAAAAATCATGGACAAAGACTTTGTAGATTAATACAGATGTTGCTTCGAAGTCAGCTCACAATTCTGTCTTCCTCGGCTCTTCAGCTTCACGCATTTGTGGTAGAAAATTCATAACTCGAAGTTCCTGTGTTGTAATCATGTTCTTTTTTATGGAAATATATCTCAAATATCTTCAACATGTGTGAAAATCACGGCCAAAAGGTTTAGGAATTTTTACAGGCATTGCTTAAAAATCAGCCTACAACTCTGCCTTGCCCAGTTCTTCAGTTTTGAGTAACTTTGGGAGAATCAATAACTCGGTGTAGGAGCCTCGAAATGATATAATTCTTGATCCTTGGAAGCATAACTCATAGAAGGACAAAATATGTAAAAATCACAGCCAAAAGATTTCCAAATTCGCACATGTATATTTTCAAAGTTTGCTCAAATTCTACCTCGCTAAACTTTTCAGCTTTGAACAACTTTGGGAGACAATCAATAACTCATGTACAAGCCTCTGAATCACGAGCCAATTTTTTACATTGCAAATTAGAATCCAAGAACTTCAATATATATGAAATTTATGGTCAAAACCTTTACGGATTCTTACAAATGCAAACCTTTGAATCACGAGCCTATTTTGTACGTTGCAAAGTGAAATCCAAGAACGGCAATATATGAAATTCAAGGTAAAAAAAACTTTACAAATTCTTACAAATGCCCCTCGGAAGTCAGCTCAAAGGTCTTGCTTATCTCTTATCCTTTGCTCATGATGCATTTGAACTCATGTGCTAGCTACATGATTTTAAAGAGTTGGTGTGATGATCACATAATGCCACCAAACCACTTTTTCTACTCATGTGACTGATCTTAGAGTGATTATTCCAAGCGCCTACATACCTTGGTAAAGAGGATCAAGTCATATCGTAGTTCAAGATAATGAGTTTTTTTTTGTTTTTTTGGGTCGTACATAGTTTATACTCTTGTGCGCCAGGAATAACATGCAGTTTATGCCCATACCTTAAGGAGCGTTGTAACTTGCAGTTTAGGCTCGTATGTCAAGGAGTATTTCAAGGAAGAATTCTATCAATGTGACTGTCCTTTTAACCTTTTATGATGAAGCATTAATTTACCTCAATTTGGTGTTGGACTTTGTGGTTTCACATTGCCGAAGGTGATTCGTAATTGATTTTGTGTTGACTTTTGAAAGTCATAGTTTAGAAGTTCCTTGATGGCTTTTCCTTTTTCGAGCGACCAAAGTCCAAGCGTCATCACTCTTTTCATTGAAGAAGGAATCTACCTTGGATGTTTTTTTTGTTTTCTTCAATGAGGAAACTCCAATTGGTTCAAAGCTCCCAAACTGTTGTATAATAACATCTTCTTCAATTTTTTGCGATGCCACAGGATGTAGAATTTCTAAATTCTATCATAGTCTATTCTGACACTAGCATGGTTTGTCTCAGCTGTTTCACCATCATCAATGATGATATTTCCCTCTCGTACCAATATCATGATCTTTTCCTTTAGAGTTAAGCATTTTGTGATGTGATGACCGATGATGCGGTAAAATTCACAATACATAGGATTATCTACTTTCTTGGATTCTTTGGGTATCTTTGACTCTGGGAGTGCAACAACTTTCTTGGTTAGTAGCTCGTCAAGAATTGCAGGGACGTCAGAGTTCAAAATGGGATACTATTTTGCTTGTAACTCTTTCAAGGTAGTTTTTATTTTTCACTTCTCGCGTTTGCTGATGTGCTACGTTCTCTTACAATTTTTGTCTCGCAGAGGCTTTGATAGACATTGTGGTTACCTCCATGGACTCATTAGTTGCATAGTCTAACGACTTTTTGTATTGTGTATCTTCTTTTCTTGGATCAAAGTCATGCAATGTCTTTTTATGGCTTTCAATGCTCAACTCCATACCATGAGCACGTTTAGATAATTCTTCAAAAGTTTGTGGCTTAATCTATTGATAGATATACAAAAAGGCCCCAATGCATTCCTTGTATACAAATTTCGAGTGTAGAGACTCAAGAAAGTTGATCCTTGCAATCTAAGCTCAGCATTTGCCAATGGTTGATGTAGTCTTCTACGAGTTGGTTCTTACCTTGTTTTGTGTTTATCAATTCCATCATGCTCATTGTATGACTGGTACCGTAAAAATGATTGAGAAATTTATTTCCAAATTGTTCCCAACTATCAATTAATTCAGGCTCCAAGTTTATATATCAATCAAAGGCGTTTTCTTTTAAAGAACGGACAAACTGATTGACAAGAAGATCATCATGTGTACTAGCACTACTACAAGTCTAGAGGAAATGGGTAATATGTTGCCTTGGATTTCCCCTTCCATCAAATTGCTGCAATTTAGTGGTTGATATCCAATTGGCATTAGTAGACACTCGATTCTCTTATAATACAACTCTGAATATCCTAAGGAACTTTATCAAGGACCACCATATTGAGCTTTAATTGTGTTTGTGATCATATCTTGTAGTTGTTGAACTATTAGAGTGGCAACTCAAGCAGACTGTTTTGCTTTAGATTGTGATGTGACTCTCTAGAGTTGTAGATATCAAACTTTCTCATAAGTTGCGCAATTTGAAGATTTTGTCATCAATAGAATTTTTCAAGGCTTCCATGGTTTACTCCATCATTATTAACTTCTCGTCCATGTCAATTATGTAAACCATAAAGGTGTTTGTTGAAATTGAAGAACCTATAAAAAAAATTTAGATTCACCAAAGTTGAAACCAGAGTAAGAAAGTTCATCAAACAACTTTGATGCAATGTTGCCCACAGGGATTGCAGTTTTGAGTGTTATTCCAGACTTGCTCTTTCTTGGAATCTCCAAGGAGGTGAAATATTCAGATCCATTCAAGGCACTTGTCTTCAGCTATTAGTGAGTGTTGGATTAACATCACTAAAATCAACAAATATGGTAATAGTATAGTCCTTGCATGAATCATCATTGATCATCTTGATGAGTTAAACTTGCTGTTTTTTTATTTGTAAGGGAAGAGATGAAGAGCAGAATCAGTCCCACTAGGCATGCCAAATTTGTTCGCAACAAATTTTCGTAAGTGCTGAAAATCGACTGCAAGCAACATAAATAAAATAAAAATGTGATTTTATTAATGAATTGTGTGAGTACAATTCTGTTGTTCTCTTGATTCTTCTCTCCTAAGTTTCTCCAGAATTCGAGAGCCTTCAGTAGCGTATTTCTCGAATGTGTGATGATGTAGACCTTTTTTAGATGTATTTGATATCCAGGAATGTCGGAAAAATGCTTCATCATTGCAAGTTGATCTCCGGGAAGAACTCCGTTGATCACTTCTTTGAAGATCTATGTAGTTGATGTTGTAGCTTATTTATACATCCTTGAGATGTATTTGATGAAAGCGCTTCGTCGTTGCAAGTGGATCCTTGGAAAGAAAGCCGTTAATCACTCCTCTGAAAAGTCATGTAGTTGATGTTGTAGCTTTCTCCAATTGCAGAATGCTTGTTGAAGTGTTTTCTTCATGACTTTGAATGTCATGTCAATTTTGTATTTATAGTTGTAGGGGGGTGGACAAGGTTGCTTGTGATTGGCCAAAGGATGTCATTTTGAGGCTTGGCACATTGTGATTTGTACTTGTATTTAACTGGGAATACCACCTAATTTTGACATTTGGCATCACCTTGTTGGTCTTTGACGTCTAGTCACTACGACACATGGCATGAGTTTTGGCTTCAAGGTGAAATGGACCTTGGACTTGAATTTAATAAAAATTGACTTATTTATTTGTAAAGCCTAAATTAAACATTTAACCCAACTAAACCTGGATTTAATCCAAATTTTGTATGAAATAAATCCAATAAAATTTGTGTGTGTATAGTGAGTTCTCTTAAAATATTAGTTATCACTCAAGCACTGATATGGCACATTTGAGGCTTTATACGGGAGGGGATGTGGATTACCCATAGGTTGGTTCGAGGCTGGAGATGTGAAACCTTTGGGGGTCGACTTAGTAAAGTATGCTCAAGATAAGGTAAGGAGCATTGAAACTAAACTTCTAGATTCTAGAGTAGAAAAAAGTATGCATATCATAAGGTGAGAGTCATGGAGTTTCAGACCAACGAAAATGTCCTTCTAAAGGTATTACCCATGAAAGGAGTGATAATATTCGGTAAGAACAGTAAGTTGAGTTTGCGATATGTTGGTCCCTTTGAGGTTTTTAAACGCGTAGGACCGCTGGCGTTTAGATTGGCACTACCCCTAAATTTTCTGGTGTACATCTCATATTTCATGTGTCGATGTTGAAGAGATATCACGGTGATGGTGACTATATCATTAAGTGGGATTCAATTATTCTATATAAAGACCTACAATATGAAGAGGAACTGTTTGCGATTATTGATCGTGATGTTTATAAGCTGAGAAGCAAGGAAATTAAGTTCGTGAAGGTTCAATGGGAATATCATCCTATCGAGGAAGCTACCTGGGAGACACAAAAACGTGTGAGAAAAGTATCGCACTTGTTAACTGATTCAGGTACTACTTTGCCCTTTCCTTAGCCTCTTCTCTAAGTTTTGTCACTCGAAGATGAGTGATAGTATATATCGTAAAAATTGGTTTCCGTCATTATAGAAATGCCAAAGAGGGAAAAATTGGGGCGGAAAAACTTTTTCGTAGTGTTAGGATTTTTCCAACCTTGTCTAGATTTGGAGAAAATCAGAGTCATCAAGGTGTACGTAAATCTAGTAGCAATAGGGTGGAGTAAATATGAATTCATTACATAGTCGGTTAGATAACTTGTTAAAGAATTCGTACTACTTTTTGGAATTGAATTTGGATAAGTAGATCTTCGGGAATTGATCTTGGCATTAAGGGAATTTTATGAGTGTATGGGGTTAAGGGTGTTTTGTAAAAAGAGGGGAACTGAAATTACACTAAAAGGTTCTGTCTTGCTTATAGCCACTGTAGCAGGATGTCACATTTGGGGAGCACCCCTTAGACGTAATCCACGTCGGCGTCCTATTTGAGAACTAAGACTAGCCTCTCAACTTACATCATTACATTAATAGGTCAAAATTACGGAAATTTTAAACCTTTTCATTACTTATACGTGGAAGTTTACATTGAATGCATGTTAATATCTTTAATTACGTTAGAATACATGTTAATATGTTCATAATTACGTTAGAATACATGTTAATATGTTCATAATATCCAAAATAAATCATAAACATGTATAACATAACATCAATTTCGAGAATGGGAAAGACCCACATGAAAACTCAACTTTTGAAATTCAATTTGATGGAACCCTTTGAGGAAAGTGGTCTAAAAGGTGAAAGAGATACCATACCTTACTAATCGGTGAAGATTGATGGAGAAACTTGACCTTTTGCAGCCCTTAAACCCTCCCCTAGATTTCTCTTCAATGGAGTTCTTCAACTAGAGACAGAAAGAAGAGAAGGAAGTGAGTTTTAGGTTTGGGAATATTTAAGAGCTTTAGTTAGTCTAACTAGCTTAGGAGTTTTATATAGGAGGTTAAATAACATAATTAGACCTACCGAATCCCCCAAATACTTAAATAATCCTTTAATTAATAAATGGAACCCAACTTTCTATGTGCAGCAACTTAGGTCCTCACAGACAAGACCCCAATCGACGGTCCGTCTGTGAGAAGACGGCCACTACTACCTTCGTGCTGTACATCCAACTCTAAGTTCAGAGAGTTGGAAAAATACCCTTTGGACAAATTGACTAATTTTCCATTGATGGTGTCCATCGAGGCCCCGTCGATTGACACACGCCACGTTGATGGCACTCGTCTATACACACTGCCTTAGGTAATCCTTTGACCCCCAAATGCAAGGGTCCTCCTCAAGGGCCCTTGGTTGATTCTCGGGGAGTCGTGCCAAGAATTTTTTACTTTGAACTAAATCTAATATGTATTAAACACCCTTCCACCAACTTTCATCATTTTTCGACTCCTAAAAGCTAGTCAAATAGGCTAAGGCTCGCTAGTACCTCATTGAACTAGTTTTCGGACGTCATGGACGTTCTTAGATGTTTTGGTTTATAGACTTCCTAAATGACTTATATTCATTAAAATAGAATTTAAAACAGTGTATAACCCTTTTGACATTTATGTTAAACTCTATAACACATCTTAGATTTTTGAAGTGTTTTACGGTATTTGTGTCGCTGTAGTGATGGCGCTACGACGGGATAGGTGATGCTCTAGTGGACGAGACGTGACTTAAAATTTTACGATAATTTAGGGGAGATCACTATTTCAAAAATGTCTCTGCAGAGGGATTGGTGTCGCTTTAGCGCAATAGGCGCAAATAAAGTTATTAATAAAATCCCTAAACAACCTTACGTGACACTTTTTTACTTTTAAAGCTAACGAACGATCCCTGGTCTATTCCAACTCAATTTTCACTATTATTGAAGCTAAAGGTAAGTTTTTAACTCTCTGAATTAAATTTTTGATCCGTAGAACATAATAATGATGGGAAAGGGTTTCTTGAAAGATTATATGGTGTAATTTAACCCTAAATTGACTAGTTAGAATCATGGGGATGATCTAAGGTTCATAGAATTGTTAGTAATTAGGATAATTTGTGATTTTATATTGATTTTCGTGTATTATCAATTCATTTAGACAAAGAACACGCTTAATGAATCTGAAAAGGGAAGGATCAAGTTTCTTAGGGTTTCGAGATTGTTTCGAACTAGGTGATTGTTATGATTTCATGATTTTGTGATGTATGTATGTTCTTGCTTCATTATGATATTGTATGTATATGAACGTTGCAATATTCATCGCATTGGTTGTAACTGATATACGTGAATAATATAGCCATGAAATCATATTGTAAAGTTATGATCTTGATTATGTACTTGTGTATATTACAATGTTGTGTTAATTGGATCAGATTACCACATTCCATCAAGCTAATGTAACACTCTGGAAATTTCATAACTTAGTACGGAGCCTCACTTGATGAACTAAGACTTAAAAAAGTGTTTCTAAGATTTATAAAATGTAATAATCTTAATTAGGAAGTGTTAGAGTCAAAACGACAAGAAACGACCACGACGTCTGGAGACTAGTGAAATTGAGCTATTGTACCTTGGTGTGTTTCATGGGGTTTAAGAGTCGAAAAAGGTAATATTTGGTGAAAAGGCTTAAAATACATGTTAAATGTGTTTAGGGTCGAAACATCGGGGTAGACTCCCCAAGGATCACCCTAAGGGTCCTTGAACAGGACCCAACCATTGACCCTCAAAAAAACTGTCATTTGGCAGTATGCAACCACGACACCAAATGATGAGCCATTGTTTGAATGATTCTCCGTCATTAGTTATTTTTGTTGACACTTAGCCAATTCACCAAATTCCTCAAATAACCAGCCTCTGATCTAAACCACTTTTGACAAGTACGGTCCGTAGTAGGATTAACGAGGCGTCAACGAGGTCTCATCGTTTGAGACCCCACTTCATTGTCCAAAAATGGTTAACTTAGGGGAGGTTAGAGAATTTAATAATAAAGTAATTAGGTGTTAAGGTCGGCTGTAATTGATTAATATAGGACTATATAAGTACCCTAAGTCAATTAACTAACCTAACATCTCATTATTCACAAAACCCAAATCACCCCAACTTCTCTCTAGTTTCTCTTTCCCCCCCCCCCCCCCCAAGCTCAAACCTCCATTGAAGGAACACTAAAGCTTCAACAATAGGATGAATTCACCAAGTAATCCAACTCAAAGTCACGGTAATCATTCCTATGGCATGGTTTCTCTCACTCTTGGGACTTCATACCCCAAGTGTCCCCTCCAAAAAGGCTATTTCAAAACTCCCCCAAGACTAGGGTTACAATCTATAAATGGATCCTCTTTCAAAATTAAATTGTGATTCAAAGGTATGAATTATGATCTTCTATTGTTTTATAACTATGTAATTATGGCTAATTGTTGGTAATAACTTATGATTTCCCCTCGGAACCTTGTTCTTCCCTAAACTCATTATACCTTGAAAATTCTATGGGAATTGTGGAAGATGATGAGAATATGGATTATGTAGAAAGATAATTGCTACGTATTATTTCTTGAATTTAGCTTAATTATTTATTTTTTATGTATTCTTTGGCAATGGAAGTATGAAGTCCATGAAAGGGCAAGAAGGTATTAAGCTGGTTCTTCTTGAATTCAATTATAAAAGATGAGTTATTATAAAGTAATGCTCTTATTTCTAATGTGTGGTCGTGGTGTTGATAATAAGCATTCCTCATCATTAACCCTAGACACTTGAATTTTCTATGAAGTATGTATGCATGTTATGATATGATTATTATACGATTGAAAGTAGTTCTCATAATTATGATAAAGTGTTAAGTGAAAGGTTTACTAACTTGTATATGGTTTCTAAAGTAAAAGGGTTGTTCTCACTTATGAAAACGTATGAGCTATTATGATAAGATGTTTACATCGGGGTCTAGTAGAGACTAATGTAAACTTGTATGATGAATAAAGATGATTACTAAAGGAAATAAATGCTTAGCATTGAAAGGGAATGTAAATGAGATGGGGGTCTCATATTTATTAAGTCCGGATCCCAACATGGGTTTCCTCACATTTAGAAAGTCCCGATTCCCAAATTGTGTGTTGTCTCATAAGATGGAAACCCCCACGTTTAGCAAGTTAGGGCTTCTAGTAACAATATCCTTGTCCACTAACTATGTGTCCACATAGGACTCTACCTTAGTGGATCCACCTAGATAGCTATGTACAAAATATTACACCTTAGGCAAGTGTTAACCCTCTCTTTTCGGTGTGGAAGTAGAACAACGAATTCCATGTATCTCACATGGTCTAGTGTCTGGTATTACACTTATATCCCTAATGTAAAAGTAATGAACGAGTTTAGTGTACGAGCTCATATAAGGGCTCTTCTTAAAGGTATCTACATAGTGTAAGGGAGGGTATAGGACTTTTCTTACACATTTCACTTGTGGGATCAGTGGGATGCTCCTAGTAGTGTTCTTTTATGATTAAGTTGGTTATGTGTTATGTATGTCAAGTTATATATGATCTTCATGAATAAATCATCTCATGATGAAATATGAATTTATGTTTTATGTATGAAGTAGGCGACTTAATTTGATACTTAGTCTTGGATAGGGTTATGAGATTCTATTCTTTGCATTGCACAAGTATTGCTTAGGTTGCTTATATATTGGGTTGACTATGATGTTTCACTATGTGTGCATGTTAAGGTTATTTGATACTAAGCATGGTTTTCACTAAAATGTCCTTTTTCTCATGCATTGATGATGCATAGAAGTCATATTTAGTACATGTGATTTGTACTAACCATATTTTCTTCCCTTTTTCCCAACAATGTAGGTTCGGGACATTAAAGAGATTCAAGTCCATTTGAAAGGAAGATCTGAATATTTTCCCAAGTTGTTGGTGATTCCCCAAGTCCGAGGATGATGCCACTTTTCTAGCTTCAATAGTATTGACTATGTCTAAGACCATTGTTCTTTCTTTATTTTGAGACTTTGTTGTAAGCCTATATGAGGCATATTGTAATAGTGTAAGGTTTATGCCCAAATCTTATACTTTTATGATAGATGCTTCATGTGTTATACAATATTAGACTACTTTAATGAATTGGCTATGTTGAATAAATTAGAAGTCTATGTACACTTCATAAATGAGAAGTTTATGTAAGCTTCATATATGATAAACGAGAAGTCTAAGTATACTTCATATGCAAAAGTTTTAAATGTTCCGCATTTTTCTCTAGCTCTGTTTTGCAATGGAACATGTTAAGGTCTAGTCTAAGGCCTTTTTGAGGACAAAGATGTCGGTTACGTCTATGGGTGCTCCGCGGTCGTGACAGCTAACCAGGATCAGATTGCCACATTTTGGCATAAATATTGGATTGGATTGCCAAGTTTCAGCACAACTATGGGATCGTATTGCCACATTCCGACAAGCTGACAAAACGCTGCTACACTAACAGTTTGAGTAAGGGTTCCGTGAGAGAACTAACGATGTGTTAATCATATAAAATGTGTTGTCAATTTTCATGATGATAATGTTGTTTTGTTGATATATATGCATGTGATTATAATGTTTTCTCGACTTGATTTTATTGCACTATTGGAATAGTCATGTGATCCTACCAATATGCGGTGGTTGTATACTGAATCTGCACTTGCACTTATTTTTTTTTAGTACATCATCTTCAAGCGGCTATTGAAAGACCTCTCTTAGGAGGTTAGAGATTATCGCATCGACTTCAAGGGTGAGTTGCATCTTCCAGACTGCCATGTAGGTCTCTTTAGTCTATGTCCACCATTTCCATACTTATTCCATTGCTTTAGTTAGTTGATTAGTTCATTAATATTTACTTCTTTAGACTTGCTTATCATTAATACATTTGGTAGATTGACTTTCATATCTTAGGTATTTCTTCCGCAAATTTTAGCTGTTCCTTTGTTTAGTAATGAACTTCGCTTTTAGTCATTTAACTTGATTCCATAATTTAGATGTCTTAGTTTTAGAATAATTGTTTTAGTTGGATGATAGTAGTGGTTCTCCCACCGGCTTGTAAGTGTGATGGCCAATCAGGGTGGGTTTTGGGTCGTGACTAAAAAATATTTTTTAACTTTTATGAACTATGTTTGACTTGATTCATTCTATTCAAGATACTTAGGAAATATTACAATGGGCTTGGTGTCACAAAGTATAATTTTATATTCTTGAATGATCAAAATTGGATATTTTCTTTAAAACAAATAGAAAAAATGATAAATTAAAATGATATTCAAAGTTTCTCAATTTAAAAACTGGGGCATATTTTCATTTGTTAAAAAATCACTACAATTTCTACGAAACAAACACTCGGTCATTATTATTTTCTAGAGAACAAACATCTTAATTGCATTTTATTTTGCATTTGCCTTTTGGTATAGGTATTTTTCATTCGTGCCAATAACACATAAAAAATATTTTCTGTTGTAAATTGGGGTAAATATAAAAAATATTGTGGTGAAATGATTCTATTTGAAATGATTCTATTTAGTTAGATATTCTTGAGTAATGACATATCGAGTAGTAGGAACCTCCTAAACAATGGGAATTAGATTAGAAGAACTCTCCTAAACAATGAGAATTAGAGTAGCAGGACCCTGCTAAACAATGAGAATTAATATAGCACAACCCTCCTAAACAATAAAAATTAGAAAAGTACGACCCTCCTAAACAATGAGAATTAGATTAATAAGACCCTCCTAAACAATCAAAATTAGAGTAGCAAGACCCTCCTAAACAATGAGAATTAGATTAATAGGACCCTCTTAAAATGGGAATTAGAGTAGCATGACACTTCTAAAAAATGGGAATTAGAGTAACAGGACCCTCCTAAACAATCAAAATTAGAGTGTAATGACCCTCCTAAACAATGGGAATTAGCACAGCAGGATCCTCCTAAACAATAAGATTTAGATTAGAAAGACCCTCCTGGACAATAGAAATTAACAGGACCCTACTACATAATGGGATTTGGTTATTTTCTCCAAGGATAAACACTTCCTAGTTTTACATCCGTTTTTTATTTTCCCATTAGATAAACACTTCCTAGTCTGAGACTGTTATTTTTTATTTTCTCCAATAATACGCACTTCCTTGTCTAAGACGTTATTTTTTATTTTCTCCTAGGATAAACATTTTCTATTTGAGACAGTTATTTTTGTTTTCTCTAACAAAAAACACTTCCTAGTCTGAGACATTATTTTTATTTTCTCCTTGGATAAACACTTTCTAGTCTGAGACTGTTATTTTTATTTTTTCCTTAGATAAAAACTTTTTTGACTGAGATGTTATTTTTTATTTTCTCCTAGGATAAAAACTTTCTAGTCTTAGATTATTATGTTTTATTTTTCCTAGGATAAACACTTCCTATTGTGAAGTTATTTTTATTTTCTCGTAGGATAAATACTTTCAAGTCTGAGACTATTATTTGTATTTTCTCTGAGGATAAACACTTCCTAGTATGAGACATTTTTTTTTTTTCTCCTAGGTTAAATACTTCCTAGTTTGAGACCGTTAGCTTTTATTTTATCATAGGATTAACACTTCTTGTTCTGAGATTGTTATTTTCTTTATTTTCTCTTAGGATAAACAGTTCCCAGTTTGAGGCGCTATTTTATTTTTTCTCCTATAAGTAAACATTTCCTAATTTGATATTGTTATTTTTTATTTTCTGCTAGGATAAACACTTCCTAGTGTGAGACCTTTATTTCCGTTTTCTCCTAGGATAAGTGTTGCTAGTCAGATATTGTTGTTTTTATTTTATCATAGGATACACACTTCCTAGTCTTAGGTGTATTTTTAATTTTCTCATAGGATAAACACTTCATAGTTTGACACCTTCATTTTTAAATTCTCCTAGGATAAACATTTTCTATACTGACACGTCATTTTTTATTTTTCACTAGGATAAACACTTGAGCCATGATGAAATATTATGGACGGTGAAAGATTTTCTCACGCATGGTATAAGGATCTCTCCTATGATAATACAAGGGGTTACTATCCATGTTTTCTAAATATACTATAAGTCCAGACTTAATAACTACTCAGTTGGAATTTATGCTTAGCACCGAGAGGATATTGAGATGGAAGCTCTCACTTTAAGACCTCGAAAATGACTTAGATGAACTAGGGCCTAAAAATATTTTCATGATGGTCTAAGGTCCTAAATAGGTCTATTATGCGTTAATGAGGCATTTTCTAAGAGTTTAGGTGCATTGGAAGTCAAACGTCAAAGGAAGACCAAGACGTTCGATGACTAAGTCACCTATGTGCCTAAAATGTGTTTCTGTGTGGTTATCTGTAATTCATGAGGTTGTAAGGTCCTTAAATTAGTAATTATGATTTTTATCGGATGTGTGTCAAGTACGGTCTGTTGTTGGGTTAACGAGGCGTGAACGGGGTCTCATCGTTTGAGACCCCACTTCATTGTCCAAAAATGGTTAACTTAGGGGAGGTTAGAGAATTGAATAATTAAGTAATTAGGTGTTAAGGTCGGCTGTAATTGATTAATTTAGGACTGTATAAGTACCCTAAGTCAATTAACTAACCTAACATCTAAATATTCCCAAAACCCGAATCACCCAAACTTCTCTCTAGTTTCTCTCCCCCCCCCCCCCCAAGCTAAAACCTCCATTGAAGGAACACTAAAGCTTCAACAATAGGATGAATTCAACAAGTAATCCAACTCAAAGTCGCGGTAATCATCCCTATGGCATGGTTTCTCTCACTCTTGGGACTTCTTTCCCCAAGTGTCCCCTCCAAAAAGGCTATTTCAAAACTCCCCCAAGACTAGGGTTACAATCTATAAATGGATCCTCTTTCAAAATTAAATTGTGATTCAAAGGTATGAATTATGATCTTTTATTGTTGTATAACTATGTAATTATGGCTAATTGTTGGTAATAACTTAAGATTTCCCCTCGGAACCTTGTTCTTCCCTAAACTCATTATACCTTGAAAATTCTATGGAAATTGTGGAAGATGATGAGAATATGGATTATGTAGAAAGATAATTGCTACGTATTACTTCTTGAATTTAGCTTAATTATTTATTTGTTATGTATTCTTTGGCAATGGAAGTATGAAGTCCATGAAAGGGCAAGAAGGTATTAAGGTGGTTCTTCTTGAATTCAATTATGAAAGATGAGTTATTAGAAAGTAATGCTCTTATTTCTAATGTGTGGTTGTGGTGTTGATAATAAGCATTCCTCATCATTAACCCTAGACACTTGAATTTTCTATGAAGTATGTATGCATGTCATGATATGAGTACTATACGATTGAAAGTAGTTCTCATAATTATGACAAAGTGTTAAGTGAAAGGTTTACTAACTTGTATATGGTTTCTAAAGTAAAAGGGTTGTTCTCACTTATGAAAACGTATGAGCTATTATGATAAGATGTTTACATCGGGGTCTAATAGAGACTAATATAAACATGTATGATGAATAAAGATGATTACTAAAGGAAATTAATGCTTAGCATCGAAAGGGAATGTAAATGAGATTGGGGTTTCAAATTTTGTAAGTCCGGCTCCCAACATGGGTTTCCTCACATTTAGAAAGTCCCGATTCCCAAATTGTGTTTTGTCTCATAAGATGAAAACCCCCACGTTTAGCAAGTTAGGGTTTCTAGTAACAATCTCCTTGTCCAGTAACTATGTGTCCAAATAGGACTCTACCTTAGTGGATCCACCTAGATAGCTATGTACGACATATTACACCTTAGGCAAGTGTTAACCCTCTTTTTTCGGTGTGGAAGTAGAACAACGAATTCCATGTAGCTCACATGGTCTAGTGTCGGCTATTACACTTATTTCCCTAATGTAAAAGTAATGAACAAGTTTAGTGTACGAGCTCATATTAGGGCTCTTCTTAAAGGTATTTACATAGTGTAAGGGAGGGTATAGGACTTTTCTTACACATTTCACTTGCGGGATCAATGGGATGCTCCTAGTAGTGTTCTTTTATGATTAAGTTGGTTATGTGTTATGTATGTCAAGTTATATATGATCTTTATGAATAAATCATCTCATGATGAAATATGAATTTATGTTTTATGTATGAAGTAGGCGACTTAATGTGATACTTAGTCTTGGATAGGGTTATGAGATTCTATTCTTTGCATTGCACAAGTATTGCATAGGTTGCTTATATATTGGGTTGACTATGATGTTTCACTATGTGTGCATGTTAAGGTTATTTGACACTAAGCATGGTTTTCACTAAAATGTCCTTTTTCTCATGCATTGATGATGCATAGAAGTCATATTTAGTACATGTGATTTGTACTAACCATATTTTCTTCCCTTTTTCCCAACAATGTAGGTTCGGGCCATTAAAGATTCAAGTCCATTTGAAAGGAAGACCTGGATCTTTTCCCAAGTTGTTGGTGATTCCTCAAGTCCGAGGATGATGCCACTTTTCTAGCTTCAATAGTATTGACTATTTCTAAGACCATTGTTCTTTCCTTATTTTGAGACTTTGTTGTAAGCCTATATGAGGCATATTGTAATAGTGTAAGATTTAAGCCCAAATCTTATACTTTTATGATAGATTCTTCATGTGTTATACAATATTAGACTACTTTCATGAATTGGCTATGTTGAATAAATTAGAAGTCTATGTACACTTCATAAATGAGAAGTTTATGTAAGCTTCATATTTGATAAACGGGAAGTCTAAGTATACTTCATATGCAAAAGTTTTAAATGTTCCGCATTTTTCTCTACCTCTGTTTTGCAATTAAACATGTTAAGGTCTAGTCTAAGGCCTCTTTGAGGACGAAGATGTCGGTTACGTCTAGTGGGTGCTCCGCGGTCGTGACAGCTAACCTGGATCAGATTGCCACATTTTGGCATAAATATTGGATTGGATCGCCAAGCTTCAGCACAACTATGGGATCGTATTGCCACATTCCGACAAGCTGACAGGAATCGGGTACGACGCTGGTACACTAACAGTTTGAGTATGGGTTCCGTGAGAGTACTAACGATGTGTTATTCATATAAAATGTGTTGTCAATTTTCATGATGATAATGTTGTTTTGTTGATATATATGCATGTGATTATAATGTTTTCTCGACTTGCTTTTACTACACTATTGGAATAGTCATGTGATCCTACCAATATGCGGTGGTTGTATACTGATTCTGCACTTGCACTTATTTTTTTTTAGTACAGCATCTTCAAGCTGCTATTGAAAGACCTCTCTTAGGAGGTTAGAGATTATCGCATCGACTTCAAGGGTGAGTTGCATCTTCCGGTCTGCCATGAAGGTCTCTTTAGTCTATGTCCACCATTTCCATACTTATTCCATTGCTTTAGTTAGTTGATTAGTTCATTAATATTTCCTTCTTTAGACTTGCTTATCATTAATAAATTTGGTACATTGACTTTCATATCTTTGGTATTTCTTCCGCAAATTTTAGTTGTTCCTTTGTTTAGTAATGAACTTTGCTTTTAGTCATGTAACTTGATTCCATAATTTAAATGTCTTGGTTTTAGAATAATTGTTTTAGTTGGATGATATTAGTGGTTCTCCCACCGGCTTGTAAGTGTGATGGCCAATCAGGGCGGGTTTTGGGTCGTGACTAAAAATATTTTTTAATTTTTATGAACTATGTTTGACTTGATTCATTCTATTCAAGATACTTAGGAAATATTACTATGGGCTTGGTGTCACAAAGTAAAATTTTATATTCTTGAATGATCAAAATTGGATCTTTTCTTTAAAACAAATAGAAAAAATGATAAATTAAAATGATATTCAAAGTTTCTCAATTTAAAAATTGGGGCATATTTTCATTTGTTGAAAAAATCACTACAATTTCTACGAAACAAACACTCGGTCATCATTATTTTATAGAGAACAAACATCCAAATTGCATTTTATTTTGCATTTGCCTTTTGGTATAGGTATTTTTCATTCGTGCGAATAACACATAAAAAATATTTTATGTTGTAAATTGGGGTAAATATAAAAAATATTGTGGTGAAATGATTCTATTTGAAATGATTCTATTTGGTTAGATATTCTTGAGTAATGAGATATACAGTAGTAGGACCCTCCTAAACAATTGGAATTAGATTAGAAGAACTCTCCTAAACAATAAGAATTAGAGTAGTAGGACCCTGCTAAACAATGAGAATTAATATAGCACGACCCTCCTAAACAATAAAAATTAGAAAAGTACGACCCTCCTAAAAAATGAGAATTAGATTAATAAGACCCTTCTAAACAATCAAAATTAGAGTAGCAAGACCCTCCTAAACAATGAGAATTAGATTCATAGGACCCTCTTAAAAATGAGAATTAGAGTAGCATGACACTTCTAAAAAATGGGAAATTAGAGTAACAGGACCCTCCTAAACAATCAGAATTTGAGTACAATGACCCTCCTAAACAATGGGAATTAGCACAGCAGGATCCTCCTAAACAATAACATTTAGATTAGAAAAGACCCTCCTGGACAATAGGATTAACAGGACCCTCCTACATAATGGGATTTGCTTACTTTCTCCAAGGATAAACACTTCCTAATTTGACATCCGTTTTTTATTTTTTCATTAGATAAACACTTCCTAGTCTGAGACTGTTATTTTTTATTTTCTCCGATAATAAGCACTTCCTTGTCTAAGACGTTATTTTTTATTATCTCCTAGGATAAACATTTTCTATTTGAGACAGTTATTTTTGTTTTCTCTTACAAAAAACACTTCCTAGTCTGAGACATTATTTTTATTTTCTCCTTGGATAAACACTTTCTAGTCTGACACTGTTATTTTTATTTTTTCCTTCGATAAACACTTCCTATTGTGAAGTTATTTTTATTTTCTCGTAGGATAAATACTTTCAAGTCTGAGACTATTATTTGTATTTTCTCTCAGGATAAACACTTCCTAGTATGAGACATTATATTTTATTTTCTCCTAGGTTAAATACTTCCTAGTTTGAGACCGTTAGCTTTTATTTTCTCATAGGATAAACACTTCTTGTTCTGAGATTGTTATTTTCTTTATTTTCTCTTAGGATAAACAGTTCCCAGTCTGAGACGCTATTTTATTTTTTCTCCTATAATTAAACATTTCCTAATTTGATATTGTTATTTTTTATTTTCTGCTAGGATAAACACTTCCTATTGTGAGACCTTTATTTCCATTTTCTCCTAGGATAAGTGTTGCTAGTTTGATATTGTTGTTTTTATTTTATCATAGGATACACACTTCCTAGTCTTAGGTGTATTTTTAATTTTCTCATTGGATAAACACTTCATAGTTTGACACCTTCATTTTTATTTTCTCCTAGGATAAACATTTTCTATACTGACACGTCATTTTTTATTTTTCTACTAGGATAAACACTTGAGCCATGATGAAAATATTATGGACGGTGAAAGATTTTCTCACGCATGGTATAAGGATCTCTCCTATGATAATACAAGGGGTTACTACCCATGTTTTTTAAATATACTATAAGTCCAGACTTAATAACTACTCAGTTGGAATTTATGCTTAGCACCGAGAGGATATTGAGATGGAAGCTCTCAATTTAAGACATCGAAAATGACTTAGATGAACTAGGGCCTAAAAAACTTTTCATGATGGTCTAAGGTCCTAAATAGGACTACTATGCGTTAATGAGGCAGTTTCTTAGAGTTTAGGTGCATTGGAAGTCAAACGTCAAAGGAAGACCAAGACGTTTGATGACTAAGTCACCTATGTGCCTCAAATGTGTTTCTATGTGGTTATCTGTAATTCATGAGGTTGTAAGGTCCTTAAATTAGTTATTATGATTTTTATCGGATGTGTGTCAAGTTTCGTAGATTTTGGAGGTCAAACGTCCAATAACACCCATGACGTTTGAAAGATATGCCTTGAAATGACCTTGTGTGTCTAAGCATGTTGATATACCGTGGTTTCACGGTATTTTTAATGCTTTTTCCTTAAGTTTAGTGTGTGTCTAAAAGCCTTTTTGTATTGATTTTTATGTAAGTTTCTTTTTATTTGCAGGAAATCTGTCTAAAGATGAGCGCGGAAGTTTTTGAGCAAGAAATGCAGAAAAGTTACAACCTACGGAGCTTGTGACGGTCCATCGGGCTTGTGACGTGTAACGACCTGTTTAGTCGTTTTGAGCAACAGATTTTAATTCTGGAAAAACTGGCGGGGACAACGGATGGAACGACGGACCGTCGTAGTCACGACGGCCCGTCGAGGATGTGTCGTCCCATGACACTTAGAATTCTTCAATTTGGATGTTAAAATCGACTCTCTGTAAATTGTGACGGACCTGCAGGACGTGCCGTCACATCCACGACGAACCGTCGTGAGTTTCCGTTGCAAAACACTTCAACTTTTGAGAATTTGGTACGAGAAACGAGTTTCTGACCGTCAGGACGGAGGTGCAGGACGGACCGTCACAGGTGTGACGGGCCGTCACAGCCACCTGGAACCTGGGGAGGTGCGACGACCACCGTGACGGACCGTCGCACGCATGACGGACCGTCACAGGTCACGCAATCCCAGGCAGTTTAGGATTTCTCCACACGTTTTAAGGGTCGTTTTTGACTATTCTTTCCTTAATTATAAAGATTGAGGGGTAACATTAATAAGTCTAATTACTTAGGGGTTAAAAGGGGTAACCTTAAGTTAATTAGAGGGGTTTATTGTCCTTTTTCACACTTAATTATATGATTAATTAGGGTAAAAGAAAGAGGGTTTGAACATAAGAAAACAAAAGAGAAAGAACAGAAAGAGGGATAGAGAGATCGATCGAGAGACTGAGGAGAATAACAAAGCTTGGGAGATTTCTTGTCGGTTTCAATTCTTCGGTGGAGGTAGGTTATGGTTTATATTACGATATTCGTAGTGAACTCTTGATAGTGAATAATATGTGTTGATGATATTGTAAACCTGTCTATATGCTTATTGTATGCTTGTATGAATATGATTATGTGATGTTGATAAAACAAGCATGATGAAAACCATTGAATCCCAAATCTTGAAAGAAACTTTAATCTATGATATTAATGATGATGCCTTAGTACGAAAGAAGGCTTGATGAATTAAAGTAATGGGATTGGTGATGCCTTAGTATAGAGAAGGCTTGATGAACGGATAGAATGAATTTAGTGGATCGGAGTGTCACGTTCCGACACATAGTATTAGTGGATCGGAGTGTCACGTTCCGACACATAGTATTAGTGGGACAGGTGTCACGAACCGACACGTAGATATAGGGGATCGGAGTGTCACGTACCGACACATATAGGGGATCGGAGTGTCACGTTCCGACACATATAGGGGATCGGAGTGTCACGTTCCGACACATATAGGGGATCGAAGTGTCACGTTCCGACACATATAGGGGATCGGAGTGTCACGTTCCGACACATATAGGGGGATCGGAGTGTCACGTACCGACACATAGTGGTAGGGGATCGGAGTGTCACGTACTGACACAAGAGGAAGAAAGATAATGAATCTTGAAAGATGATAACATATACTCAACATAATGAACTTAATCCCCAAATGAGTATGGTTTTGAGGCTTGAGCCCTCATGGATGAAATTGATGGTATTTATTGACGATTATAATACTTGTTGTTGCTACATGTTGAGTTTATAGTTGATTTACACTATTATTGATATATATTGTTCCCTATTTTTGAGTTAGCCGATGATATCTACTCAGTACGTGTGGTTGTACTGACCCCCTACTTTTATGTTTCCCTTTGTTATTTGTGTTATGCAGCAAACGTTCCGTCAACTTCGACTCAGCAGTAGATCAAGCCAGTCTTCACTCCATCGGAAATTCAGGGTGAGCTAATGCGTCTAGCTTGGACTGGGTCTCCTTCTTCAAGTCTTGATGCCTTGAACTTCCGGCATGGACTAGCTTTTTAGTATTTTGTTCTTAGACAGTTTAGTTTAGAAATTTGAAATAGATGTTCTTGTGATGATGACTTCCAGATTTTGGGAATATTAATAATAGTTTTGAATTGTTACATTAATGAGTTTAAGTCTTCCGCATTACTTTCTGTTGATATTGTATTAAAATGTTAAGGTTTAGATGGGTTGGTTCGCTCACATAGGAGGGTAAATGTGGGTGCCAGTCGCGTCCCCGAATTGGGTCGTGACAGACTTGGTATCAGAGCATTAGGTTCATTGGTCTCATCACACAAGAACGAGTCTAGTAGAGTCTTAAGGAACGGTAGGGGGACGCCTTTACTTTTATTTGAGAGGCTATAAGACCTTAGGAAAATTCCATTCTTTCATTCCTTCTTTCGTGCTACTACTTGAATCCAATTGGTATCTAGGTGATACAAATTGGTATCTGACCATCTTCATTCTATTTCGCAGATGGTTAGAACTAGAGCAACGACCGCACCAGCAGCAACAACGGAAAGACATGAAACGACAGAGCCAGCCACTGGGGCTGTGGCTCGAGGAAGAACAGCGGCAAGAGGTCGTGGGAGGACGTCCTCTAGAGGAAGAGGACGAGCCCCTAGCCCATCTGATACTAGGGCAGTGACTCCTCCACCGACCGAGGAGGTAGGAAGAGAGGGTGAGGAAGGGGAAACTGAACAAGTGCAAAATGAGGAATTGCCACCCCAACCTACCCCAGAGATGATCAACCAAGTACTTGCTTATCTTAGCGGGTTGTCTGATCAGGGTCAAGCACCTCCAGTGGTTTCTGCACCAACACCTCCGGTTTCAGAGATACGACATGCGGCTACTATGGCTCCCCGCATGGATGCAACATTGGGAATAGGCACATTTCCACGTCTGACTACTGGGCCTATTATGACAAACGATCAGCATGAACTTTTCAGCAAGTTCTTGAAATTGAAACCTCCAACCTTCAAGGGTGCAGAATCTGAGGATGCTTATGATTTTCTGGTTGATTGTCATGAGCTACTACACAAGATGGGGATAGTAGAGAGGTTTGGTGTCGAGTTCGTGAGCTATCAGTTCCAAGGGAACGCCAAAATGTGGTGGCGTTCACATGTTGAGTGTCAACCAACAGAGGCACCACCCATGACTTGGGAATCATTCTCTACCCTGTTTATGGAGAAATATATCCCAAGGACTTTGAGAGATAGAAAGAGGGATGAGTTCTTGAGTCTGGAGCAAGGTAGAATGACGGTTAATGCATACGAGGCTAAATTTCGCGCACTATCCAGATACGCCACCCAACTCTGTTTCAGTCCACAAGAACGGATCCGCCGTTTTGTGAAGGGGTTGAGGTCAGAATTGCGGATTTCAGCCTTACAGATAGCGGCAACAGCAACATCCTTCCAAGAGGTGGTAGACTTTGTGATAGAGGTGGAAGGAGTGAAGCCAGATGACTTCACCACGACATCGACATCAAAGAGATTTCGAAGGGGAGGTGAGTTTAATGGTTCCTACTCTAGAGGACAGAACTCCGGAGGTCACTCAGTTCGACCAATTCAGTCTTCACTACAGACTGTAGTTGGGGGTCCGCCTCAGAACGGTCAACACTACTCCGAGAGACCTATGCCCGATTCCAGAGAGTGCTATGGATGTGGGGAGATTGGACATATTAGGAGGAATTGTCCAAAACAGAGTTACAGAGCCCCACTAGCTAGAGGTAGGGGTGGTCATGGTAGAGGCCGTTTTTCTGGAGGGCGTGGTGACCGAGGTAATGGTGGTCACCAAAACGGCAGAGGTGAAGGTCAAAACGGAGCCACTACTACACAACATGGTAGGGGCAACGGACAGACAAATAATGGGGCTCATTGCTACGCTTTCCCTGGGAGATCTGAAGCGGAGGCGTCTGATGCAGTTATCACAGGTAACCTTCTGATTTGTGATTGCATGGCTTCCGTGTTGTTTGATCCTGGATCCACGTTTTCATATGTATCTTCCTCATTTGCTAACGGTCTAAATTTACATTGTGAATTACTTGATATGCCTATTCGTGTTTCTACTCCGGTGGGTGAGTCTGTGATAGTCAAAAAAGTGTATAGGTCTTGTTTGGTAAATTTTGTGGGGAGCAACACTTATGTAGATTTGGTTATTTTAGAAATGGGTGACTTTGATGTAATTCTGGGTATGACTTGGCTTTCTCCAAACTTTGCGATTTTGGATTGCAATGCTAAAACGGTGACGTTAGCCAAGCCTGGGGCAGATCCGTTAGTGTGGGAGGGTGACTACACTTCCAATCCGGTGCATATAATCTCCTTTCTTCGCGCTAAGAAAATGGTGAGTAAAGGGTGTTTAGCTTTCTTGGCACATCTTAAGGATGACACTACTCAAGTACCATCGATTGAGTCAGTTTCGGTAGTCTGTGAGTTTTTGGATGTGTTCCCTGCAGATCTTCCCGGTATGCCACCAGATAGGGATATAGACTTCTGCATTGATTTGGAACCCGGTACTCGCCCCATTTCTATACCCTCGTATAGAATGGCTCCCGTCGAATTAAGAGAGTTAAAGGCACAACTTCAAGAGTTGTTGAGCAAAGGCTTCATTAGACCAAGTGCATCTCCTTGGGGTGCTCCGGTGCTATTTGTGAAGAAGAAGGATGGGAGTTTCCGAATGTGCATAGATTACCGACAGTTGAACAAAGTAACTATTAAGAACAAGTACCCCATTCCTCGCATTGATGACTTGTTCGATCAGTTACAAGGTGCTTGTGTCTTCTCAAAAATTGACTTGAGGTCCGGTTATCACCAATTGAAAATACGAGCAACGGATGTGCCAAAGACTGCTTTTCGAACTAGGTATGGGCATTATGAATTTGTGGTAATGTCTTTTGGTCTTACGAATGCCCCTGCTGCCTTCATGAGTTTGATGAACGGGATTTTCAAGCCATACTTGGACCTCTTTGTGATTGTGTTTATTGATGATATACTGATATACTCCAAGAGTAAGAAGGAGCATGAGGAGCATTTGAGAATGGTGTTAGAGTTGTTGAGAAAGAAAAAGCTTTATGCGAAATTCTCCAAGTGTGAGTTTTGGCTAGATTCAGTGTCCTTCTTGGGGCACGTGGTTTCTAAGATGGGGTGATGGTGGATCCATCCAAGATTGAGACAGTGAAGAATTGGGTAAGACCTACAAACGTGTCAGAAATAAGGAGTTTTGTGGGTTTAGCTAGCTACTACCGCCGATTCGTCAAGGGATTCTCTTCTATTGCTTCCCAATTGACGAACTTGACTAAGCAGAATGTTCCATTTGTATGGTCAGATGAGTGTGAGGAAAGCTTTCAGAAGCTCAAGACTTTGTTGACTACCGCACCTATCCTCACCTTGCCGGTAGAGGGTAAAAACTTCATTGTTTATTGTGATGCATCCTATTCTGGGTTGGGTGCAGTGCTAATGCAAGAGAAGAATGTGATTGCTTATGCTTCGAGGCAATTAAAGGTGCATGAACGTAACTATCCGACCCATGATTTGGAGTTGGCCGCGGTAGTATTTGCACTAAAGCAATGGAGACACTACTTGTATGGGGTTAAGTGTGAAGTCTACACGGACCATCGTAGCCTACAGTATGTCTTCACTCAGAAAGACTTGAACTTGAGACAGAGGAGATGGATGGAACTACTGAAGGACTACGACATCACTATCTTGTATCATCCGGGGAAGGCGAATGTTGTAGCAGATGCTTTGAGTAGGAAGGCCGGAAGCATGGGAAGTCTAACTCATTTGCAAGCTTCTAGACGCCCATTGGCTAGAGTAGTGCAGATTTTGGCTAATGACCTTATGAGGTTAGAAATAAACGAGAAGGGAGGATTGTTAGCTTGTGTAGAGGCAAAATCCTCTTTCCTTGATCAGATCAAGGGGAAACAGTTTGATGATGAGAAACTAAGGCGAATTCGAGATAAAGTGTTACAAGGAGAGGCTAAAGAAGCAACAATCGATGAGGAAGGTGTTTTGAGGATTAAGGGAAGGGTATGTGTACCCCGCGTCGATGATTTGATCGCCACTATTCTGACAGAGGCTCATAGTTCCGGATATTCGATACATCCTGGTGCAACCAAGATGTACCGCGACCTAAAGCAACACTTCTGGTGGGGTAGAATGAAGCGAGATATTGTTGAGTTTGTTGCCAAATGTCCAAACTGTCAACAAGTAAAGTATGAACACCAGAGGCCCGGAGGAACACTTCAGAGAATGCCCATTCCTGAATGGAAGTGGGAGAGAATCGCGATGGACTTCGTGGTTGGTCTTCCAAAGACATTGGGTAAGTATGACTCTATTTGGGTGATTGTTGATAGGTTAACTAAGTCTGCTCACTTCATTCCGGTCAAGGTGACCTACAATGCAGAGAAGTTAGCCAAAATCTACATCTCAGAGATCGTTCGGTTGCATGGAGTTCCACTCTCAATCATATCAGATAGAGGTACGCAGTTTACTTCTAAGTTTTGGAGGACACTACATGCTGAATTAGGTACTAGGTTGGACCTTAGCACGGCATTTCACCCTCAGACCGATGGTCAGTCTGAGCGAACGATTCAAGTGTTGGAGGATATGCTTCGTGCATGTGTGATAGAGTTTGGTGGCCATTGGGATAGCTTCTTACCGTTGGCAGAGTTTTCATACAATAATAGCTATCACTCCAGTATCGACATGGCCCCATTTGAAGCATTGTATGGGAGGAGGTGTAGATCTCCCATTGGTTGGTTTGATGCCTTCGAGGTTAGACCTTGGGGGACTGATCTGTTGAGAGATTCTATGGAGAAGGTGAAAGCTATTCAAGAAAAGCTTTTAGCGGCTCAAAGTAGACAAAAGGAGTATGCAGACCGAAAGGTTAGAGACTTGGAGTTCATGGAAGGTGAACAAGTCTTGTTGAAGGTTTCGCCCATGAAAGGGGTGATGCGGTTTGGAAAAAGAGGTAAGCTAAGTCCAAGGTATATTGGACCATTTGAAGTGCTTAAGAGGATAGGGGAGGTGGCTTATGAATTAGCCTTGCCCCCAGGGCTGTCCGGAGTGCATCCGGTGTTTCATGTATCCATGTTGAAGAGATACCACGGAGATGGAAACTACATTATCCGTTGGGATTCAGTTTTGTTGGATGAGAACTTGACTTATGAAGAGGAACCGGTTGCTATATTAGATAGAGAAGTTCGCAAGCTGAGGTCGAGAGAGATTGCATCCATCAAAGTGCAATGGAAGAATCGACCGGTTGAAGAGGCTACTTGGGAGAAGGAGGCAGATATGCAAGAAAAATACCCACATCTGTTTACAGATTCAGGTACTCCTTTTCGCCACTGTTTTTCTTCTTTTGATCGTTCGGGGACGAACGATGGGTAAATTGGTATCTATTGTAACGACCTGTTTAGTCGTTTTGAGCAACAGATTTTAATTCTGGAAAAACTGGCGGGGACAACGGATGGAACGACGGACCGTCGTAGTCACGACGGCCCGTCGAGGATGTGTCGTCCCATGACACTTAGAATTCTTCAAATTGGATGTTAAAATCGACTCTCTGTAAATTGTGACGGACCTGCAGGACGTGCCATCACATCCACGACGAACCGTCATGAGTTTCCGTTGCAAAACACTTCAACTTTTGAGAATTTGGTACGAGAAACGAGTTTTTGACCGTCAGGACGGAGGTGCAGGACGGACCGTCACAGGTGTGACGGGCCGTCACAGCCACCTGGAACCTGGGGAGGTGCGACGACCACCGTGACGGACCGTCGCAGGCATGACGGACCGTCACAGGTCACGCAATCCCAGGCAGTTTAGGATTTCTCCACACGTTTTAAGGGTCGTTTTTGACTATTCTTTCCTTAATTATAAAGATTGAGGGGTAACATTAATAAGTCTAATTACTTAGGGGTTAAAAGGGGTAACCTTAAGTTAATTAGAGGGGTTTATTGTCCTTTTTCACACTTAATTATATGATTAATTAGGGTAAAAGAAAGAGGGTTTGAACATAAGAAAACAAAAGAGAAAGAACAGAAAGAGGGATAGAGAGATCGATCGAGAGACTTAGGAGAATAACAAAGCTTGGGAGATTTCTTGTCGGTTTCAATTCTTCGATGGAGGTAGGTTATGGTTTATATTACGATATTCGTAGTGAACTCTTGATAGTGAATAATATGTGTTGATGATATTGTAAACCTGTCTATATGCTTATTGTATGCTTGTATGAATATGATTATGTGATGTTGATAAAACAAGCATGATGAAAACCATTGAATCCCAAATCTTGAAAGAAACTTTAATCTATGATATTAATGATGATGCCTTAGTACGAAAGAAGGCTTGATGAATTAAAGTAATGGGATTGGTGATGCCTTAGTATAGAGAAGGCTTGATGAACGGATAGAATGAATTTAGTGGATCGGAGTGTCACGTTCCGACACATAGTATTAGTGGATCGGAGTGTCACGTTCCGACACATAGTATTAGTGGGACGGGTGTCACGAACCGACACGTAGATATAGGGGATCGGAGTGTCACGTACCGACACATATAGGGGATCGGAGTGTCACGTTCCGACACATATAGGGGATCGGAGTGTCACGTTCCGACACATATAGGGGATCGAAGTGTCACGTTCCGACACATATAGGGGATCGGAGTGTCACGTTCCGACACATATAGGGGGATCGGAGTGTCACGTACCGACACATAGTGGTAGGGGATCGGAGTGTCACGTACCGACACAAGAGGAAGAAAGATAATGAATCTTGAAAGATGATAACATATACTCAACATAATGAACTTAATCCCCAAATGAGTATGGTTTTGAGGCTTGAGCCCTCATGGATGAAATTGATGGTATTTATTGACGATTATAATACTTGTTGTTGCTACATGTTGAGTTTATAGTTGATTTACACTATTATTGATATATATTGTTCCCTATTTTTGAGTTAGCCGATGATATCTACTCAGTACGTGTGGTTGTACTGACCCCCTACTTTTATGTTTCCCTTTGTTATTTGTGTTATGCAGCAAACGTTCCGTCAACTTCGACTCAGCAGTAGATCAAGCCAGTCTTCACTCCATCGAAAATTCAGGGTGAGCTAATGCGTCTAGCTTGGACTGGGTCTCCTTCTTCAAGTCTTGATGCCTTGAACTTCCGGCATGGACTAGCTTTTTAGTATTTTGTTCTTAGACAGTTTAGTTTAGAAATTTGAGATAGATGTTCTTGTGATGATGACTTCCAGATTTTGGGAATATTAATAATAGTTTTGAATTGTTACATTAATGAGATTAAGTCTTCCGCATTACTTTCTGTTGATATTGTATTAAAATGTTAAGGTTTAGATGGGTTGGTTCGCTCACATAGGAGGGTAAATGTGGGTGCCAGTCGCGTCCCCGAATTGGGTCGTGACATGACGGCCCATAGGTGGCACCGTAGTGCAGCTGCTGAAGGAAGATGGGGAAGTTTGACCTAAGTGTAGGATTACGAAGTTCATGATGGACCATCATAGCCATGATGGTCCGTCCTGCTGGTTTGTCGTGATGGTCATTAAAGTAGTCCCAGTACCCAAATTCCAAGAGCTTAAGTGTTATGGAACGGAGAACCTCAACGGACCGGCGTGCCTGTTACGGTCTGTCATACCTGTTCGTCGAGGGTAATGAAGAATGCAGCAGAAGGATCTGTAAAGTATAGGATGACGGAGGCCATGACGGCCCGTCGAAACCACGACGGCCCGTCATGAGATCCATCAACCCAGCCGCGTTTTGACAGATTTTCAGCAAATAGAGTCCTTCTTTTATTAGGTTTTTTTTATAAATAGTTCGAAAAACCTCGTTTTTGGTGTTAGACTCTCTTATGGTTAGACTCTCATATAGTTAGATTCTCTTATGGTAGACTCTTTGTTAGTAGACTTTGTGATTGTGTTATACTTTTGAAGAATCTTTAGTCCTCGATTAATTTCAATAAATGAAACACTTTTTGTGGAATTGATTGTTGGTGCATTTGTTGATTAATCAAGTGAACTTCTGGATTTTATTCTTTCTCAATAAAGTAAGTGCATGAATTCTTATATTACATATATGAATATTATGATTATGACTATGGGTAACTAAAACTCCATAACTAGGGTTGTGGGAACCATGGTGAATAATAAGGTAAATCTAACTAAAATAACAATTCTAGAATAGAATCTTGCATGTATTGATAATTCTTTTGTTTAGAAGTCTTTTTAACGGATGGCCAACGTTAGAACTCGCCTTAATGCTACTTGCCGGACCAAGGAGATAGATAATAGGAAAAGAATTATCAACATAGATTTAGTATATACTATCTAATAGGCTAGTACTGATTGGTACGAGGTAATAACTTTGCCAAATATCGAATACAATGCTTAGTATGAGGTAAAGGTAAGGGTTAGTATAGCAACACACGTAGCCGAACCAAGGTGCGGAGTGAAATTTTCTAGATGCCGGACCAAGGAGTTAGAAATACATAACTTATCACTTTGCATGCCAGATACTAGGAAAGAATTGTTATAGTTAGAATTATGAAGTTAGGAACCTGTGGGGAACACTTAAACCCTAGTTACTGTTATTAATTCATTAAACTCCAAGGTTTGATTCTGTTAGTTGGTTACTTTAATTTAGTTAGTTATCTTTAGTAATTTAGATATAAGACCCCCCCCCTTTTATTGTCTTTGGTTTTCTAAGGAAATAATAGATTAAATAATAGTAATAATAGATTGAAGTTAAGTCTGAACTATTTTCCTCGTGGGAACGAACCCAACCTCATTAGTTATGTTCTTTACTTGATAAGACCGCTTTACTTCTTATTTAAGAAGTAAGTTTGAGCGTATCAGTGGGGTAAATGGAAAGTGAGTGCTAGGGTGAAGTCTGAGTAGCCTAATTTAAGATCCTCTTTTGTCGTTTTCTTGCTTGTGTTCTTTTTCCCCAAGAGACTGATTATTTTTATTGTTGAACCGACATGTCTATATCTTGTGTACATATTTTAACTCTGAAGCATGATGGCTAAAATGATATCCTGTTATAATTGAAAATGATGCATGACTAGGCATAGTAATTGATAAATGTGTGTCTCTAAGCATGACATAGAGATACACCACTACATGACCCTAAGTCTAAAATTTGAACTAGATGTCTGATAATCTGGTAGAGTAATGAGATGTCAAGTGGATGTGAGGAAGATTTGAATAGTCCAATATTTGTACTGAGTTAGAACTTGCCAGCTTAGTCCTGCTAAAAGTAAGCTCTAATAAGCAATTAGGAAAGTATCATAGGCCCTTGTTCAATATAGCCAACTTTTAGCCTAAATAAAAGAACGAATGAAAATAATACCTCTTTGATCCAAATGATTTGAGCTTAAAAAAGACCTTTCATATTCACTCCAACTGATGTTTTCTGGGAATAATGTGTTGGCCCTGGTCCCTCCTTGGACATGTGCACCTCAGCTTATGTCAAAATCATAAGTTGAGGGTGGATAATGCAGTAAACAACCCTTTCATGGACCTTACCCAACTTTGGGTATGGTGTACTTTGACTCATGGCAAAGCCATGAGTTGAGGGTGGCTATTATGAGGAATGTTCTGGAAAGTGGGGTTGAAATAAGAAAGAGAGAGAAGGAACAAAAGTAAAGTGACTCAAGAACCAGTTGAAAGAAAAGTGAAATAAAAAAATACAATAAATACAAACAAGAAAAGAAGAGAGTCACTTACACAAATGAAGAAAGAAGGGAAAATAGCAAGGTGATAAAATATGAGAAATTGGGTGAAATAAAATGATAAAAAGTGGCAATATGTATGAATGAAATGTGAATTTGTTCTGAGAGTGAGTATTGAAAAGTAATCCTTATACTCAAACTGAAATCATTATGTGAGGATGTTTTTTTGAAGTGAGGACACTAGTTACAATACCGGAAATATTAGCACCTCGGTGAGAAACTGAAGAGGATAGGTGTCAGTGCATGGTGAGTTTGTGTCATGGTCTGATTCCACATAATTCCAAAACTCCCCCTTTTATTGTCTTTCGTTTTCTAAGGAAATAATTGACTAAATAATAGTAATAATAGATTAAAGTTAAGTCTGAACTATTTTCCTCGTGGGAACGATCCCAACCTCATTAGTTGGGTTCTTTACTTGATACGACCGCTTTATTTCTTATTTGAGAAGTAAGTTTGAGCGTATAACATGTTTCGTTGTGTTTTACGTGCTTTTTCGGGCCGAAATTCATGTGATAGGTGCTAAAATCATATATGACCATGTGTGGGTTGGAAACGTCAGGCAGAACATCTTCAAGGACCAACCAAGGGTCCTTGAGAAAGGACCCAAAATAGGTGCCAAGGCTGCCCAAGACAGCCCAAACAACGGAGGCAGACGACGCCCAGTGGGTCAATCAACGCCCTGTTGGTAGGGTCTCATCGATTGAGACTTAGTATTGTGAGGTAGGAAACCAATATTGAGTCTATAAACCAACCAACGGAAGGACAGGACGGTCCATTTGTGGACAAACAGTCCGTCGACTGCCAACCGTTGGTGAGTTTGTCCCTGCATGCAGGTTCACTGTAAGTTGAGGGGTGAACTTGTAATTTCACCTCACTTCCAAATAGAAGGTTTGGTGGTTAATTAAGGGTCTCTTAGGTATTTTAAATGTGTATATAAGTGTTTAAAACTTACAAGATTTCAGTCTTCCAAATCAAAACCCCAAAATCCCTTAGAAATTCCTTAAGACTCCATTGAATTCCAAAGTAAAAGAAGAGCTTAGTGTGACGAATTGAATGGAGATTATTCATCAATGTGAAGAATTATCGTCATCAAGGTATGTATTTTGATCCTTTAAACTCTCTTCATCAAGGAGCCCAACTCTCGAGATGTTTTCTAAAGTTTTCAAAGTTGAATTGTCCAATTTCATTATTCTACCGTGGGTTCTTGCATCAATTGTTTTTAAACGTTTATTATGGATTAAATTTTTATTGTATTTATTATTTTAAATAAATTATCTATGAACTCATGAATTGGATGAACCCTAGTTTTTTACTAAGTTATGGGTTACTTGATGTTGACTTAATGTTTATGAATTATGTTGTAGATTCTATGGGTTGTCGAATGATGTAATAATTATAGTAAATTGATATCTAGGTTGCATTGGATTGATGAATATGTATTAATTGGACCTAGTTCCATGAATATTGTTACAATTATGTTGATTGTTGGTTATGGCCATGGGTAAGGGCCTTTGATATTGAATTACGTGATTTGACATTGGATTGAGTTGTTGAGGATGATGTGGTGGTAATCTTCCCTATTTCATTTATTTTTATGTTAATTCGACTTAAGTTCTATTGTGGTTGGTATGGTCCACTTATGGTGGCAGTGTTATGTTTTTTACTTGAAAATTGATGTGGCCTTGTCGGCGTTACTTTATGCAATATGATGATCATGGCCTTGTCGGCACTACTTGAAGTAATGTGTCTATTTGTGTATTTAATTATGTGAAGTATGATGATATCTATCTACATTTTAAGCAATGTCAAGTCATACATGTGTTCTTCAATCAATGCTTGTTAGGTGATCATGTTAAACTATTACTTTGACCTTGTGTGTATAGTCTTAGGGTGGGTTGAGTCTTGGTTATTCCTAATTGACTATATAAGTATATGTTGGTCATATTGATTATGTTATGATATTTTATAAGATGACTTGAAGATGATATGGTTATGTTTATGTATCTCAAGAATGGCATGTATTATGAGTTGAAGTGAAGTATGTGGTGTCTTGTCTTGGTTGACTTGTGTCCCTTACTTGATGTATATATGAATGTGAATATGTGATGTCTTGACTTAGGATATTAAAAATCTTATGAATGACATGTGACCTTAAATGAAGTTAAGAGAGTCTTTTATGTGAAAACCTTGACCTAGTGGTAAGGTTATGAATGTTGAAGTAGAAAGTCTTAATGCTATCCTCCAAAGTAAAGGAACGATGGACTTAAGTTTGATTGGCTGGAATAACATCATATTAATCCTTAGGAAAGTCATCATGAGCTTCTTGTCGCCATTGTGAGGTAGCCCTAGTGGACCTTTCCTTGGTAGGGTAAATGTGATTGGGTTATGAACTTGTTATGGAACCCTTTTATTTGAACCTTATATGTAAATTACTCTATGAGAAAGAAGTCTAGCACCGAGTGAGTATGGTAAGAGAAGTAGTTCTTGTTAAAGAGTGAGACTAGATTACGAAGCATGCCCTTCATATTCCTTAACCATTTGTTCCTACATGGGATAAGTCTAAGTTCTACCATTGGCAAGTACAACAACCTCATCGGAGTAGGATAGACTCCGTATTCCATGTCTTCCTATCATGGTCTATGTAGGTTATTGTCTATTATCATCATATGGAATACGTATTAGCATTAGAAAAGTTCTATGAGGTTTAGTTGGTGGTATGGGACACTATCTAGACATTGCACAATAGGCTTTGAAGGTGTTACTTGGAGTTCCTAGGCCTTGTCCAAGACCATTGCTTGAATGTCCTTTATGTGATGTATGAGTCTCTTAATGAACTAATGAACTAATGACCTATGTTATGAACTATGTAAATGAATGAGTACTTAATGTAAAGTGACTTAAGGATTCCTTAGCTAAAGTGTGATGAGTCCATAAGGGATGATCTCTTCATGTCTTATCTTTGGAAATCTTGAGGATGACTCTAGTTAGGGAAATGGTTGATTTTATGGACATGATCTAAGCCTTAGGTAGACTTAAGGATTACTTAGGTAATCTTGAAGAGGTCAATCATGGACGTTATCTTCTTGATTTACTTAAGTAGGTATTTTGATAGCCTTTGGAAGGAGAATGTCATATTATATATGTGTTGATGTTTTGATGTCTTGTAAGTGTGTATGTGGCTCATTATAAGTAGTCTTGAGGATCATTTAGGCATGCCTAGAGAGGGTGTATGGACGTTCTCTCTTTGTGATTCTTAAGTGAGTCTTAGAATAGATTTAAGTGGGATGATTACATACTAAGAGATGTTTAAGGTGAAGATAACAATAAATGAGGTTGTTGTAAAGTGACCTCTAAAATTACGATATTTGGTTTGAATGTTATCTTATGTGTTTCTAATTTGCTAAATGTTGTTATTATGATTATAATGTGATTTTTAAAAGGATGTATATTTCCAATAAAAGTCCATTTTCATGATTTTTATGCATTAAGCCATACTTAGTACATGTGGTTGTACTAATCCATGCTTTTATATATTTCTATAGTTGTTGGTAGGTGAGGAGCATTTGGGAAGTGAATACTTGGACCGTATCGAATCATTCAAGAGAAGTTGAAGTATGTCCTCATTTGACTCAAGGGCGTATATGTCTTTTATATTTTCATTTGAAGTATTGGAATAGACTAAGTATTTCTATATTAGTATTAAAGTATGGATCGTGTCCCAAGTATTCTTGTGTCTTAAGATGATGCGATCGAGACTTAGTATTTCCTATGACTTTATATTAAAAAGATTTTTAAAGACTATGATATGTTTTTGTGAAAAATTTTAATTCCGTACTACTTTTTACTATGTTTATGCGATGAATGATACGTAAGGGCTTGTACAAGACCTCTAACAGGTCAAGTACGCCGGTTGCAATCCGATATTGCCCCTAACTTATAGGGTATGGTTTTGGGATATGACACTCACGTGAGTAGAGGTTGGGTTTCTACAAGCAATCTGCTTATCCTTTACCTATGTGCCTGTCACATCCGGGGAGCACTCTCTAGACGTAAACGGCTTCATCTTCCTCGGAGAGGACTAAGACTAACCTCTTAGTATTCATCATAACATATCATAGGTTAAATTTCAAAAAAATTTAAAACTTTTCATACACATCTATCTTGTGAGGTTTACACAGACCTCTCGTTTACACATTATATATACATAAGGAGTTTACATAGGCTCCTCACATAGGAAGCACTACATAGGCTTCTACTTTTATTTCACATACATAATATATAAAGATATCTAATAGGAAATGTCTCACATTTATACCATCCAGATCGAGTACAACATACGGGCATAGCCCTTACTTCTTTATAACAAAAGCCACATATAGGCATATACAATAATAGTATTCAAATGAAAGAGAAGGAACTAAATTTTCTTCAAGACTAAAACAACATCCAATAGCTAGATAGTGGCATCGTCCTCGGAAGGTGAGGACTTACCAAGCTTGGAAAATGAGAGTCCACATTATCTTTAATGGACATCTAAAAGCTCAACGGCCGAAAACTAAATAATTGTAGAAACATAGAAATAGGGGTTAGTACACACTTGTACTAAGTATGTTAACATGAATATAAAACATTTAAAGTCATGCTAAAGGGGACATTTGTTCAAAACCATGCTAAGTTACTTTGAAAAGTCTTATGCACAACCAAGAACCCATATAAGCCAATAACCACATATTCTTTAAGACAAAATCATACACAACACAACACAAATATAATCATGTATAATTAAGTCAACATGTATAATAACATCTTTGAATACATAACTAATCCAACATCCTGTAATAACAATAAAGCATGTATAAGAGTTCATAACATTACAACATATGCAAGACTCTTACTCATAACCCACCATCAAGTCCACAAGTGCAATGACCAAGTAAAGCCCCATAACCTTACTCAACAAAGTAAACCCAACAATGGAACACAAGCAATTCCTAACCTTACATAACATAGCATCAAGAATAGTCATCATCATATTTAGCAATCTAGACCAATAGCATGTTCATAAGTGACACTAACATCATATAGTATCATCAACATGTAAAGTCAACATATGAATAACATTTACTTTATAAACATAATAACAACCTTCTAGGAATTCCCTCAAGTCCAACTAGTGCAATGAATAGATTGAGTACCATACCCCTACCTAGACTATGTCCAACCCGTTAAGCCACCCTAGTTAGTGTTCACTTTATTACTTCATTTTACTTTAGGAAACACTTGTCTAACCGACATAGACCACAAAATATAAATGTGGAATCCGGTGTCATGAAACCCTACGCTGAAAGAAGGTGGACTACTTTCCAAGGTAGTACCAAAACATGAACATAATATTCTAGGTGGATCCAGTAGCTAACATTCCTATGGGGCCAACATAGTTCAAGAAATAGGAGTATGCTTGGGACACTCTTTATGAACATTGCATTATATTCTCAAATCTCATGAGTACAATAGTGAACCTACCTTCCCTACTTGGGAAGGGACACTCCTCACTACTAGTTCACTCGGTGCTAATCTAGAGTGTCTTTTGAAATGTCTGTAAGTTTTATTTTAACAATCATAACTTAGTTTAGGTCATAGGATACTAAACCCTTGCATACTTATAGTCATTAGGTCATTAGGAATTGGATGAAAATATCCTTTCAATAGAACCCTCATGTGTGAGATTAACACATTATCATTATCATGTCATAATAAGGCACATTTATATCATTAAATCTTAAACATAATCTCACACATTCACATTTGCAAGACATTTCAATGGCATAATCATACGAACACCTACTTAATACAATGAAAATATATGCTTCAATTGAACTTAATCATCAAATACAAGTCATCACAATTAAAGTCTTACCAATTTATCCTTCATAAGCCATAATCTTTGCTTAACCTCAACCAATCCAATTTCATCCATTAATAGGTGTAATAAAATCATAAAATAGTAATTAACACAATAACTAAGTCAATTTCATCAATACTAGTCAATTCAACACGAGTTCATAACCTAGGGTTACGGAATTTAGGTCAATTCGTGATTTATTCCACATACTAGGTTAATATCAAGAACTAACATGATTAACTAATACATCATAATATAATCATAGTAATAAAATGAAATCAAGAACAATACAATTTGAAAAATCAATTTCAGATTAGAAAGAAATCCATGTTCAATTCATCTTTTGGAAATCAATGTGGAAGAGCCCTTTGGGGAAAGGAATCACAAAGGTGAAAGGTTCCCATACTTTGATATTCCTTGAATATTTATGGAGAAAATTTATGTATTTAATCCCTATAACCCTTATAACTTGACCTTCAATAGAGTCTTCTCTGGGAGAGAGAAAGTAGAGAAAACGTAGAGACATTTGAGTTTGGGATTTTGTAGGGTGTTAAGTTGGTTTTAGACTTAGGGTAGCTTATATAGTCACTTAACTAAATTAATTAACATCCCTTTAACCCCTAAATAAACCCCTAAAAAATTAACTAATTAATTGAACCAACTTAAAATTGGGCAGTGAATTACAGACCTGACCTACGAGACCTCGACCTTCGGTCCGTAAGTCAGTTGACGTATCTCCCCCCAACCGTCCTGAACATCCGTAGGTAAGTTCATAGATTTTCCATTTTGGACAATTTTTAAAAACATATAAGTTTTCAACAAAGGAGGCATCGATTCCCCGTCGATCAAGCTATGCCCCGTCGCCTGCAATAGTAGTTTGGTTACTGCCTCACTTTGCAGATTTGGGTCAAATGCAAGGGTCCTCTCCAACGACCCTTAGGGTGGTCTTTGGGAAGTTGTACCAGGAAGTTTCGACCCTAAATACCCTCTAATACTAGTTTGTAACCTTTCCACCAAATTTCATCAAATTTTGACTCCTTACACCCCGTGAAATAGGCTAAGGCACACTAGCACCTCTTTCACTAGTCTCCGGACATCATAGACGTTTCTTGACGTCTTGACTCTAAAACTTCCTAACTGAGTTATAAACATTATTTTAGGTCTTAAAACAGTGTAACCAACCTTATACCAACATGTGAGGCTCTATATTAGGTCTTGAACTTTTGGAGCATTACAATGCCCCCATAGGATGATTGTCTAGATAGACATTAGCTAGTTGATCTACCTAATCTAGAAGATCATGGTTCTACCTTGGAAATTAAGACAAACTTTTTTGGTGTGGGAGACACAGGGGATCATGTTATAGCTCACATGGTCATTATGTCGATTTAGGCCCATTGCCACAATAATAAGCAACTAAGGTTACTTCAAGAAGTGTCTCACATGTGTTCAAATATGATGCTTACTTGCATTGATCATGGTTTTATGGCATAAGATTTCTAACTCTCAATTATCTAATTTATTTTTATCATTGCAGAGTTATGAAAATGTCCCTTTTAGCATGATTTAAATATTTTATACATTTCTATCATACTTAGTACATTGTTTTGTACAAATGCATACTCTTGCCTATATTTTCCCAAACATAGGGTCCGACAGTTAAGGTTTTCATTTCTAGAGATTGACTTGAGAGATTTCTGTGCTTTGGTGAGTCCTCATATTTCGAGGATCAAGCCTTTATTTCATTATGTCTTTTAATTTTCAGTTTTGGACATGATGAATGGGCTAGGCCCATTTTCATCATATTGAATTAGATGGCTATTGAGACAAGTGTTTAGTCTTCTACTTCATTTTTATATAACTTCGAAATTGAAATGTTGTTTTTAATTCCTTTGTTCTATTTCTCATGTTATGAATTCTAAGTGGCTTGTATGGGATCTCTTGGGGTCATTTACGCCATGTTACATCTAGGATGTATCCTTGGGTCGTGAAAAAAAAATTATGCACAATCTCAAAGATTAACGAAAATACGTAAAGAAAATTTTTATTATTATGGGTGGCAGCCCAAGGGTTTAAAGTCTTGCATAAGGCGATCCTGAAAGAACAGTTGTATATATTTGTGTGTGTGTGTGTGTTTGGTAGCTCAGGGGTTATAATACCTATCATGGGCCTATCCTAATTTGTAAATGTATGAGGATGATATCCCTAAGGTAAAAATACCTTGTATGGTGCATCCTCTTCTACCAATGATCAGCTGGTCATCGTATAAAATTTTGCAAAGTTTATAAAGAAAAGAACAGTAAAGTAAAGCAAAGAATGTACTGTACTCAATGCCAAAAAGAGTAAGCAAATGTGATTTTTCTTTCTTATTTATGCATTTCTACATTGATACATAATTTTACTTGAGATCTTTTCTTACCTATGGATACACTATGCCTTACATATTTAATACATTCTTTTGTACTGACGTCCCTCATGTGGACCCTATGTTTCACGATGCAGGTACATGTAACAAGATAATCCAATATAAGCACTGGATACTCAGGTGCATTCGGTGAGCTCTTTGTTGATTCAGGTATTATTGAGTCTCTAACATATAATTGATGATTTCTTATAGTTGGTAGGGTCATGTCCTGACCTAAGCTAAGTGTCTTTGTTGAGCCTTTGCAGACTAATGTTAAAACAAAGCGCAATTATTTCATGTTTTCTAGTACGGCCTCAAGCACTAAGCATGAACATTTTGGGCCTACCTATGTTGACCATTTATTAGTGAGTTTTATCCATTCTCTCACATATTTATAATTATCATAGTGGCATGTAAGATAAGCGTATAATTTGGTTGTCTCAGATCTTTAGGGCATCGGATGTTTGTCTGTCTCAATGGGACTTGGGGCATGACAAATGTAATTTTAGGGCTAGATATACCAGTTGTCTCACTCGATGAATTGGATAAAGATATGTATGTTGAGATGAATTAGAGAATTTTGTTACATACTTTGCAATAAATATTCATGTAAGTCTCCACTTCATCTTTTATATTGAACCCTTTCGTTCCATACATATCCTCAAGTGAATCTCCCACAAATGCTAGATTGTTACGAGGATCTAAAATTGAGGCTAACAAAAATAACTTATTCATTTCTTCAGGAATACCCCAATACTTGATATATTTTTCCTTCATGTTTTCTACCATTTTGCCACAGTGAATCATCATTTTCCATATGTTCCTTAAATGATTGTGAAGCTCAACCATATACTCAAAGTGAACATTCGAAGTGATATGCATAGAGTGAACTCCACACTTTATTAATCATACCTTTTAACAAATATGACCACATTTCTCACATTTTCCCAATCATCACTTTCAAGTACACCTGCAACACTCACAAACATGCATAATGTTGCATATAGCCACTTTAAGGATCAAAGACCAGATTCAATCATCACATTTATCATGCCAGTTATAGCAGTCCTAGGGAATTTGTTCGGTGTCTCGGAGTTGTAATCTTCCTATTAATGATTGTGACAACTTTTATAGGATATGTACTACCTTGGGGTCAGATGAGCTTATGGGAAGCTACAGTAATCACTAGCATTAATTGTATTAGTCATGGATATAACCATAGCTCAAGTAATCAAATTTAAAAATGCATGATCTCAAATACTCATAATACAGGTCATGTTGGTTGAATCTTTCCAAAATAGAGCCACAAACAATTCAACACAAATAGTAGCTTCCCTCCTTAAGTCTTAACATCATTATCTCATTTATATTTATTTTTACCTCTAAAGACCTAGAAATCATCTTCATACTATAAGTCTTACTCTCAAGAAATACCTCACATGGTTATCATGTAAACCTAAATCCCAAGGTAACTAAAAACATGCTTCATTCTTACTCAATTATTAGTTAAGTATCATCAAGTAAACTAAATTTCAATACTAATCAACCATAAATCCATTATGTAATCCCAGTAGGTACCATCCGAAGGTCATGAACTTGGGAATTTTAGGATTGTTTTGTGGTTAGACTTTAGGGTCCTCCTCAAGGATCCTTGGTTGGTCCTTGGGGAGTCGTACATTGATGTTTAACCCCTAACCCATCAACCTGAGCTTGGGAAGTCATTTTACAACATAAAACCCAAAATCAAACTCAACATATCTCTCATAAGGCTATAGTTTCACCTACTAGTTTTATGGGGTGTCACGTTATTCTTGTGTCGCGTGAGTCCTGAAAGCATGATGATTGATGAATGATTTTTTCCATAACTTACTACTTTTTAGGCTACGCTAATAGGTTACAATCTCCAAAGAATCAAAGGAATTTTTCCTAAGCCCAGTGGCGGACTCAGAATTTTCGTTCAGTGGTTTTTTGAATAAATAAAAGTATAAACGTGTACATAAGTCATTAGAAATGGAATCATTGAATTCTTTTGGATTTAATATCACACTTTTAGCACGTTTTTTTCAATTAAAAAAATGTGTAAAACAAAACTGAAACTAAAATAATAAAAAAAATTAAACTTAAAAAAGAAAAAAAGATACACTATCACAATGACTTGAAATGGTGACGTGAAGCTTATTTTCAGGGAGAGTTGATACTGCGCTATCAGTTTTCCTTATCATTATAATTTTTTATCGAATGGGTTCGGGTGAACTCCTTGGAAACCACGTGAGTCAGCCCCAGTAAGCCCAGTACATAATTTATATATTTTATATTATTATGTGAGTATCATTTATTGGGCTAATTATATACAATATATATGAGTTATGAACTTAAAATAGTTATATGGGGTGGACCCTTATTTTTTAACAAATAATTTGGTATTCAAAAAATAAATGGTATTGATGTTTCATACCAAATTCAAATCCGAATACCGTCATTGTAAGATCTAACTCCCAATACCATACCAAATATCGAATACCTAATTATCAAATATTTTGGTTCAACTCGGTAATTCGGTTTTTGATATTTTATGGATAGCCCTATTTCCAGGTGATATGATGAGAACACAAGATTCAAAAACATTATTTATTTTTTTAAACTCGATCTCAAGTTAAAATCAGACAAACAAATTAAAACGGAAAAAGATATATATTGTCATGTGTATGAAGGGTTGTTGAAACTTCCTCTTCTTGAAGAGTATCGAGACATTTGTTTACGTGATTTTCCATTACTCAATTCTTTGTGTGCCTTCTTTTATCAGTAACTTTCGACCACTTTTGGCTTAGACCATATCCAGCTCATTTCTATTTTTGTCTTCCATTCTCTATATTTTAATGGAAATATAGTGAATATCCTCTCTAATCCACCTTTATATTACTGTCTATCCTCCATTTATATAGATGTTAATAAAAGTTCTTCAAATTTGGAGAACTACTATTCACCTCTCTATTTCACTTTTTGATTATATTTCATATCATATTTATCATATCATTAATGAAGTATTTATTATTTGTAATTATTTCCTCATGTAATATAACAACTAAAAAAATATTATTGACAAGTTACTACTTCCATCCGAATCAATAATTTTTTTTGTTTTATTTCTTTGAAAATATTATCACTTTTAAAATTGTTTTAATATTATTTATACAATACAAGACTATTAATTAAGTCATTAATATTTACAATTATTTTCTAAGTGATATAACATCTATAAACATATTATTGTTAAATATGCTACTTCCAACCAAAATTAACAATTTTTCTAATTTAAATTTTGTCACTTTAAATATGTGGTTCAATATTGTAATTAATTTTCACTATGAATAGTGCACAAAACTTACATGATAATTCAAATAATCTACTTTTATGTTATAGCTAGTGATAAATTATTAAACTAAAATTTCTAATGGATATGAAAATACATGATGAAATAGTTCAAAATGGAATAAAGGAATTAATTCAAATAATTTTTAGTCACATGTATAAAATAAGGACTACAAACTTTCTCATTTTGAACTCCATAATGCATTAATAGAGCAATTATCAATGCAACCTAACTGTCTTAAAAGTTGAGTATTTATGTACAATCAAAATAAATTTTAAGAGAATGCAATCTTTTTTATGTAATTGTATTTCATCAATGATTTCGCTTTTATTTGAATTGTTTGTTAATATGTATTCTACATAATACTTTTTGCAATTTATGTCATATATTAATTAAATGAAGAATTAACAAAATATAATTTTATATTAAATGAAGAATTTTGAAAAATAAAATAAAATTTAAGATTATATAGATTAAAGGGTGATTATCTGCAAAAAGAAGAAATTACTTATTTTATGAAATGAGAAAATAAGAATGAAATAGAAATAATAATATAATATTGATGAAAGAGAATAATATTCCTTTTAATAAGGCGAAATGGTCTGATAGACTCTTCTACTTATATGCATTTATATTCTGGACATTTTTACATGACTCTTTGCCAACTGAACTGTTAACTTTACGTAACTTCGAATTTTAAAAATTGTTGGCTCTGCTTGTACTTTGAACTCTCAACAAAAATGGCACATCATCATCCACGTCAGATTTAAAAGTACACATCATTTATTATTCATTTTTTAAAAAATAATCAATGTTCTCTTTTTCACTCCTTTCCTCTTTATTCTTCTAGATCACCCCTCAATCCATTTTTCACATTATATCTCATAATTACAACCTTTCATTCTGACCATCAATATTACTAAAATCCACTATTTTTCTCTATATTTTAATCATTCACAATTTTTACCACTTTTTTCATCACTTAAACACCATAAACCTCTTTTCTCCATTATGTCAACAAAAAATACCAAAATACTACAATATATCTTATTATTTATACACAACTTTATTCATTCACTCCACATGATTTCATAAGAAACATTTAATAATTACCTTTTACCCACCAAAATTATCAGATCATTCTCACAAATTGTAACTTGGTTTTGTTTCTAATTTGGGGAGAAAGAAGAAGTAAAAATAAAAAAAAATGGAGAGCCATGAGGAAGGAGAATTGAACAAGAACAAACAATAGAGAAATGAAGAAATTGGAGAGTTGTGGGGAAGAGGGTCTGGGTGGAAAAAATGTAAGAGAAAAAGAAATGAGGAGGAGATTGAGGCGGGGGTGAAGGGTGGGGAGATAGAAATTAAATTAATTTTGTTAAATACTTTGTTGGTCTTTTTGTATTTTTATTTTTCTTCTAATTATTTTTTATTTATATTTTTTGTCTTGTGCTCTTTTTATGCGTAAAAACACGCATTTGTTTCAAATCAACAATTAATCCATCACATAAGTTTGGTCAATGATCAAAAGGATTTATATTTAGAAGTTCCTTTTGTTTGTCAAATTGGGATCTATAATCAAAGGATCATCACAACCACTACTGAGAAAAACCCCTTTCTATCAATATCTTTTCTTTCTTTCCTATCTAATTTTGCTTCGTTTCTTCAAATTCGAATCATCTAAATCATCATTTTATGAACAATATTTGAGGTAGAGTTTCTCAGACAAGAAAACGTGACCGTATTGATTTAGCCAATCATCTTGATTATTTCCAACAAAATGATAAGCTATACATCCTCCAAAATATTCACAAGCAATAGGAAAAAGGGTGTTCAAGGGCTCTTATATAATTATTTGACCTTCGTATTCTTTCTTTAATTTGTTGTATAATACTAGAAGTTTTGATTAAAGTAATACAAATAACAAGTATACATATTTTTAAAAAATAACTAAATAGTATAAACGCCACCATCAATAACGTCTTACCTATTATTTTACGGAAAAGGGCTGAAATACCCTTAAAGTATCAGAAATGGTACAAAATTACTCTTCATGCACCTATTGGCTCCAAATATCCTTCTCATCAACCTATTGGCTCCAAAATGCCCTTCTCATCCACCTTTGTGTTCAAAAATTAACTATTTATTTAACGATTTTAAATTTCAACTATTTAAATATTTTTATAATACACGACGTTCAACAATTTGTTATAATTTAACTTATTAATATAATTTATTAACTAATCTACTACCCAAAAATTACTAATTAAACAAACCCAATTAATATAGGCTCCATTACCAATGTACAACATGAAAGCAACTACCAATGAGTGTTAAATTTTGAGGTGAAAATGTGTAAAAAGTATATTATCAAAAATTCAAGTCCTCAAATCAAAACATATTATAATTCAAGTGTTTAAATAACAATTATCGATAAACTTAAAAATCTGACTATGTTCATCTTAATTATTCATTCGGCTTAATTATGTGATGTTACTTAATAGATAACTATTTTTAAAGAATATATTAAAGTTTTAATATTTAAAACAACTTATGAGTATTTATAAAATTATATTGAAAAAAAGTGCATGAATTAGTTCGAGAGGTGCTACTTCTTTGCCTTTGAACATAATCCTATTGAAAGTGTCCTCCTAAACAAACGGCTCAACCTAAATATAATTGGGGCTTCAATTCGGACTCAAATAATTTTGAATGTCAATTTTGGGAATAAGTAATTTCGTCATGCTTTAGTAGTGTTTAGGGCGATTTTGATACTAGAATGATATATTAAATGGCTGGGGCTTAATTAGTAACGGGTGGGTAGTGAGTTGGTTTATAAATGATAATAATAAATTATATTATATCCAATAGTTGAGCGTCAAGTATTTTAAAAAATATTTAAATAGTTTAAATTTGAAATCATTAAATAAGTGGTCAATATGTTGTCTTATAGCCCACAAAGCTTCTTCCATTCTTTCATGCCAATCCCGTTTCGATTTGGAGACAACTTTCTTGAGCAAGTTGCATAGAGCCTTATTGAATGCTTCAGCAAGACCATTAGCGGCAGCATGGTACATAGAAGATTTACGGTGCTTAAAGTCAAAAATATCACAAATCTTGTTCATTAACTTGTTATCAAATGGTTTGCCATTGTCTGTTATTATATAGCGAGGGATGCCAAAGCGATAGATAATATTTACTTGGATAAAATTTGAAACATTCTCTTTCTTCACCTCTTTAAGAGCGACAGCTTCAGCCCATTTTGAAAAGTAATCAGTTGCAGCCAAGATGTACAAGTGTCCACCAAAAAACTTTGGCAATGGTCCTACAATATCCTGTCCCCAAGCGTCAAATGGCCAACATGAGATGGTTAGGTGCAATACTTCGGGTGGCTGATGAATGAAATTCGCATGAAATTAACAAGCATCGCACCTCCTGGCGTAATTAAGCAATCTTTCACCATGGTTGGCCAGTTTTACCCCATCCTCTTTATGTGAAAGTGAAGTTTTGGTCCAGATTTATGTGATCCACATACTCCTGAGTGTGCTTCTTGCAGAGCTTGAATCGCTTCTTCCTCTCCCAAACATCGTAATAGCATACCCTCAATTATCTCCTATATAATGTGTCCTTGTAGTAAAGGAAACAAGGTGCACGACGACGTATGTCAGTTCTTCTTCTTGGATTTTCTGGAAGTATCTCATAACATAGGTAGTCAATGATGGGTTGTCTCCAATCTTCCTTCGCGGCTTCAACAATGGAGACAATATGATCAAGCTCATTTTCAATATATTCTTTCTCATTTGACGGTGGTACTATCCATTTTTGACAGACAGTTACATGCGTTTGATCATGAAGGGTTAGCGTTGAAGCTAGAGTAGCCAATGCATCAGCTTTCTTATTCTATGTTCTACTCATATGTTTAAGGGTTACATCTCCAAGACATCTTATCAACTTTTGAGAATAATCATGATAAGGGCGCAATTCAGGCTTTTTTACCTCATAACTTCCCAAGAGTTGATTAATCACCAAGTGAGAGTCACCAAAGACCTGTAAATGGAATTGTTTCATGTCAAAGGCCATTTCAAGTCCAAGTATCAGTGCTTGATATTCAACGACACTATTGGAGCAACATTGTTTTAGAGTAAAAGAGAATGGTAGAATCTCTTCTTGTGAAGTGATGAACACCACGCCAGCACCAGCTCCGCCGCGATGTGCAGCCCCATCAAAGAACATTTTCCAAAGAGGTTGAACTTCAATTAACATCGCATCTTCATCAAGAAACTCATCAGTTAACTCCTAATCATTTGGTATAGGATGGGCTGCTAAGAAATTCGCTAGTGCTTGTTCCTTCACGGATTTTTAAGGGATGTACACAATCTCAAATTGTTGGAATTGGAGGTACCAACTTGCTAGTCGGTCACTAAGGACAGGTTTTGACATAATAAACTTGATGGGATTTACTCTAGAAATAAGGCAGACAACATGAGCTTGAAAATAATGCTTCATCTTTTGAATTGAGAAGACTAGTGCCAAGCATAACTTTTCAATTGGCGAATAATTTAGCTCATCTGGCGTCATCGTTCTACTTAAGCAATAAAGAGCATTTTCTTTGCCTTTACTATTCTCTTGAGCTAACAAGTCTCCTACAAACCTTTGTTGTGCTGCAATGTAGAGTATCAATGATTTTCCAGGTATAGGGGCTGCCAAAACCGGAGGTTTTGCTAGATATGATTTGATACTTTTAAAGGCTTCGCTACATGTTTGGTCCCAATTAAAAGGAGCACCTTTCTTCATGAGATGACTGAATGGTTGACATCTCCCCGCTAGATTTGAGATGTACCTTCTCAAGTAGGATAACTTTCCTTGGAGACTTTTTAACTCATGAATATCTCGAGGTTCAGGCATCTTTGATATTGCATTGACTTTGGCTCGATCAATTTCAGTTCATCGATGTCTCACAATAAAGACAAGGAACTTTCCGGAAGTAACTCTGAAGGCACATTTCAAAGGGTTCATCCTTAGTGGATATCTTCGGAGTAACTCAAACACTATCCTTAAGTCATTCAAAAGATCACCCCTCTTCCTAGACTTCACTATCAAATCATCAACATAACATTCAACATTTTTATGGAGCAAGTCGTCAAAGATATTTTTCATAGCCCTTTGATATGTGGCGCTAGCATTCTTTAAATCAAATGGCATCACATTGTAACAATAAGTACCTTTTGGCATGTGAAATGCAGTGAGTTCTTCATCTTTGGTGACATGCGGATTTGATTATATCCATAAGAACCATCCATGAACGACATTGCCTCATAACTAGTGGTGGCATCAATCATCAACTCTGGAATGGGAAGAGGAAACTCATTTTTAGGGCATGCATTATTGAGATCTCTAAAGTCAACGCAAACTCAAATTTGACCATTCTTATTCCTCACATGAACAATACTTGAATCCATGTAGGGTATTTGACCTCACGAATAAAGCCTGCCTCAATGAGTTTGTTAACTTCATTTTCTATCAACGGAACCAAGTTTGGTCTAAAATGTCTTTGAGCTTCTTTAACAGGACGAGAACCATTTTTGACTGCCAATTGATGGACCGCTACTCTAGGATTCAATCTAGGCATTTTTTTATAACTCCAAGTGAAGACATCTCTATATTCTTTGAGTATATTCATGTAAGCGACTTCTTCATCAATTTCTAGATTCGCACTCAAGTAAGTTGGCTTCGGGTCTTCATCAGTGCCAAGGTTAACTTCCTTCAAAGGATCTATTGTGATCTTTACTCCTTCTTCAAGTTCTGGTGGAGCATCTTTATCATCTTCCTCTTCCACAAGATCATTGTCATTGACCGATATATGACAACACGAGACAATATCTTCTACCTTTTCCTCAATCTTCTTTTGACGCAAAGAACCGTACTCATTTTGTATTGTAACATGATTTAGGAACCTACACTTTCTTCATCTTCCTCGCGCTCTTTGGTGTAAACCACAATATGAACCTTGGCCTTGAGTTCCTCTTTACAGGAAACCACAAGTTCCGCTCGTCGCCTCATCTGAGAAGGAATCAAACTTCTAAAATCCTTTTGAATCAAATGTGAAGTAGGCGTTGTAACTTTTAAATAAATTCTCAGGTTTTTGTTATTCTTCTTCAGAGGACCTAACCTCTCAAACACATAAATTCTTGTTGTCTCTTCACCAAGTTGATCAAATACGGAAGGCCTTTTATTGGGAGCAGTGATGTCAACGTCAAAAGTTATATGATTATTATTGGCCATTCTTATGGAAATGCGAATCGCCGGTTGGCCATAACCTAGGCCTTCACGCGCTTTCCCAGTTGTATCTTCTGATGGGAGTTTCCCTAGAGCTGATGGCTCACTAGGGTTGTATCCTACCTTCACCAATAACTTGTAGGCATTGGGATCAAAATCTTCTCTTGTGCGTCTTGTAGGGAGATCCATATCTAGCACTTGATCTTGAGCGACTAACTTTTCTGGAAACTTTTAAGACAAGTTTATTGCATCAATCCGTACGATAGGAAGAGTTAGCCCTCTTCATGCATTTTATTCAAGGTTAGATGGTTGATATTGTTCTTTCTTCGCTTTTGAAACATAGCAAATCCTAGAAGTCAGCTTCTTCTTTGAAGACAGGATCTTCCCTTCATTAAGAATAGGGGAAGAGTCTTTAGTGTCAATTTTCACCTTTTTGATAGCCGCATCAATTCTTTTGCTTATGATCTTATCAATCTTGATTGATTTGATGTCATTAGATTTGATCCCTTTAACAACACAACTTCTCAAATAGAATTTCGCATCCATAAAGTGTGTCTCCACTTTAGTGAAAGGATTATCATCTGCAACTATCTTTCTTTCAATTCCACCTTCAAGATATTTCAAACATTGAATATAAGAATGAGACAATTCTATTCTCATGTACCCAAGGCCCGCCAAGTAATATATTGTATGATGTCTTTGCGTCAATCACATGCATCCATGTGCTTGATCGCAAATATCCAATGTGGATCTCTAATTTAATAGAGCCTATGGACCTCTGCTCGCCTTGATTAAATCCTTGTATCAATAGACGACTTTCACTAAGTTCCCCAGTGTAACGACCTGTTTAGTCGTTTTGAGCAGCAGATTTTATTTCTGGAAAATTGGCTGAGACGACGGACCCCACGACGGACCGTCATGGGCACGACGGGCCGTCACAGGTTGCGTAATCCCAGTCTGGGTCGGATTTCTTTACACGTTTTAAGGGACGTTTTGGACTATTCCTGCTTTAATTATAAAGTTGGAGGGTTAATGTTAATAAGTCTAATTACTTGGGGGTTAAAAGAGGTAACCTTAAGTTAATTAGTGGCTTATTATTGCCATCTTTTATTCTTAATTATATGCTAATTAGGGTAAAAGAAAGAGGGTTTTGAATAAGAACAATAGAAAGAACAAGAGAGAGAGAGAGGGTCGATCGAACGAGGAAGAGAGAAAACAAAGCTTGGGAAATTGCTTGTTGATCACTAATCTTCGGTGGAGGTAGGTTATGGTTTTTACGATATTCGTAGTGAACTCTTAATAGCGAATGATATGTATTGATAGTATTGTAAACCCTGCTATGTGCTTCATTGTATGCTTGTATGAATGTGATTATATAATTGTGATTATATGAGCATGATGAAGTTATTGAATCCCAAATCTTGACAAACCTTAATCTCTTGGTTAATGATGATGCCTTGGTAATAAAGAAGGCTTGATAAACTAAAGTAATGAGAATGATGATGCCTTGGTATAAGAGAAGGCTTGATGAATTGATAGAATGAGATTAGGGGATCGGAGTGTCACGCTCCGACACATAGAATTAAGGGATCGGGTGTCACGAACCGACACTTAGATTTAGGGGATCGGGTGTCACGAACCGACACATAGATTTAGGGGATCGGGTGTCACGAACCGACACGTAGATTTAGGGGATCGGGTGTCACGAACCGACACGTAGATTTAGGGGATCGGAGTGTCACATTCCGACACATAGTAGTAGGGGATCGGAGTGTCACGTACCGACACATGAGGAATAAAGATAATGAGGGAGCGGAGTGTCACGTACCGACACAAGAGGATAAAGATAATGAATCTTGAAAGATGCTAATATACTCAATCTAATTAACCTAATCCCCAAATGAGCATGGTATTGAGGCTTGAGTCCTCATGTGTGAACTTGGCGGTATTTATTAATGATGAAAGTACTTGTTGTGCTACATGTTAAGTATTGTAGTTGATTTATGATATTACTTGATATATACTGTTCTCTATTTTGAGTTGGCCGATGATATCTACTCAGTACCCGTGTTTTGTACTGACCCCTACTTGTTTGTTTCTTTCTTTGTTATATGTGGAGTGCAGCAAACGTGCCGTCGTCTTCAACTCAACCGCAATTCTAGCCAGTCTTCGTCACACCGGATCTTCAGGGTGAGCGAATGCTTCTAGCTTGGACTGGATCTTCTTCCTCATGTCTTGATGCCTTGAAGTTCCAGCATGGACTAGCTTTTACTTGTTTTAGCTTCTTAGAATACTCTTAGTTTAGTAATTTGATCATAGATGTTCTTGTGATGATGACTTCCAGATTTAAGGGAATAATAGATGTTGAATTTTAGAAGTTAATGAATTGGTTTTTATTAATGAGTTTAAGTCTTCCGCATTACTTTCTGTCGATAATTTATATTGAAATGTTAAGGGTTAGATTGGTTGGTTTGCTCACATAGGAGGGTAAATGTGGGTGCCAGTCGCGGCTCGGTTTTGGGTCGTGACAAACTTGGTATCAGAGCATTAGGTTCGTTGGTCTCATCACACAAGAACGAGTCTAGCAGAGTCTTAAGGAACGGCAGAGGGACGCCTTTACTTTTCTTTGAGAGGCTATAAGACTTTAGGAAAATTCCATTCTTTCTTTCTTTATTTCGTGCTATTACTTGGATCCAATTGGTATCTAGGTGATACAAATTGGTATCTTACCATCTTCACTCTATTTCGCAGATGATTAGAACTAGAGCAACGACTGCGCCAACACCAACACCGGCAAGACAGGATGCGTCTGAGCCAGCCACTGGGGCTGTAGCTCGGAGAGGAACAGTGGCAAGAGGCCGTGGTAGAGGTCGTGGGAGGACGTCCTCTAGAGGAAGAGGACAAGTGCCTAGCCCATCTGATGTTAGGGCGGTGACTCCTCCACCGACTGAGGAAGTAGTAAGAGAGGGTGAGGAAGGGGAGAATGAACAAGTTCAAAATGAGGAATTGCCACCCCAATCTACCCCAGAGATGATCAATCAGGTTCTTGCTTATCTTAGCGGGTTATTTGATCAGGGTCAGGCACCTCCAGTGTTTTCTGCACCAACACCTCCGGTTTCAGAGGTACAACATGCAGCCACTATGGCTCCTCGTATGGACGCCTCATTGGACATAGGCACATTTCCACGTCTGACTACTGGGCCTATAATGACAAATGATCAGCATGAACTTTTCAGTAAGTTCTTAAAATTGAAACCTCCGGTCTTCAAGGGTGCTGAATCTGAGGATGACTACGATTTTCTGGTTGATTGTCATGAGATACTACACAAGATGGGTATAGTAGAACGGTTTGGTGTTGAGTTTGTGACTTATGAGTTTCAAGGGAACGCCAAAATGTTGTGGCGATCACATGTTGAGTGTCAACCGACAGAGGCAACACCTATGACTTGGGCATCATTCTCTAGCTTGTTTATGGAGAAGTACATCCCACGGACTTTGAGGGATAGGAAAAGAGATGAATTCTTAAGTCTAGAGCAAGGAAGGATGTCGGTTACTGCATATGAGGCCAAGTTTCGTGCACTATCCAGATACGCCACCCAACTTTGTTTCAGTCCACAAGAGCGGATTCGCCGTTTTGTGAAGGGGTTGAGGTCAGAATTGCGGATTTCGGCCTTACAAGTAGCGGCTACGGCAAAATCCTTTCAAGAAGTGGTAGACTTCGTGATAGAGGTGGAAGGAGTGAAGCCAGATGACTTCGCCATGACATCTACATCAAAAAGGTTTCGGAAGGGAAGTGAGTTTAATGGTTCTTACTCTAGAGGACACGGTTCCGGAGGTTACTCAGTTCGACCCATTCAGTCTTCACTACAGACTGTAGTTGGGGGTCCACCTCAGACCGGTCAACACTTCTATGAGAGACCTATGCTTGACTCTAGAGAGTGTTATGGATGTGGGGAGACTGGACTTATTAGGAGGAATTGTCCAAAACAGAGTTATAGACCCCCGATAGCTAGAGGTAGAGGTGGTCATGGTAGAGGCTGTTATTCTGGAGGACGTGGTGTTCGAGGTAATGGTGGTCACCAAAACGGCAGAGGTGATGGGCAAACTGGAGCCACTACAACGCAACATGGTAGAGGCCACAGACAGACAAGTAATGGGGCCCATTATTACGCTTTCCCTGGGAGATCTGAAGCGGAGACATCTGATGCTGTCATCACAGGTAATCTTTCGGTTTGTGATTGCATGGCTTATGTATTGTTTGATCCCGGATCCACATTTTCTTATGTATCTTCTTCATTTGCTATTGTTCTTAACTTGCCTTGAGAATTACTTGACATGCCTATTCGTGTGTCTACTCCGGTGGGTGAGTCTGTGATAGTAGAAAAAGTATATAGGTCTTGCTTGGTGACTTTCGTGGGGAGCAACACTTATGTAGATTTGGTTATCTTAGAGATGGTTGACTTTGATGTAATTCTAGGTATGACTTGGCTTTCTCCAAATTTCGCAATCTTGGATTGTAATGCTAAAACTGTGACGTTAGCCAAGCCTGGGACAGATCAGTTAGTGTGGGAGGGCGACTACACTTCAAATCCGGTTCGTATCGTGTCCTTTCTTCGTGCTAAGAAGATGGTTAGTAAGGATTGTTTTGCTTTCTTGGCACATCTCAGGGATGACACTACCCAAGTACCTTCAATTGAGTCGGTTTCGGTAGTCTGTGAATTTTTGGATGTGTTCCCTGCAGATATTCCTGGTATGCCACCAGATAGGGATATTGACTTCTGTATTGATCTGAACCGGGTACTCGCCCCATTTCTATACCCCCTTATAGAATGTCTCCCGCGGAGTTAAGAGAGTTAAAGGCACAACTTCAAGAGTTGTTGAGCAAAGGCTTCATTAGACCAAGTGCATCTCCTTGGGGTGCTCCGGTTTTGTTTGTGAAGAAGAAGGATGGGAGTTTTCGGATGTGTATAGACTATAGACAACTGAACAAGGTAACTATTAAGAACAAGTATCCTCTTCCTCGCATTGATGACTTGTTCGATCAATTACAAGGTGCTTGTGTCTTCTTAAAAATTGACTTGAGATCCGGTTATCATCAATTGAAAATACGGGCAATGGATGTGCCAAAGACTGCTTTTCGAACTAGGTATGGGCACTACGAATTTGTGGTAATGTCTTTTGGTCTTACGAATGCCCCTGCTGCTTTCATGAGCTTGATGAACGGGATCTTCAAGCCATATCTGGATCTCTTTGTGATCGTATTTATTGATGATATACTGATATACTCACGGAGTAAGAAGGAACATGAGGAGCATTTGAGAATGGTGTTAGAGTTATTGAGGAAGAAGAAGCTTTATGCCAAATTCTCCAAGTGTGAGTTTTGGCTAGATTCAGTGTCCTTCTTGGGACACGTGGTTTCTAAGGATGGAGTGATGGTGGATCCATCTAAGATTGAGACAGTGAAAAATTGGGTAAGACCTACTAACGTGTCAGAAATAAGGAGTTTTGTTGGTTTAGCTAGCTACTACCGCCGATTTGTCAAGGGATTCTCTTCTATTGCTTCCCAATTAACGAACTTGACTAAGTAGAATGTTCCATTTGTATGGTCGGATGAGTGTGAGGAAAGCTTTCAGAAGCTCAAGACCTTGTTGACTACTGCACCAATTCTTAACTTGCCAGTAGAGGGTAAAAACTTCATCGTCTATTGTGATGCATCCTATTCGGGTTTGGGTGCAGTGCTAATGCAAGAGAAGAATGTGATTGCTTATGCTTCGAGGCAATTAAAGGTGCATGAACGTAACTATCCGACCCATGATTTGGAGTTGGCCGCGGTAGTATTTGCACTAAAGCAATGGAGACACTATTTGTATGGGGTTAAGTGTGAAGTCTATACGGATCATCGTAGCCTACAGTATGTCTTTACTCAGAAGGATTTGAATTTGAGACAGAGGAGATGGATGGAACTACTGAAGGACTACGATATCACTATTCTATATCATCCGGGAAAGGCTAATGTTGTGGCAGACGCCCTAAGTAGAAAGGCAGGAAGCATGGGAAGTCTAGCTCATTTGCAAGTTTCTAGACGCCCGTTGGCTAGAGAAATCCAAAACTTGGCTAATGACTTTATGAGGCTAGAAGTAAATGAGAAGGGAGGATTTTTGGCTTGTGTGGAGGCGAGATCTTCTTTTCTTGACAAGATCAAGGGAAAACAGTTTGATGATGAGAAACTAAGTCGAATCCGGGATAAAGTGTTGCGAGGAGAGGCTAAAGAAGCAATAATTGATGAGGAAGGTGTTTTGAGGATTAAGGGAAGGGTATGTGTGCCTCGTGTTGATGACTTGATCCACACTATTCTTACAGAGGCTCATAGTTCCGGATACTCTATACATCCTGGTGCAACCAAGATGTACCGTGACCTAAAACAACACTTTTGGTGGAGTAGAATGAAGCGCGACATTGTTGATTTTGTTGCCAAATGTCCAAATTGTCAACAAGTAAAGTATGAACACCAGAGGCCCGGAGGAACACTTCAGAGAATGCCCATTCCTGAATGGAAGTGGGAGAGAATTTCAATGGACTTCGTGGTTGGTCTTCCAAAGACATTGGGTAAGTTTGATTCCATTTGGGTAATTGTGGACAGATTGACTAAGTCTGCTCATTTCATTCCGGTCAAGGTGACTGACAACGCAGAGAAGTTAGCCAAACTTTACATCTCAGAGATTGTTCGATTGCATGGGGTTCCACTCTCCATTATATCATATAGAGGTACGCAGTTTACTTCTAAGTTTTGGAGAACATTGCATGCGGAATTAGGTACTAGGTTGGACCTTAGTACTGCGTTTCACCCTCAGACTGATGGTCAGTCTGAGCGAACGATTCAAGTGTTGGAGGATATGCTTCGTGCATGTGTGATAGAATTCGGGGGCCATTGGGATAGCTTCTTACCTTTGGCAGAGTTTTCATACAATAATAGTTATCACTCCAGTATTGACCTGGCTCCATTTGAAGCATTGTATGGGAGGAGGTGTAGGTCTCCCATTGGTTGGTTCGATGCATTTGAGGTTAGACCTTGGGGTACTGACCTCTTGAGGGATTCGTTAGATAAAGTGAAGTGCATTCAAGGAAAGCTTCTAGCGGCTCAAAGTAGGCAAAAAGAATATGCAGATCGAAAGGTTAGAGATTTGGAGTTTATGGAGGGTGAACAAGTCTTGTTGAAGGTTTCGCCCATGAAAGGGGTGATGCGGTTTGGAAAAAGAGGTAAGCTAAGCCCAAGGTATATTGGTCCATTTGAAGTACTTAAGCGAGTAGGGGAGGTGGCTTATGAATTAGCCTTGCCTCCAGGGCTGTCCGGAGTGCATCCGGTATTTCATGTGTCCATGTTTTAAAGATACCATGGGGATGGAAACTACATTATCCGTTGGGATTCAGTTTTGCTTGATGAGAACTTGTCTTATGAGGAGGAACCTGTTGCTATTTTAGATAGAGAAGTCTGCAAGTTGAGGTCAAGAGAGATTGCATCCATCAAAGTTCAATGGAAGAATCGACCAGTCGAAGAGGCCACTTGGGAGAAGGAGGCTGACATGCGAGAAAGATACCCACACCTGTTTAAAGATTCAGGTACCCCTTCTCGCCCTTGTTTTTCTTCTTGTGATCGTTCGAGGACGAACGATGGGTAAATTGGTATCTATTGTAACGACCTGTTTAGTCGTTTTGAGCAGCAGATTTTATTTCTAGAAAATTGGCTGAGACGACGGGACCCCACGACGGACCGTCATGGGTACGATGGACCGTCGCAGGGTCTCGTTTTGAGACACTTAGAAATTCTGAAATTGGGTACTGAAAATCGACTCTCTGAACTTCGTAACGGAATGGCAGGACGGACCGTCGCAGGCGTGACGGACCGTCACAGACTCTTTGGTGGAAATTGGGTCTCTGAACTTTGCGACGACCTGCAGGACGGACCGTCACAGGCACGACGGGCCGTCACAGGTTGCGTAATCCCAGTCTGGGTCGGATTTCTTTACACGTTTTAAGGGACGTTTTGGACTATTCCTGCTTTAGTTATAAAGTTGGAGGGTTAATGTTAATAAGTCTAATTACTTGGGGGTTGAAAGAGGTAACCTTAAGTTAATTAGTGGGTTATTATTGCCATCTTTTATTCTTAATTATATGCTAATTAGGGTAAAAGAAAGAGGGTTTTGAATAAGAATAATAGAAAGAACAAGAGAGAGAGAGAGAGGGTCGATCGAACGAGGAAGAGAGAAAACAAAGCTTGGGAAATTGCTTGTTGATCACTAATCTTCGGTGGAGGTAGGTTATGGTTTTTACGATATTCTTAGTGAACTCTTAATAGAGAATGATATGTATTGATAGTATTGTAAACCCTGCTATGTGCTTCATTGTATGCTTGTATGAATGTGATTATATAATTGTGATTATATGAGCATGATGAAGTTATTGAATCCCAAATCTTGACAAACCTTAATCTCTTGGTTAATGATGATGCCTTGGTAATAAAGAAGGCTTGATAAACTAAAGTAATGAGAATGATGATGCCTTGGTATAAGAGAAGGCTTGATGAATTGATAGAATGAGATTAGGGGATCGGAGTGTCACATTCCGACACATAGAATTAAGGGATCGGGTGTCACGAACCGACACGTAGACTTAGGGGATCGGGTGTCACGAACCGACAAGTAGATTTAGGGGATCGGGTGTCACGAACCGACACGTAGATTTAGGGGATCGGGTGTCACGAACTGACACGTAGATTTAAGGGATCGGAGTGTCACGTTCCGACACATAGTAGTAGGGAATCGGAGTGTCACGTACCGACACATGAGGAATAAAGATAATGAGGGAGCGGAGTTTCACATACCGACACAAGAGGATAAAGATAATAAATCTTGAAAGATGCTAATATACTCAATCTAATGAACCTAATCCCCAAATGAGCATGGTATTGAGGCTTGAGTCCTCATGTGTGAACTTGGCGGTATTTATTAATGATGAAAGTACTTGTTGTGCTACATGTTAAGTATTGTAGTTGATTTATGATATTACTTGATATATACTGTTCTCTATTTTGAGTTGGCCGATGATATCTACTCAGTACCCGTGTTTTGTACTGACCCCTACTTGTTTGTTTCTTTCTTTGTTATATGTGGAGTGCAGCAAACGTGCCGTCGTCTTCAACTCAACCGCAATTCTAGCCAGTCTTCGTCACACCGGATCTTCAGGGTGAGCTAATGCTTCTAGCTTGGACTGGATCTTCTTCCTCATGTCTTGATGCCTTGAAGTTCCGGCATGGACTAGATTTTACTTGTTTTAGCTTCTTAGAATACTCTTAGTTTAGTAATTTGATCATAGATGTTCTTGTGATGATGACTTCCAGATTTTGGGGAATAATAGATGTTGAATTTTAGAAGTTAATGAATTGGTTTTTATTAATGAGTTTAAGTCTTCCGCATTACTTTCTGTTGATAATTTATATTGAAATGTTAAGGGTTAGATTGGTTGGTTCGCTCACATAGGAGGGTAAATGTGGGTACCAGTCGCGGCTCGGTTTTGGGTCGTGACACCCAGTCGTGATTCCAAGTTCCTTCAATGTGTGGATAGGAAAAATGTTGACTCCAGATCCTTCATCTAATAAGATTCTATTTATATTCTTCTCTAGCACATGACCCACCATATACAAAGGATGACTGTGTAGTGTTTCACCAAATAGAAGATCGTTATCTGTAAATGTGATTTTAGTATCACAGACATGTGCTTCTTGGGAATAAAGTTCAAGAGATTTTTCAGAAGATGAAAGAGACATCATTTCTGAGATTTCCCTTGTTTCTTTTTCTTCTTCCCTAGGAGACACTTTTGGTAAGGATTCACTCGTTGTTCTTTGTTTTACAGTAGGGGGCACCTTCATTGTTTTTTCTTTATCCGCAATGAAACATGATGCCTCAGCATTGCCTTGAGTAGACTTTGTGTCGAACAAGCTTGGCAATAATTCCTCTAGAGTCACAAGACGTCGAGGTTTTTGGTAGTGATGCACTTCAACCTTTGCCCTTTTGGGGCGCTTGATTGATTTTTGCTTCTTTGATTTCTTTACCATTTTTTCTCTAACCGGTTGCTTGAATAATTCTTTTCGTAAGCTTCACTTGTTGATTCTTTGCCTAGTTACAAGAATCCAATCACCATCTATGTCAACGTCATGGTCTACTGGCTCTTCTTCATGCTTTTCAGAGATATATATTTGGACCGGATCCAGTGACCCAAACGTGATAGAGATTTTGTTAGAACTAGCCTTCTCATCATCAAGGATAATTTTATTTTCGTTAGACAATCGCATCTTTCTATCCTTAAAGATAAAACATTTTTCAAGAGGATGACTCACAAGTCTGTGATACTTGTAATAATTTGGGTCATCAGTTTTTCCAGCTTCATCGGGTCGCTTCATCGGGTTGCAAGTCAATGGGATTTAACTCAAGCAATTCATCAAAATTTTCAGAAACGTCAGAACACAAAAAGGGATAATTTTTTCCTTGCGAGTGTTACAATCTCTATAATTTCTCTGAATTCGCCTTTTCAAATATAATTTCAAGGGCTTTAAAGCTTGTTCTTGAATCTATGATGAACTTAAACTTGAACTTTATCTTGATCTTGACTTTTATTTGAATTCAAGGGCTTCGAGCTTGTTCCTTAATTCGGTGGTCTTGATCTTGATCGTTCTTGAACTTGAATACTTGAATTCTTAAACTTGTAGCTTTGTAGAGAATTAAATAGCGTTTGTACCACGGAGTTTCTCTAGCTTCTTGTCTAGAATTTTTTGTCTCTTTTCTGAATTATGAGGACCCCTATTTATAGTTTTAGAATAGATGAGTTGCGATTGGAATAGGATTCCGTTCTGCCAATCAGATTTAAGTGACATGACATATGGGCTTTATGGAGCGGGCTTGTCATCTTTGACACATGTCATGATTCTATTGGCTTTCTTATTTGACTTGGCATGCCACATCATCTGCACACGTGGCGCCAAGATGGGCTCTAGAATGAGATGGGATTGGGTTTAACAAATTGGGTTAATCCAATGTAGCCCAAATCAATTAATTTAGACTTTAATTAAATCCGTATTTATTGGACTTAAATATTTAAGTTAATTATATCAATCCACAATATTTATTTAAATTAATATATTTATCAAATTCAATATAATCCAAATTATTTTTTAAAATTTATATTTAATAAATTTTAAATGATTACATTGATATCAAATTTAATGGCGATTTCTTTTTTAAATTTTAATGTCTAATATTCAGCTCTATTCATATCATATGTATTTAATATTAATAAGTTCACCTTTTAATGACTTTATAAAGTAATATGATGCGACTCTGTCCATTATAATATAATAAATTCAATATCTACACAAAATAGGTGATAGGGTGGTCTCAAAGAAGCAAACTATATGAATCAAAGATTGTGAATAATGACTTGTTTTAAATGCTTAAAAGTCAAAATCAAATAATATTTAAATTGACTAATTTAAAATCAAACTCTAAAATTTTATTCAACCTTATTTAGAATAAATTTATATTGTACTTTCTCCAATTCAAAAAATTGAAAATTCAAATCAAAATATTCATATTTAATTCAAATAACGTCCACCCCTACTCAAGTTTATGTATTTCATTTTCTAAAGTACAATATTAGGATAACCCTGAGCTAACAAACCTAGATAGAGTTCACAAATTTATGAATTTTATAGATTTTATTTTGGCATTGCTCCCATTGAAAATCATAAAAGTTGGCATGAACAAAAAAGAAAAATCACAAATTAGAATAATTACTAGGAGTATCATTTTTGCTTAATGTAAATTTGGATATTTTTTTTGGACTTTTTTTGTCACGACCCAAATCGGGGACGCGACTGGCACCCACATTTACCCTCCTATGTGAGCGAACCAACCAATCTAACCTTTAACATTTTAATACAATATCAACAGAAAGTAATGCGGAAGACTTAAACTCATTAATAAAACAATTCAAAACTATTATTATTATCCCCAAAATCTGGAAGTCATCATCACAAGAACATATATGATCAAATTACTATCTAAGAATGTCTAAGAAGCTAAAAATACATAAGAAGCTAGTCCATGCCGGAAGTCAAGGCATCAAGACTTGAAAAAGAAGATCCAGTCCAAGCTAGAGACGTTAGCTCACCCTGAGATCCGATATGACAAAGACTGGCTCGAATTACTGTTGAGTTGAAGTTGACGGAACGTTTGCTGCATTACACAAATAACAAAGAAGAAAACATAGAAGTAGGGGGTCAGTACAACCACAAGTACTGAGTAGATATCATCGGCCAACTCAAAATAGAAGATAATATATATCAAGTAATATTATAAATCAACTATAAACTCAACATGTAGCAACAACAAGTACTATAATCATCAACAAGTACCATCAAGTTCATCCATGAGGGCTCAAGCCTCAATACCATACTCTTTTGGGAATTAAGTTTATTAGATTGAGTATATTTAGCATCTTTCAAGATTCATTATCTTTCTTCCTCTGTGTCGGTACGTGACACTCCGATCCCCTACCACTATGTGTCGGTACGTGACACTCCGATCCCCTAATTCTACGTGTCGGTTCGTGACACCCGATCCCCTATATGTGTTGGTACGTGACACTCCGATCCCCTATATGTGTCGGAACGTGACACTCCGATCCCCTATATGTGTCGGTACGTGACACTCCGATCCCCTAATTCTACGTGTCGGTTCGTGACACCCGTCCCACTAATACTATGTGTCGGAACGTGACACTCCGATCCACTAATACTATGTGTCGGAACGTGACACTCCGATCCACTAACCTCATTCTATCCGTTCATCAAGCCTTCTCTATACCAAGGCATCATCAATCCCATTACTTTAATTCATCAAGCCTTCTTTATACCAAGGCATCATCATTAATAACGTAGATTAAAGTTTCTTTCAAGATTTGGGATTCAATGGTTTTCATCATGCTTGTTTTATCAAAATCACATAATCATATTCATGCAAGCATACAATTAAGCATATAGACAGGTTTACAATACTACCAATACATATCATGCGCTATTAAGAGTCTACTACGAATAGCGTGAAATAACCATAACCTACCTCCACCGAAGACTAGTGATCAAGCAAGAATTTTCCTTAAAGCTTTCTTCTTCTCGTTCAATCTCCCTCAATTCGTTTCTCTTTTCTCTCTCTTGTTCTTTCTCTTTTTCTTATTCAAACCCTCTTTCTTTTACCCTAATTAACATATAATTAAGTGTAAAAGATGGCAATAATACCCCACTAATTAACCCAAAGTTACCTCTTTTATCCCTCAAGAATTTGAGTTATTAATATAAACCCACGAAATCTATAATTAAGGAAAGAATAGTCCAAAACGTCCCTTAAAACATGTAAAGAAATCCGATTCTGCCTGGGACTTGCGCAACCTGTGACGGCCCGTCGTGCCTGCGACGGTCCGTCACACAGGTCGTCGTAACGATCAGGACTCCATTTTTCACTAAGGAGTCTGTGACGGTCTGTCACACTTGTGAAGGTCCGTCCTGCAAGTCCGTTACGAAGTTCAAGAGTCGATTTTCAGTACCCAAATTCAGAATTTCTAAGTATATTGAAACGAGACCCTGCGACGGTCCGTCGTGCCTGTGACGGTCCATCGTGGGGTCCGTTGCCTCAGCCAATTTTCCAGAAATAAAATCTGCTGCTCAAAACGACTAAACAGGTCGTTACAATAGATACCAATTTACCCATCGTTCGTCCCCGAACGATCAAAAGAAGATAAACAATGGCGAAAAGGAGTACCTGAATCTGTAAACAGATGTGGGTATTTTTCTTGCATATCTGCCTCCTTCTCCCAAGTAGCCTCTTCAACCGGTCGATTCTTCCATTGAACTTTGATGGATGCAATCTCTCTCGACCTCAATTTGTGAACTTCTCTATCTAATATAGCAACCGGTTCCTCCTCATAAGTCAAATTCTCATCAAGCAAAACTGAATCCCAACGGATAATGTAGTTTCCATCTCCATGGTATCTTTTCAACATGGACACATGAAACACCGGATGCACTCCGGACAGCCCTGGAGGTAAGGCTAATTCATAAGCCACCTCCCCTACTCGCTTTAATACCTCAAATGGTCCAATATACCTTGGACTTAACTTACCTCTTTTGCCAAACCGCATCACCCCTTTCATGGGTGAAACCTTCAACAAGACTTGTTCACCTTCCATGAACTCCAAGTCTCTAACCTTTCGGTCTGCATACTCCTTTTGTCTACTTTGCGCCGCTAGAAGCTTTTCTTGAATAGATTTCACTTTCTCTATCGAATCCCTCAAAAGGTCAGTACCCCAAGGTCTAACCTCAAATGCATCAAACCAACCAATGGGAGATCTACACCTCCTCCCATACAATGCTTCAAATGGGGCCATATCAATACTGGAGTGATAGCTATTATTGTATGAAAACTCTGCCAAAGGTAAGAAGTTATCCCAATGGCCACCAAACTCTATCACGCATGCACGAAGCATATCCTCCAACACTTGAATCGTTCGCTCAGACTGACCATCGGTCTGAGGGTGAAATGCAGTGCTAAGGTCCAACCTAGTACCCAATTCAACATGCAATGTTTTCCAAAACTTAGAAGTAAACTGCGTACCTCTATCTGATATGATGGATAGTGGAACCCCATGCAATCGAACGATTTTTGAGATGTAGATTTTTGCTAACTTCTCTGCATTGTAAGTCACCTTGACCGGAATGAAATGAGTAGACTTAGTTAACCTATCAACAATCACCCAAATGCAGTCATACTTACCCATTGTCTTTGGAAGACCAACCACAAAGTCCATTGCGATTCTCTCCCACTTCCATTCAGGAATGGGCATTCTCTGAAGCGTTCCTCCGGGCCTTTGGTGTTCATACTTTACTTGTTGACAGTTTGGATATTTGGCAATAAAGTCAACAATATCGCGCTTCATTCTACTCCACCAGAAGTGTTGTTTTAGGTCGCGATACATCTTGGTTGCACCCGGATGTATAGAATACCTTGTACTATGAGCCTCTGTTAGAATAGTGTTGATCAAATTATCGACGTGGGGTACACATAACCCTTCCTTAATCCTCAAAACACCTCCTCGTCGATTGTTGCTTCTTTAGCCTCTCCTTGCAACACTTTATCTCGAATCCGGATCAACTTCTCATCATCAACTGCTTCCCCTTAATCTTGTCAAGGAAGGAGGATCTTGCCTCCACACAAGCTAACAATCCTCCCTTCTCATTTACTTCTAACCTTATGAGGTCATTAGCAAAAATCTGCACTTCTCTAGCCAATGGGCGTCTAGAAGCTTGCAAGTGAGCTAGACTTCCCATGCTTCCCGCCTTTCTACTCAAAGCATCTGCCACAACGTTCGCCTTCCCCGGATGATACAAGATAGTGATATCATAGTCCTTCAGTAGTTCCATCCATCTCCTTTGTCTCAAGTTCAAATCTTTCTGAGTAAAGACATACTGTAGACTACGATGATCCGTATAGATTTCACACTTAACCCCATATAAATAATGCCTCCATTGCTTTAATGCAAATACTACCGCGGCCAATTCCAAATCATGGGTCGGATAGTTACGTTCATGCACCTTTAATTGCCTTGAAGCATAAGCAATACATCTTCTCTTGCATTAGCACTGCACCCAAACCAGAATAGGATGCATCACAATAACAATGAAGTTCTTACCCTCTACTGGCAAGGTAAGGATAGGTGTTGTAGTCAACAAAGTCTGAGTTTCTGAAAGCTTCTTTGCACTCATCCGACCATACAAATGGAACTTCTGCTTAGTCAAGTTCGTCAATTGAGAAGCAATAGAAGAGAATCCCTTGACAAATCGGCGGTGGGTAGTAGCTCGCTAACCCAACAAAACTCGTATTTTTGACACATTAGTGGGGTATTACCCAATTCTTCACTGTCTCAATCTTAGAAGGATCCACCATCACCCATCCTAGAAACTACATGCCCCAAGAAGGACACTGCATCTAGCCAAAAACTCACATTAGAGAACTTGGCATAAAGCTTTTTCTCCCTCAACATTTCCAATACAATTCTCAAATGCTCCTCATGTTCCTTCTTACTTTTAGAGTATATCAGTATATCATCAATAAATACGATCACAAAGAGATCCAAATATGGCTTAAAAGTCCCATCATCAAGCTCATGAAAGCAAGCGGGGGCATTTGTAAGACCAAAGGACATCACTACAAATTCATAATGCCATACCTAGGTCGGAAAGCAGTCTTTGGCACATCCGCTGCCCGTTATTTTCAATTGATGATAACCGGATCTCAAGTCGATCTTCGAGAAGACACAAGCACCTTGTATTTGATCGATAAGTATCAATGCGAGAGGAAAGAGGATACTTGTTCTTAATAGTTACCTTGTCAACTGCCGGTAGTCTATGCACATCCGAAAACTCCCATCCTTTCTTCTTCACAAACAAAACCGGAGCACCCCAAGGAGACGCACTTGGTCTAATGAAGCCTTTGCTCAACAACTCTTGAAGTTGTGCCTTTAACTCTCTTAACTCCGCGGGAGCCATTCTATAAGGGGGTATAGAAATGGGCGAGTACCCGGTTCAAGATCGATACAGAAGTCAATATCCCTATCTGGTGGGCATACCAGGAAGATCTGCAGGGAACACATCCAAAAACTCACAGACTACCGAAACCGACTCAATCGAAGGTACTTGGGTAGTGTCATCCTTGAGATGTGCCAAGAAAGCAAACACCTTTACTAACCATTTTCTTAGCACGATGAAAGGATATGTTACGCACCGGATTGGAGGTGTAATCGCCCTCCCACACTAACGGGTCTGTCCCAGGCTTGGCTAACGTCACCGTTTTAGCATTACAATCCAAGATCGCAAAATTGCGGAGAGAAAGAAAGCCAAGTCATACCCAGAATTACATCAAAATCACCATTTCTAAGATAACCAAATCTACATAAGTGTTGCTCCCACAAAATTCACCAAACAACACTATATACCTTTTCAACTATCACAGACTCACCCACCGGAGTAGAAACATGAATAGGCGTGTCAAGTAATTCACAATGTAAAATTAGACCATTAGCAAATGATGAAGATACATATGAAAACGTGGAGCCAGGGTCAAATAATACAGATGCCATGCAATCACAAACCAAAAGATTACCTGTGATAACAGCATCAGACGCCTCCGCTTCAGATCTCCCAGGGAAAGCGTAACAATGGGCCCTATCACCAGTCTGTCCGTTGCCCCTACCATGTTGTGTCGTAGTGGCTCCAGTTTGCCCATCACCCTCTGCCGTTGTGGTGACCACCATTACCTCGAAACCACGTCCTCCAGAAAAGCGGCCTATACCATGACCACCTCTACCTCTAGCTATTGGGGGTCTGTAACTCTGTTTTGGACAATTCCTCCTAATATGTCCACTATCCCCACATCCATAACACTCTCTGGAGTCAGGCATAGGTCTCTCGGAGTAGTGTTGACCGTTCTGAGGTGGACCCCCAACTACAGTCTGTAGTGAAGATGAATTGGTCGAACTGAGTAACCTCCGGAACTCTGTCCTCTAGGGTAGTAGAACCATTAAACTCACCTCCCCTTCGAAACCTCTTTGATGTCGATGTCGTAGTGAGGTCATCTGGCTTCACTCCTTCTACCTTCTATCACAAAGTCTACCACCTCTTGGAAGGGATTTTGCCGTAGCCGCTACCTGTAGGTGAAATCCGCACTTCTGACCTCAACCCCTTCCAAAACGGCGAATCGGTTCTTGTGTGGACTGAAACAAAGTGGGTGGCATACCTGGATAATGCACGGAATTTGGGCCTATATGCGTTAACCGTCATCCTACCTGCT